>PVHT021183519.1:13509206-13598078 GCA_004024745.2 Catagonus wagneri
AAAAAACAAAGAGCACAGTACGGGGGAATCAGGATTGTCAGAAGTGAGAGGACAATTTGTAGAAATGAATAGGATGATTAGTTGGGTTTCTTCAAAAATGAGACATGTAAGTAAAACCTGAAAGGAGATGAAGGTATTATTCAAGTGGGTATCTAGGGTAGGATCTTTTTAGGCTTAGGTAAGATGTTAAGAATGGTGTGTTCTCTAATGTCAAGAAAGAGTAGAAGAGGTGCTGGAACATAGTGAGTGCACTGCCTTCTAATAGTGGAAGACAGAGACCACGCAGGAATTGAAAGTTGTTGCAAGTAATCTGGCTTTTACTCTGAAACTGGGAGTCACTGCACAGTATTGAACAAAGGAGTGACATGACCTAACACATTTTAACAGGATAGCTTTGGATACCTAGTTAAGAAAAGCTAGAGGCAGGGAGAGGGACTGAGAGGAGAAGACCCAGTTAGAGATGATCATCAGAGCTTTCTTGGAAAATGATGGTGACTCTAACCCTGGTGATAGAGAAGATGGTGCAAATTAGTCTGAGCCCAGGTATAATTTGGGGTACGAGAGAACAGGAAGAATAAGGGATGACTCCAATGTTTGTGTCTTGGACTCTTGTGCAAGGTAAGGTGTATCACCTCAGATGGAGTGTGGTGGGATTGGCTTGGCTTTGGACATGCAGAATTCAAGATGTATTAAGTTATATCTATAATTGGAAATCACACATATGCAGATAGATATACGATCTGGAGCAATAAATTGGGAATCACTATATAGATCTGCACTATCCAATACAATAGCCACTTGCCACATACACCAGAACTTCTAATGTGCTCAGCAGCTTCATGGGGTCAGTGGTTACTGTGTTGCGTAGTACACATATAGAATATCTCTACTACAGAAAATAGTTCTCCTGTACAGTGCTGATCTAGATGGTATCTCACTGGATGAAATCACCAAGGGAGTAATAAGAGAAGAATAGAAATGAGTGAACCCTGGGACAATCAAATGCTAAAGAATTAGACAGGAGATGGAAGCAATAAAGACTTAAAAAGGAGTGGAAGTATAAGGTAAATCAAAAGCAGGTGATGCAAGTGTATCATTTCATTCTCATAACAATATTAAGAGACTTCACTTATTTTCAATATTTTTAGATGAGGAAATTGAGGATCAGAGAGCAAAAGCACATGCTTTCTATCACACAATTAGTTTTGGAAGAATTTGAATTTGAGACCAGAAACTGTGGAAGTCCTCATTTAGGTGTCTGTAAATATGATGATGGTGATTTCTCTTAGACGATAATAGCTGGTGTTTTCTCACCAAAGATGTTGGTTACAGTGAATTAAAACAATGATTCAGGTCTCAAGGATCCACCCAAACCTACACAATGTAATATACTGACAACTGCCTTCAATTGTGACCAGGTTCAATTCTATGCTTACTAAGAAAGCATGTTTGCTCTTTTTCCCTCCTCCAGTTTTGTTAAGATACATTTGATATATAACATTGTATTAATTTTAGGTGTATAATATATTTGATATTGCAAAATGTTTAATACAATAAGTTCAGTTAATACCTATAACCTCACATAGTTATAATTTGTTTTTTCTTGAGATGAGAACTTTTAAGGTCTATTCACTCAGCAATTTTCAAATATACAGTACATATTGTTAATTATAGTCATCATTCTGTATATCAGATGCCCAGGACTTAGTCATTTATAACTAGATGGTAACTTTTGACTGCCTTCACCCATTTTGTCCACCTCTCAGCCCTCACCTCTGGCAGCCACTAATCTGTACTTTGTGTCTGTGAGGTTTTTTTATTTCTTTTTTTTCAGATTCCATGTAAAAGGGAGATTGTAGGGTATTTGTCTTTTCCTATTGTACTTATTTAGCTTAGCATAATGCCTTCCATTGTACATATGGTGCATTGATGTTGTTGTAAATGGCAGAATTTGATCCTTTTTTTTTGGCTGAACGTTATTCCATGGTATATAGGTATGTATCATACTTTCTTTATCCATTCATCCACTGATGGATAGTTGTTTCCATGTCTTGGCTATTGTGAACAATGCTGTAATGAACAGGGGGATGAAGATATCTTTACAAGACATTGGTTTCATTTCCTTTGGATATATATCCAGAAATGGAATTGCTTGATCCTATGGTAATTCCATTTTAAATTTGAGGAACCACCAAACTGTTTTCCACAGTAGCTGCACCAATTAACATTTTCACCAACAGTGTACAAAGTTTCCTTTTTCTCTACATCTTCACCAACACTTGTTATCTCTTATCTGTTTGATAACAGCCATTCTAAAAGATGTGAGGTAATATCTCATTGTTTTTATTTACAGTTCCTTGATGATTAGTGATCTTCAGTATCTTCTCACATACCAGTTGGCCATCTGTACGTCTCTTTGGAAAAAGTGTCTGTTCAGTTCCTCTGCCTATTTTTTAATCAGATTTTTTTTTGCTATTGAGTTATATGAGTTCTTTACATACGTTTATTAACTCTTTATCAGATACAAGATTTACAAATATTTTTTCCCATTCAGTAGGTTGCCTTTTTATTTTATTTATAGTTTCCTTGACTGTGCAGAAGCTTTTTAGTTTGATGTTGTCACACTTTATTTTTGGTTTTGTTGCCTTTGCTTTTGGTGTTAAATCCAAAATATTATTGCCCTGATAGTGATAACGTGTCAGTGGTTTCCCTTTGAATGGTTCATCTTCCCTAGGTTTCTCACAGGAGAGGGTAGGTGCTTACAACTTATCTGTTCACAGAGTCCTAAGAATGCTATATAGGGGACTTAATGTTTTGCCTAATTTGATATTTCTTATTATAAAAACAATAATATCATTTATGTCTCAGTTTGAGTTTCCTTGAAGGCATATGCTGAAATGAGGATTTGTATGCAAGTGTCCAATTTGGTAGAAGATCCTGGGAAGTAGAAATGAGAGAGTGAGGAGAATGAGGCAGGGAAAAAAAAAGCTGAAAAGGGTTATTTACCTCCACGGGCAAATGGAGCTTAACCTGTGTGGGGTCAGTCTGATTCCCTTGATTCACACTACCCTTATCTGAACGTTGACCCTGGGGAAATTAACTTCCAATAATTCTAGTCTACGTTTATGCACAATTTAAGGTGTATTCCCAGCCTCTCCATAAAGCAGAAAAATCAGAGATGCTGAATTTTGTGTTGGAGGTGGAACTAAGGTATTGAGCATGAAACTGTCTATTAAAACCATTTTGAAATCAGGAGGTTGGCATGGAGTAGCTGTAAGGGTATAATACATTTGGGAACTAGCAATGATTTGGCTATTGGTAGTTACCAATAAATAATGGGATGACATTATCCTCTCTTAAAATGGTAATGATCATTTTGGAATCAGATAAATCAGGTTATAGTCCTGGTTTTGCTGCTTATTTGCTGTCTAACTTTGGGGAAGCTAGTTATTATTACTACACATCAATATTGTAATATGTACAATAGAGATAAACACATTTACCTCATGGGATTATTGGAAGAGTTACACAATGCACACATACACACACACAAACATGTGCATACATGCACATATCAGGCATGGATTAGGTACTTAATGATTCTTAGTTTTTCTTTCTTTCGGAAAATAGTATTTACTTAATTCACCTTTTGTTTCTGAACTCCTTTCTTCCTTTACTGAATGCAAATTAGAGACATAGGCTGGTTGGTATCAATGGTGAAAAATCAGAATAAAAATGTTGTAAAATTCCATTAGCTTCAATGAAGAATATTGGGCTTTCATGAATAATTTTAATGTTAAAGTTACAGTAAAGTGAAAAATTATATAAACAAAGAAAAATATCCTCTTATCCAAATGTTGTAGTAAAAATCATATACCACAGCCTAATATCTCTTTTTATGAGATTTAAAAAGATGCAAGGAAAAAAATCTATTTTGACTTCTGTTTACTGTAATGAGAATATTGTTGATTATAAGCTTTTGATTTTCTTTTAAGTATCTTCTCATCTTCCTTGCTTTATTGCACACATTTCTCATTTTTTAAAAAAATAGCCTTATTATCTAGAGATGAGAGAAAATAAATGCCAACAAATCTAAACATTGAAAGGTCAGGGTGCTCTCTCTCTCTCTCTCTCTCTCTCTCTCTCACACACACACACACACACACACACACACACACACACACACGCTATTTCACTTTTCAGAATGTATTAGACATTACAAGTCTGTTATCTTCTTCAACTTTCAGATATAATTGATGTGCCATTTTCTCTTCTGGAGGCAATTTTTGAGATCATAAAAGTGTGCAAAGGACATGAAAATGGAGTTGATTCAGAACTGAGAGCATTTTCAGTTCTTGGGTAGTAAGAAAGAACCAAAGTGCTGGTTTCACTGGCTGTTTGTTTCTGTAACACTTCAAGTAATAAAAGCATTAACATAAATTCTGGGTTGGTTTTGTTCCCCATTGAAGTTTTACTCCAGGGACTGATGAATCTCTCTGCACAGCTGTGTAAATACTATACTGCCATTTGGCACAAATGGGAGGTTGGAAACCTTCATTTGTGAAGAATGGAATAAGCACAGGGGACTAGAATAGGTGTGGATTACGGGAGGAAGAGAGGAGCTGGAGCTCCCCAGTCTGGGGGTTTTTCTGCCATACCTATTTGCTGCCCCTGTCTGCTCAAAATATTTTCATTTGGATACCTGTTCCTTCTCTACCTCATAGGTTTTGGTCAAGCTCTCAGGAACCCCGACTTCTGTCCAACAGAGTAGCTTACTAGAGGTCCAACAACTGCAAAATCAGAGGCAATAAAAAAAGAAAAACTTTATAAATTTGACTACGTAAAATTTTTTCAGGAGTTTGCATTGTTACTCAGTGGGTTACAAACGCAGCTAGTATCCATGAGGATGTGCGTTCAGTCCCTGGCCTTGCTCAGTGGGTTTAGGATCTGGTATTGCCATGAGCCATGGTGTAGGTCCCAGATGTGGCTTGGATCCCACGCTGCTGTGGTTGTGGCGTAGGCTAGTAGCTGTAGCTCTGATTGGGACCTATAGCATGGGAACTTCCATAGGCTGCAGGGTCAGGCCTTAAAAAAAAAAGAAAAAGAAAAATTTCAAATCCACAAAGAATCATAAGCAAAATCAAAGTCATCTGACAAATTTTGAGAAAATATTTTCAAGATATAACACATAAAAAGGGTTAATGTCCCTAATTCTTAATAAGCTTTTAAAATTAGAAGGGGTGGCTGGTGTCTTCTCTGGTAGCTCAGCAGGTTAAGGTTCCAGTGTTGTCACTGCTGCTGTTCAGGTCATAGTTATGACTTGGATTCAACTTAGGCATGCCATGGGCATGGCCAAAAACAAAGACAAAGATAAAACAATAAATATTCTTTAAAAAATAAAATAAAAAATAAAATTAGAAGGGGAAAAAAACTGGTAAATTAGGAAGAAGATATAAACAGATAAAAATATCCCTTAAACCTAAAATGTTTCCAATGTCTCCACATCTGTGCCAAGATTCACCTTTTGTTTTGATAACTGCTATGAAATGATATCTCATTGTGGTTTTGATTTGTGTTTCCTTAATGTTTAGTAATATTGAATATCTTTTTACCTTCATATACTTATTTCTATGTCTTTTTTGGTAAAATATTAAGTTCTTTGCTTTTTTTAAAATTATTATTAGTAGTAGGAGTGGTACTGTTATTATTGCTATTGAGTTGTAGCAGTGAACCTAGAGGCGGTTATGACAAATGAAATAAGTCAGTCACAGAAGAATAAATACTGAATATTTTACTAAAAAGTAGTCAAACTCATGAAAACAGAGAACTAAACAGTGATTAATAGGGGCCATGGGAGAGAGAACTGGGCAGTTGTTGGTCAGCGAGTATAATAAACTGTCAGTTGTACAAGATGAACTAGTTCTAGAGATCTGCTATTTAGCATAGTGTCTATAGTCAACAACACTGCAATGTGCACTAAAAATTTGTTAAGAGAGTAGATCTTTTATTAAGTATTCTACAACAGAACACAAAACAACCAAAAACCCCAGCGGAAGCAGGGAAATTTTTGGAGATGATGAATATGGCTATAACCTTAATTGTGGTAATAGTTTCATGCACATGCATATGTATACATTAATCATGTGCATTTTTTTTGTTTCTCAATCACACCTCAGTAAACTTTAAAAAACAGTAATACAGAACAAAGCAAAAAATAAAAAGACATCCAAATTCAGAGATACTTAGAAAAACTAAAATTATAAATACACTGTGATACCATTTATCACCTTTCCCTGTTGGTGAAAATTTTAAAGTATGGCCAGATTCTATTGGCAAGTCTGTGACTCAACCAGCACTCTCATATATTGGTGGTGGGAATGCAAATGGCTATGATTCTATTGGATAGGAATTTGGCAACATCTAACAGAACTATATATTCATTTACTTTTGAATTCAATAATCCCACTTATAGTAGGTTTCCTTGAAGATACACATCAAATAATATAAACATAAGTATGCAGAAAGTTATTCAGCATTATTTAGAATCACAAACTAGGGAAACATATGAAATTGGTTAAATGAAGTATAATAATCAGTACAGTGGACTATAATGTAAAAAAAATGAAAAATCTCTCTAAAACTGCTCTGTAGCAATTGGCAGGATATATTATCAAAATTTTAAAAAGCAAAAAAAAAAAAAACCCTTTCGGGATACAGTAAGTTAAAATTGGTATCTGTACAAATTTATAGGCTATCATTCATGTAAGAAAGAAAGGGAAATAAAAAAAAGTGTGTGTTTATTCAGTTGAGGAAGAAGAAACACTGAAGACATTAAAAAAAAACTAATGATACAGACATTATAAAAAGGAGGTTAAAGTGACATAGAAAGGAAGGGACAATTAAAATAGTGAAGGAAGAATAGGGGAACACTTAGTATAATTTTTGGTTTAGTTATGACCTTTAGAAATGTATCGATGCCTCATATACTCAAAAGTAAATTTATTATTAAAATTTACATGTATAAAAAGAACCCAACATGGAAAACAAACAGAAACAAATGAACCTAAATAGGCCACAGTAAATAGCATAACCATGGTGAGGGAGAGAAAGAGGAAGAAAAGACTTAACCTAAGTAACTTTGAACAATAGCATTTGACAAATGTACTTTAAGGCTAGAGATAAAAAGAACTGTGCATAAATATTGAATTCTAGTTAGTAGAAATATATAAATGTAGAGGTAAGCAATTCTGAGACTCTCCTGGGTGTGTATTCTAGACCTACGTGAAAAAACAAAATATATTGTACATAATGAGAGCCAGATTTCTCCCTGTAAAGGAGAGAAGGCTAGAATAAACCTTGTTGCTGTCAGAGCCTGTCAGCCAAAGACCACACTAGGAACATTCCTGTAATTGACAAGTTTGGTTTATTATCTGTTGCAGTGAGGGAGAACACACACTACAGGGAAATACGGGGTGTCTCAGAGAATATGAGAAATAACCTATCACAGGATTTGGGCATTTGGTGGAGGTGAATTGAGTGAATATCTAAGGAAGTGGGGGTTCATTCTAGATTGGATGCTGTCAGAAAGCATCCAATGGAAAAGCAGAGCAATTCCATCTTTGGGTATCTTAATTGTATTTCTAGGGAAGGCAGACTAGAGTGAGAATAAATCTGTGATTAGAAAAGAAGTAGGAGCCATGTATTTCAGCCATGAGAGAGGGAGATCTGGTATTTGGTGGGTGGCACAGTGGCCTTGTTTTATTATCTGGTGTAAAGAAAAATTTATGAAGTGGTCTTGTTTTATCTCACTTTATCATGGTCTCAGAGTAGTCTTTTCTGATACTGGTATTCTATAAGGTTGTTTATATTCAACAAGAGAATAACAATGCCTCGCTGTGAGTGGTGGGCCATCTTCAGTAAATTAGAACTGGAGGAATCAGATGAACTCAGGATTCATGGACATAGGTATATATTTCTTAGCTCTGTCGTTGAAAGGGTCTAGAAGCAATGACACACCAGCACAAATGAGCACACCTCTCAACCACATCTTGGTTTCAGATGTTTCTAAATATCAATCTCCAACAAAAGAAACAACCTCCTTAGAAAAATGTCTAGTTCTTTACTTTGAAGTTCAAAGATTTAAGGTACTCTTGATATGAAAGAAATGGAAGTCTGCTGATACTAAATGATCTGTATTAGAATTATCAAATAGACAAGTCTTAAAAGTTACATTAAATTTTTTTTTATAACATGGGGAAATCTTTTTTCTATGAAACAAAATTTTCTAACATACTTACAATAGTTGTTTTTGGGTAAAGGTATAATTGTTTTTAATCTAAAACTTTGTTTCCCACATTTTTATGAAGATACAACTTGTAAACACATAAAGCTGTGTAACAACCACTGCCAAAAATTCTCTTGTGCTGACCACTGATCTCATTCAAGTGGAACCATATTTACTATTTAGCCTTTTGAATTTGGCTTGTTTCACTTCACACAAAACATTTGAGAATCAGACATGTTGTTGCATATTTAGGATCTCATTCTATTTTATTGTTGAATAGTATTTAGTGTGAGGCAATGTCACAGTTTATTCATTCATCACTTGAAGGACATTTGGATAGTTTCTGGTTTTGGCTAATTAAAAATACAGGTACTTTAAAAATTTGTGCAAAACTGTTTGTGTATGAGCATTGCGATGGTGGTAAAGTGCATCTTTAGGGCTTTCACCTTACCTGTTGATGACATTCATTCAGGGCTGGATATCCTTCCCCATCCATTGACTCTCCACCAGCTAGGACTTTCCATTAGCTCACTTGCCTGCCAGAAAAATAATTAAATCTATTAAGTATGTGATCTCTTCCTGTGGACTGGCTCATCCAAGTGCCTTAAAGTCCTTTCAGGAATACCATAAACAAATGGTAGGTTACAAATTGTAGGCTTTATTTTATCATGTCCAATAATCTGTTCTGCCTTCCATCTCAGTTAATATATTTATCTTCCTATTCCTTTTACAAACCTTAGAACCACCTTTCATTTAAACCTGTTTTAATATTCTCTAAGAAGTTACCAAATGCTGTTTAGTTTATTATTTTGGCCTTATCACTTACCTCCAGATTCACAGTCTATGTTTTCTTCCTGCTTTGTTTATGGTTCTGGTGCTATTCAGTAAGATAATCACAAAGACCTAGTCCTTCTGACTGCAATATCAATGTGGCTCAGTCCATGACATTTAAATAAAGATCTTACCATTATTCATCTACAAAAAAACTCCTGACAGTTCTCTGTTTCCCCAATGGATACAGAAAATTCCTTATCATGGTATGAAAGATCTGCCCAATCTGGTACCAACTATCTTTCCAACCTTATCTCTTGCCCTTGAAATCATGGTATTCACATTCCCAGAATTGCCCTTTCCAGTTTCCTGTGCTTTGGTCTTTGCACATGCTGCTGTCTACACCTATAATACTTTCTTTTTCTTTTCTAACCAGAGAATCCTTATTCATCTTTCATAACCCGTCTTAAAAAGCCCCTTGATTTTTTTTTCTCTTTCCCTCTATTTACAACCTGGGCAGGTTACATTATTCTCTCTCTTCTCCATAGAATCTCACACATTATTATCAAACTCATCAAACTATACTGTGATTGTTATGTCACTTTTCCTCAACTAGACACCTAACATAATTATGGGGGCCAATAAATGTTATGTTGAATGAGTGTAAATAAATGAATGCATGCGACATAAAGTAAGTATTTTTGCTGAAGAAGAAAATCTTCTATCACTCACATATGCACTATTACAACACAGTCTACTCTGATTATGAGAAGACTGTTCTTAAGTAGTTTGTATAACTTCTATGTTGTACACAAATTTACTTTTAAATCTGAGTTCATTCTTGGCATGCATTTTGCCGAGGACACTTTGGGTTAAAAAAATTCTAAATTTTATATTCTAAACCACTTTCCTCTCATTTAGCCTATAGCAGTGACCTGAAATGGCTATATGAAACTATACATTTAAATAATGACAAATTACATGGTAAGAATAAGAAACTTTATTTTATGGGTCCAATTAACTTAATGTCTTTTAGTTTCCATAAAATATAAAATTATATATATATATATATATATATATATATATATAGCTTTAAAGAATGTATAACATTTCACTTTAAATATCAGTTATGCATTTGGAAGTAAATTACTATGAAAGTAACTGGAAAAAATCAACAACAGCCCGTCAGACTCTAAGTGTTGAAAATCTTTTCCCCTTGTATAGAAACTATATCCCTATAGAAATGATATTCCCATATTGGAAGTAGATGACACCATTTTCTACTGTGAAATTATAAGCCAGTACACCTCCAGGCATTTCTCAATGGAGAAACTGAAAGGAAATCACATTTGCACAACTTGATGTGCTATAAAGTTGACAGATTTGAGTGGACTATATTATTTTCTAAGAGATGATTTATACTCTTATCTTTAAGATATAGAGATCCTTACTCTGAGCTGGCTTTTTAAAGGATTTGCACTGAAGCAGCAATTGCATCTGTAAAATGTGCAGTGAGGAAAGCCAGATTTATTTAATGTCTTACATGCTCTTTGGGTACTTAGAGAATACATTTTTCCATGTGTCTTTTTGTTTATGAAAGTCTCATCATTGTGACTTTATGCAGGGTTCTGTGTGTGTGTGCATGTGCGTGTGTTTGAGTGTGTGTGTGTACATATACCTTCAAGACAACACAGATGTTTGCATGTTTGCTACAGAAATGTTATATTAGATGCTGCCTTATCTTATTAGCCCTCAGCCTCTGGATTTATATTTTTCTTTTCACCATTAAACTTGTGATTGAGGCTAGAGGGGCATGGGAAGTCCTTGAACAAAGTGAAATGGTTTTAAACTCTTACAATACAATTCTTTCGGCTCTAAACCAGATTTAATCATAAATTTATTATACATGAAGAATAGGTAAACATTTAATATGCCAATTTTTTTTTGCTTTCCAGGTACAGTTTGATCTTGACATTGATTGAAAAATAAAATTAACTAAGGGAAAATAAATCTTTTTGTTTGTTTGTCAAAGTTTCATATATTCTTAATGGGTATGAATCCTAGTTATGTATTTCTATGAAGCAATAATCATCACAATGAAAAATGAAACATCCAATTAGTCTATATCACCTAATAACCAATGATATGCTGTGAAGGGAATTTTATATACTTGGCCATTTTCTTTGCAATTTGAAGACTGTATTTAAGAAAAGATATTGTAGCATAGTCTGAGAGATGAGATCAAAAATACCTCCAGGACTCCTAAAAGTGTTAGTGACCTGAGAAGGTTTCTTAACTTTTCCTGCTGGTATTAGTGTTTCAGCAAAATACCTGATACTTGAGAGCTTCACTGACCTAGAGAAAGAGGAAACCAGATCTAGGCTTATATTGTCCATTTTTATTAAAAGTACCCTGTTCTTTCAGAGTCTAACTGAATCTTTCTTTGTTGAGAGATCTCAGCAGATTAAAGCTCTCTAGGAAGATTTTACTGAGAAAGAGGGTTGAGAGAGAGATAAGGTCTCATAGCAAACAGTGTTTGAAAGGATGCTCATTTTCTTCTGAAGCCTTAACATGAATATTTACTTACTAACTGTAAAGAAAATACCACCACCTCATCCCTGGTGCAGAAATTAATTTTCCAAATTTTCATATGGGAAAACTTTTTCTTCTATAATGAGAAAAGGGAATTAAATATAAATGTCTCTGGGGCAGGGGCCATTTTGATTCAAGTTCACACTAATCTTTTCCCAAAAGCAGTTTTTGATGGATAGAAGAGGAGTAGAGAGAATAAGAATGCACTAGATGGAAGGGGAAAAAGTATTATAAAATTGGGAGAAATAGGTAAGAGCTGAGTCTGGAGTACTCACAAGCCAGCTGTGATGACAATTTTATATATGTGTACCCTGGCCTTTCTACAATACTTCACTGGCTATCAACTTTGTAACTAGAACTATGGCTATTATTTAAATATTAGTCTCATAGATGGCTGGGAATAATTGCTAAAATAGCACTGGACTGCACTAACTGTGATAATTTTTCCCTCACGAAAAACTTGGGCACTTTTTTTTTTAAATCGTGCTTGAAGACATCCTTCTAAGTAGTTCTCTTCTTTATTTTGATTTTGCCATTCACAAGACAGTAGCACATACAATGCTTAGAAAATGCCAACTGACTAATTATACTTAAAGATGGGGTTCAGGATTTTTTAGACCACTTAGCAGCACTGCATATAATGGAAAACTTCAGAAATCAATGCCTATGAGAAACATAAGCTCAAAAAAATGCATTTTTTAATTAGTAGGATTAAATACCATAGGCTTAGTCCTATTGGTGAGAAAGTCATTATTCATGAAGTTTCAGTTAAATGTGACAGTTTTCCTTAAACTATTTACAACTCTGTTCTCATTAGAGATTTTTTTAAATTGAGCAGTCAACTTCCTTCTCCTTTTAGGAGTCTAGAAACCATGAAACCCAGAGCTTATGCTAGAATTTCTCACTAGCTTCCTTTGAAGCCTTTGGTCAGTCCTCCTGTTGAGGAGTCTCCAGTCTCCTCAACAGAGAAACTGCTGCTACTATCTCTGAGCCATAACGTGAATTTGTACACATTTTATTTTATTTTGTTTTTTTTGTCTTTTGTCTTTTTAGGATTGCACTTGCGGCATATGAAGGTTCCCAGGCCAGGGGTCCAATCGGAGCTGTAGCCGCCATCCTATACCGCAGCCACAGCAATGAGGGATCCAACCACATCTGCGACCTACAAGACAGCACAAGGCAATGCTGGATCCTTAACTCACTCAGTGAGGCCAAGGATCCAACCCACATCTTCATGGATGCTAGTCGGGTCCATTAAACCGCTGAGCCACAACGGGAACTCTGTGTACACATTTTAAAGTGGACAAGACACTACTGATCAGCTTTTCTCTTTTTCCCTGGTCTACTGAGCCATTTAAGGTGCTGAAGAGCAAATCTTCATTCTGCAATTTTCTTTGAGTTTTTGCTATTTCCAAGGCACTATGCTCGATGTCAAAAAATGGAATATTCTTGTTTACTGAAAGCTGAGAGCTGGAAAGGGAGGCTAGTTAAAGTATGAACAAATAACTTGGATATGTAAGGCAAACACAATACAGAATAATGAGATATTTATTGAGTATCTATTATGTATTATATACTCTTTTAGGTACTGCAGGTAATTAAAAAAAAAATATGAGTGGAGTCCATGAATTAACTGTGAGAGAGTGCATTTATACACAAAATTAGTCTGGTAGGGACCAAAGTAAGTGATCAGAATTTGATGAGAGGACATCAGAGAGCTAGATTTATGGTTAGCAGGTAATAAATGTTTAGAGATTGCTTATAGAAAATTGGGAGTAATCAAGGACTGTGGAATAGATTTAATTGGTGCTTTCAGAATGACAATCTGGTAGAGCAGTGAAGGACAAAACACTATGGGAAGGAAGTGACAGGAGCAATGGAATAATATAATGTCTATACTGTCATGACTGAAAATGAGAGAGGCTGAGAGGAGAAATACCAATTGGCGATAAGATGGAGACTTGGAAATCAGGTAACTTGCCACAGTTGTTCAGCTAAAAATAAATAGGGTTGGGATTTGGACCTGGGAAATATGATCCCGGGCCCTCAGGGTGGGAGGAAAGATGGCACACATCAAAACTGTGGTAGCCCTCACTATGGAAAACAGATTGGGGGCTCCTCAAAAAGCTAAAATTAGAGTTGCGATATGATCCAGCAGTCCTACTCCTGGTCATGTGCCTGGACAAATTTTTAATTAAAAAAGATACATGCACCTCTGTGTTCATAGCAGCACTATTAACAATAGCCAAGACATGGAAACAACTTAAATTTCCATTGACAGATGAATGGATAAAGATGTGGTGTGTGTGTGTATATGTATATACACACACACACATATACATACAGTGGAATACTACTCAACCATAAAAAACGAAAAAAATGCCCTTTGCGGCAACATGGATTGGCCTAGAGATTCTCACACTAAGTGAAGTAAGTAGAAAGAGAAAGGCAAACACCATATGATATCACTTATATGTGGAGTCTAAAATGTGACATAAATGAATTATGAAATAGAAAGAGACTAACAGACGTAGAGAGTAGATTTGTGGTTGCCAAGGGGAGAGAGGATAGGGGAGGGATGAATTGGGATTTTGGGATTAGCAGATGCAAACTATTTATAGAATTGATAAAAACAAGGTCCTACTGCTATGATAAACTATAATGGAAAAGAATATGAAAAAGATCGTATATGTAACAATCACTTTGCTGTACAGCAGAAAACACAACATTGTAAATCAACTATAATTTAATAAAATAAATCTAAAAAATTGTGACAACCTTGGATTTGGGCACAGTGATTTGACTTTAATTTTGTAGATATCTGGGAATTTATCGAATGTTGTTTTCTTGCCTTTCTGCTATGCATATTAGCAGCTGTTTTAATATTGGAAAAGAGCTTTCAGAATATAGAGAACTCAGCTTTCTGAAATGTAAATGACCACAAGTATTATGAAGTAACTTTTTTAACTTTCTAAATTCTAATGCTTTTCTTTTTGTGTGTGTGTCTTTTTTTCTAGGGCCGCAACTTAGGCATGTGGAGGTTCCCAGGCTAGGAGTCTAATTGGAGCTGTAGCTGCCAGCCTAAGCCACAGCCATAGCAATGCGAGATCCGAGCTGTGTCTGTGACTTACACCACAGCTCACGGCAACACCGGATCCTTAACCCACTGAGCGGGGCCAGGGATCAAACCCGCAACCTCATGGTTCCTAGTTGGATTCATTTCCACTGCGCCACAATGGGAACTCCTGAATTCTAAGGTTTTGATGTGTGAAAAGTAACACACAATTCTGTGCTATTATTGGGTTTCTGCTGAAGACTCTTGAGGTTCATAAAAGGAACACTTTTAAGCTCAGATGTAACTTGTTTAAGGTTCTTATGTGGAAAACTTATTTCTAGAATTTCAACTAAACCTTAGATTTCAATCGAGAATCTCAACTAAACCTAAGAAGTGCATATTACAGATTGACTTGTGTCTCCTTGAAATTCATATGTTGAAGCCCTAACTCTCAAAGTGACTATATTTTCTTTTTAAGGCAGCGAGGTTAACCTAAATGAGGTGATAAGGATGGGACCTTAATCTGGGTTTGGTGCCCTTAGAAGAGGAGGAAGGACACCCGAGTTCATTCTCCCTCTTCTCTTGCATAGGAGAAAGGCCATGTGAGGACACAGTGAGAAGGTCTGCAAGCCAATGAGAGAGTTCTCACCAGAAACTGAGCCGGGTGGTGCTTTGATCTAGCTTGGACTTGTGGCCTCCAGAAATGTGAGAAAATAAATATTGTTTACGCTACTCATCTGTGGCATTTTTTATGGCAGCCCTAGCAGACTAAGACAGTGAGAAAAAAGTAGGAAGCAGAAAAAAGGAGGAATAAAACATATTCTACTTTTCAAATTAATAAAAAGAAATTGAGGGGAAATATACCTAGAACTATTATCATTTAAGGAGGTATTATTAGGTCCTAACGTAGCCCGTCTTCTAGGCTGTCTGGATTGACATACTGTGAAACATTACAAAGTAAGTTAAGTGGTTTTCTTGGAAAGAGAAGCCAATATGAAAATTATGGATAGTGTCACCTGGGGTTACATGTATTTAAAATAAATGTAATTGCTGCCATGATAAATATTTGAAAACCATTGGCCATTTTTTTTCACTCTGCAGCATTTCATTAACACAAGTTTTAATTAATGCTATTGGCATATTATTTTCCTCTTGCTTCAGCTGACTAAAAATCTAGGGCAAATTCTAGCTATAATTGTGTTGAATCTCTTCAGGGAAAAAGTGAGAGTGATAATACTTATTAAACTTTCCAATGGTTTGTGTTAGCAGAATTTTTTTTTCAGAGACTGAATATTTTCACTTTTTGCTCATTTGAAAGCAAGCAAACCTGAGTTGTATGAACTGGAAGAAAAGTTTCACTTTTCACAGGGGAAACTTCTTAAAAAGAGAGAAATTGTTTTGAAGAAGATACAAAGTCTTGGGTATACATGTCTAAGCTTACTTAGTAGCTCAGTGTTGGGTGATGTGGCATATTCTCTATCCTTGTATTTATTCACAATATACTGAAACTGTGCCTTAAATGATAATAGTTCTAGGTATATTTCCCCTCAATTTCTTTTTATGCTTTTCCACAGTTTCAAAGATGCTGGTAAGAAAAAAATCTAGGCCATACCCCTACTTAACAAAGGGCTTTAAAATTTTCCCCAGGTCCATATAAAGCCATTTAAATCATTTGAATTCTCTTATAAAATACAGAAAATTGATTATCTCACTCTATAGCATAGATAATACATAAATTTGCAAGAAAACATAAATAATTTTGTGCTGATATATTTTTTTACTACTTCTAATCTCTTTTGTCTTTTTCTTCCTATGTTTAAGCTAAATAAAATTCCCAGTTTGGGACAGGGATTTAAATCAAGCTTCCAACTGTGAAAAAAAAAGTTTTTAATTTGATTTATGATACATTTGGAGATGTATTCATTACACATTTCCAGATTTTATGTTATTTAAAATTACTTCTCCACATAGTCCAGGTTATCAATCTGTGTAATAACTATTCTGCCATACTACCGTAATCAGATTTTTTAAGATTTACTCTTTTATTTTGAAATACATTTACATTATTTCATTCAAGTACATTTATTGGGGACCTGATAGATACTTAGTAAAGTTCAATAATGAGTTCTAATCATTTCAAGCAAAACAGAACATTTAACAATATTTCAAATTTTCTATATGGAAAATGAATCTTATAGTGAACATGCATTGTTTTGGCTTCCCAGAATCCAAGGATTCAAGTATCTTTCTTACTATGAGATAACCCTAACAGTAGTGGTAAGCAGGGCCCTGCCTCTCACTGTAGAAGTGAAAGGGGTAGATAATTCTTTGACTCCAGAAACTAAAGTGTAGGCAAGTATCAGAGGTGGGTGCTACGAATCGAACATTTAATATTAAGGAAATCATTCAAAGACAAGGCAGTTGAGCTTACTCCTGGAGCTGTCACAGTGAGTTTTCAGGGGCAGCAGTGTCCACAGTAACGTGGGTATTAGAGATGACAGCATCCATCCAGACTGCGAGTATGCAGTATCCTGGCTACACCTTTCCTTTATTTCTTCACATTTTTTAATCTCTCCAGTGTTACTGGTAGCTCTCTATTATCCTTCTATGAATTTATTTTCTATTTAATTAGAGTAGATTTCAGATATTTGCAATCAAGGATCATCACGGATTATTATTATTTTTTAGTCGCAGGTGAAATTAACCAAAGTAGTAAATACTCTAATTTGTACAGTTCTCTATAATATTTTTGAAGCACTTGTACATTCTTATTTAACTTTATCCTGAGGAGATGATGATGAAATGGTCAGGAACTGGTATGCTAAATGTTATAAAAATAAACTATGGTATGGAAAAGTTAAATGCCTTGCCTAAAGACACCTACTCAAGCACAGAGAAGAGTTTATAAGCCAGATTGTTTGACCCTCAGTGTCATACTTTCTCATATGTCGTTTCGCATGACCTTACACACTTATACCAGGATTGTGCTAGTGAAAATCTTTAAAAAACCCAAAGTAATAGCCTTGATAAATTTTAACTCAGGAAATATTTACTGAATAAATCTTTAACCTGCATAATTGGTTTTTTAAAAAATAATAAAAATAAAATTATTAACTGATGAATGAAGCTGTCTCTACTTTCTAGGAACTTATTGTAACACCAAGGAAGTGTAACTAACTGTACAAAACTACAATGAAACTACAATGTTATGAGAGCACTGGTGAATTCTTTCTTTCTTCTTTTGGAGAAGAGGGCATTTGATCTGGCTTTCTAAAGATGATTTGAATTTCAACACAGTCTGGAAAATTTTTGAGGCATAACTTTTGAAATGAATGAAGGGGCTCAGTGAAGGGTGTGTGGTAGGATTTCTTCAAGGGAAATTATGGAGTTGGTTTTGTAGGAACTTGGCAAAGAGTATGGCCCAAGTGAAGAAATGGAGATGGGATTTAAGACTAGGTCATAGTGAGCTTTGAAAAGGCCTTATTTCTGAAACTCACTCTCCAAGGCCGCAGTTTCAAGCAATCTCCAAGGAGATATGGAACCTGACACAAATAGACTGCCAGATATTTCTCCAGCAAAAATGGGTTCACTGGGGATCAGCAGAGAATTACAATTTGGAGTCTGCAACCATGTCCAGACACCTATGAGTCCTTCAAGGCAAGGGAAAAAGAACACTTTTATAGGCAGGACTGGGGATTTGAGCAGGCTACAGGAAAGTACATGGCTTTCCATTGGCTGGGTCCTTGCCAGGAAAGAAGAGGCATCTCTCTTCTTCCCGTTGGGCTCTACTGTCATTGCAGGACATGGAAGAGTCCTTTTTGGCCTCCCAACTCTATTTAATTGATGTTTCTGTTTATTATGTTTTTACTGAAATTTGTTAAAATGTAGTTTCCCAGACCTGATTTGCAGAAGTTCTGATTTTTCTGCCTGGGGTAGAGCCTAGAATTTTGATCTTAACAATCACAAATTCAGGTGGTGAATAACTGCTCCCCAGTGAGAAACACTGACTTAGGTCTTTTAATACATTGTCACTGTACATATAACACTGTACATATACCCCTTTAGGGTATGAAAAAGGGGTGAAGAAATACAATACCTTCACTCTTGCCTAATATTTTTTTTCCAAATAACATTCACTCAGGTAATAGTCTCTGGTTAGGAATTGGAGGGATGATGGGGTCAAAACAAAGTACCTGCAAGCATAGAACTTGTGTCCTTGTTGGAGGCAGAGTAGAGGCTATTTTGTACCTTATAACTTCATAATGAAGAAAAGAAAAACAAGAATAGGTGATATATTGGTGGTGGTGGTGGGGGGTAATGTTTTCATAGCAGTAATCGGGAAAGGGCTCTTGTGTGAGATATTTGAGCAGAGTCCTGAAGGACGTGAGGAGGGAGTCAATCTGAGGAGGAAAATTCCAGGCTGCAGGAACAGTAAATACAAAGACCCTGAGGAGGCATTTATGGTGAAAAAACAAGAGTCTAGAGTGGCTAACTAGGAGGAGAGAGGAAAGGACCTAAACAAACAAACAAAAAAAACCAGTTAAACGTTGTAGAGAATATCTGATCTTTTATGCCATGGTAAGGTGTTCATTGTATTATTAGTATCACGGAGAGATAATTTTGAGCAGGTGGTTTGTGATTGTGAATGACCATCTTTGCTGCTCTGGGGAGAAGAAACTGTTGAGAGAGCCAAGGGTTGAGAAGTGAGAGGTGATGGTGGCCTACTCCAGCATGGCCTAGACTGGCACGGCTATAATGGTACTTCAACCTCATTACATGATATTTGTGTTCAAAATAAGTTTAAAGGTACTAACACCAACAGCCAATTCTCTGATTCTCTGGACACCAAGTATGTCCTATAATTCAATTAAGTTCTGGGGCTAACTCTGAGAAGGGCCCACAGGTTTACAGGCCCAGACTTCTAAGGCTGCCCTCACTTTAGATGCTAGTCACAAGTATGGAGTCGCCAGGTTACCCCTGCTCTGTCCAACCTGGCTGCAACCTGAGGTTTCCACCCCCACCCCCAAGTTCAACAATTCGCTAAAATGGCTCACAGATGTCAGGAAATCAGTTTACTTTCTATAACTACTTTGTTATAAAGGATATTCCTAGGAACAGCTGTTACCAAACCCAACTCGGATCTACTCTCCCATTTGCAGAAAAGGCAATCTGGTGACACTGGGTTGTAGTGAAGGAAAGTATAGCATAAATTTCAGGGTGCCAAGCAAAGAGAACAAGCAGCTCATGTTCAAAAACCTGAACTGCCTGGTGCCTTTCAGGGAAGGGTTTTTAAAGACAGCAGTTGGGGTAAGGGCTGCAGCTCATAGACTTTCTTCTGATTGGTTTGTAATCAGGTAACAGCATGATGTTTTGGGGATCTGTGTCATCAACCTTCTGGTTCAAACCAGTGTGGGGTCTACATGCTTGTAGTCAGCATGGAGATACCATCCTTCACCTGGGTGGGGGGGTCTTAGTTTCTTCAGAACAACTCACAGATATGCCTCAGATTATTATGTATATGTCTTGAGGAGGAACCAAGACTCTTTTATTTCTGAACTATTGTTTAAGCTATCACTACTTTTCTTGCCTAACTGCTTTTCTTTCTGCAGTCCCTCACATCCCTAATTAGTAACTACTTGAGTCTGTTATTTGGGACTCAAGAAAGGTCTAGAAGACTAAAGCTGTTTTTTCCAAACAAGAAACAGGGGGTGCAGAAGGGCTTTTGTACCTGGGAGGAGCCCCAAAAGTCTTGCTTTCTTTCAATCTCCCCTTTTTTTTTTTTGATATGCCTCGATCCTGAGGGGAACGGTGTAAGCCAAGAAAGAGAATAAAGTTTTGGATAAAGAGGTTAATTATAATTATAAACTCATAAGGGTAACTTAGTTTCACAGCCAAATGGAAGAGATGCACAGGGCAATTTATAGGGGAGAGGACACAAAGTTCCCATGCCATCTTTGGGCACAATATTCTCCCACATCTGGATGTGTTCACCAACCTTGTAGTTCTCTGAACCTTATCATTTAGGAGTTTTTAAGGTATTTTCATTATACATATGTGTGTGTGTGTGTGTGTGTGTGTGTGTGTGTATATACACACATATGTATATATATACATACATGTATACATACACATACTTGATTAAATCATCAGCCATTGGTGATTAAACCCAATCGCCAGCCCCTCTCCCATCCCCAGACATATTAGAGCAAGGCTGAAAGTTGCAATCCTCTGATCACAGGATAGGTTCCTCTGGCAACCATCCCCCATCCTGAAGCTATATAGGGACCTAGTTAGAGTCACATCATTAACATACACAGATAAAATTGAAAGGGTTTGTTACCAATAACAAAAGATGTTCTTACTTACCCTATCACTCAGGAAATTCCAGGGAGTTTATAAGTCTCTGTTAGAACTCAGGAAAAAGCCCAAATATATTTTTCTATAAGTACAAATAATGATGGAATCAGATTTTGGTTGAAGATCAGCCCACTTTGGAGATACATCTCTTTAAATACTGTGTTGCTTTTGACATCCCCAGTTCACACTATGTAGATGGCTGTGTACTAAGGCAAAGGAAAGTTTTTAGCATTTCAATAAAAGGATATTTTATAACTTCTATAATTTAAATTTTAAAATAGCATCATCCATCAGGAAATACATTTACTCTAAATTTTTCTTGCTGAAATCCAATCCTTCTCTAGAACCATATGCTTGTTTTACAGGATCTAATAAAATGATCTCAAAATTATGTTAGGATTTCAACTGCTTTACATGAGATAGTTCTATTTATGGAATTAATGTCAGTTCCAATTATATTAGAGAACATGTCTCAAAATCATCAAAGGAGATGAAGATAGCCATGACATTTACAGAACATGAAGGGCAATTTGATTTGACAATATGAAAATAGTCATTGAATGTTAGCATTTTTCAATAATGGTGCAGGAGATAAACTTATTTATGTGTTGTTAAATGCTTTCCTCATATGAGAGAATTGACGTGTTAATTATAGAAACAGGTAAGGTTTTAACACTGAAAGAGTGGACAGAAATAAAGGCAATCATGTACTTCTGTGTGCAAAGATGATTCCAGTCAGTGTGAGAAACTATGATATAGTGTTCACCATTTTTAAAACACGAAACATCCAGTTTGGTATTATCTATGACACATATCCAGTGATATAGGGCAGTGTGGATTCTTTGTGAACGCTTGTAGAGTATTTATGACTTTATTAAAGAAAAAAGTGGGATGTTTTTCAAGTTAGGCAAAATTGTAATAGAACATTCTCTTCCTGGGAGTTCCCACTGTGGTACAGTGGAGACAAATCTGACCTTAATCCATGAGGATGTAGGTTCAATCCCTGGCCTTGCTCAATGGGTCAGGGATCCAGTGGTGCCATGAACTATGTTGTAGATTGCAGACCAGACGAGGCTTGGATCCCACATAGCTGTGACTGTGGCTGAGGCCAGCAGGCAGCTGTAGCTCCGACTTGCCCCCCTAACCTGGGAACTTCAATATGCCACAGGTGTGGCCCTAAAAAAAAAAAAGAATTCTCTTCCCTACTATAATAAAACTGTAAATGAGACAGGAGGGAAGGGGGCAGGGCACAACTATTAAAAGAATGACACAGCTGTTGAGGATACAATATAAACTGATTAGACTCAACTACAGCCAAGATGGCATAAGATTTGACTTTCCTGGATCTTGAAACTTCACTCTCTGCTCATTGTGTAATACATTAGTTCCAAGGCTGACCATAAAATGCCAAAATGTTTCCACTTCCTGGAAATCTCCACCTCTTCTCCAGGAAAGAATATTCTTCCCACTTGCTGGCCTATAAAATTATGCTGCCCATTAAAACTTACCACCCCATATTTCGGGGCCACACTCAAGCTTTTTGATACAGAGCATTCTCTCTATGGAACATGTACCTCTCTCTAAATAAACCTGCTTTCACTTTACTATGGCTTGCTCTTGAATTCCTTCCTGCACGAAGCCAAGGACCCTCACTTTTTGGCTCTTCTCTGGGACATAAGGTGTTCTCCGCCCCCCCACTTTTGATAATAAAAATGTAGACCACTTAGTTGTCAGGGCTGAGCCCTCAGGGCTGCCCCTTCAGGGCTGCCCCCTGTAACATTCACAACTGTTTCATATTAATTTATCTACTTACCCATCACTTTACCTCTCGCTCAATTCCTTCAGCACAAAATAAAGAACCTGAGCTTCAGTAAGTCCTAAGATGAGTTGTGTGTTTTCACTTAGAAGATGGTGGGTTCTAGTCTCATCTGAGGGGCTGCTTCAGAAAGAGAACAACGTGAAGCTGCATTGGCACTTTTTACTTTAGATGTCAGAGGCTAGGCTGTGCGGAGAGAAGGTGGGCTGGGCGGGGCTAGAAAGGCGGTTGGCCCGCTGCAAGTTTGGCCGGAAGTGCCTGCTACTCAGCTGGCGCTTCAACCCTCCCATCCGGTTTCCAACCTCCAGTTTGTTCAGAGACTGTTAGAACCCATCTGCGTGATTCCAGGGAAGCAGCTCGAGGTCTTCGCTGGCTTGCTAGCCCTGTTGCTCTGTTTGTTTCCTGTTGCTCAGTGACCGTCAACACCCCCAGAAGCAGGAATGAAAGTGGTCCTTTCTCCAGCCCAGGTTCCAGGACAGTCTGAGGCTGAGGTATGAGGCTGACTTGAGGGTATGACGGACTTTTTCTCGCTGCAAACTTTGTATTCCTTGCAACATACAAGACAGTTCTGCCTTGATTTTTCCAAACAGCTTTTATTTCCTAAATTTCTTTGTTAATCCTGAGGGAATAAGAAGCCGTCGTTATAAATTGTATATATAATTTCGAGGGGAAATACTTATGAGTAATTTTAATTTATTTAATGTGCTGTAGTGAAAGCTTAGCTGTAAGGAGCTCAATATAAATTGGGTAATATGGTTAAGAGTTCAGGGTTCAGTCAGGGTTCTACAATTTATTAACTGTGTGACCTTAGGGAGTATTATGGAGGGACTGTTCTTGTCCCTTCAAAAGACATATTTTGAAGCCCTAATTCCCAGTGTGGCTGTGTTTGAAGATGGGACCTGTAAGGAAGTAATTAAATTTAAATAAGATCATATGTTGAACACCTGTTCCAATGGGGGGGGTAGTATCTATATAAGAGACACCTGGAGTTCCCATTGTGGCTCAGCAGTTTAAAAACCCGATATATGTCCATGAGGATATGGGCTTGATCCCTGGCCTCGCTCACTGTGTTAGGAATCTGATATTGCCACCAGCCTGGGAACAGGAACTTCCTTATGCTACAGGTACAGCCATTTAAAAAAAACAAAAGAAAGAGAGTTCCTTTTTCCTCTCCACCTCTCTCCTTCCCCTACACAGAGCAAAACCTTGTAAAGCTGCCACAAGAAGGCAGCTATCTGAAAGTCAGGAAGGAAGCCCTACCTGAAACTGAAGCAGCTGGAACTTTGATCTTGGATATCTAAATTCCAGAACTGAGAGAAAATAAATTTCTGCTGTTTTAAGCTACCTAATCTATGGTATTTTAGGATAGTAGCCTGAAAAGACTAATACAGGGAAATTTTTTAATTCTCTGTGCCTTAGTTCCATTACTGTACATTGAAGTTTACAAATATGCCCACTTCTTAGTGTTGCTTTGATGAACTGAGTGTAAGAAGTTCAATTAATGTTATTATAATGAGAATGCAATTTAATGTTTTCTTTATGTATAGGATAGAATGATCTCATTTTATTTGGTGAATGAGTTATTTTAATGAATTGAACACATTAAGTATAAATCTTTATATTTATTTTATATGTACAAGAATGCATATGAACCTGAGACAGATTTGAAGTTTTGTCAAAGAATGATACAAACAGAGGTCTGTGGAATGGAAGGAAAATAAATTAAAAAATGATTTTTGATATGAATTTTGGCTTTTTATGATGGTGTGACTCAAATGTGCCCAGACTTAGGTGAATATTATTTTGAAATTTTCAAGGCTCTTAAACTGTACTCCAAATAACTAAATGCTAATTGTTAGTCTGAGATCTTTTCTCAGACAATGACAAGAAAAAAACAAGAAAGAGTAGTGTTTTCTGTTTAATTATTTTAGCCTTATATTTTAATATGAAATTTTGACTACAATCATTTTTTTTTTTGAATGAGTTGATATTTCAATGTCCTGGAGGTAGAGATTCAGTCAGTTTAGTCAAGCAAAGGTCAGATCAGTTATTTATCATAGAAGCAGAAATGAGTAATTGATTTAATTAATGATATATTTATTTAAACTGGTAGATTTCTTTAAACTGGTGACCTTTAGAGAAAACCTCAGTGGCTTCCTTCCTATTTGTCAAGTAAAATTACTTACTGCATTAGGCTCTTGAATAACATATTTGGGATATAGAATTGAAAGTAGATGTGCTTGTACAGGGTTGGTGGGGAGGAGCCAGCTGTCCTCAGTCAGTTGCCTGATTGATCTAACAATGTTTCTACCATTCCTAAAAAAATTCCTAGGTTGTCACTGATACCTTTGAAGGTGGGATGCAATTCTTGAAAGAAAATAAGAAACCCAAGCGTACAGAAAAAGTGCTGATCAAAAATCAGAGATAAGGTAGGTCAAACACATTTCTCTCTAAAGATATCTATTTTTTAATCATTTCTGTCCGTCCTAATTACCAAGTCTGGTTATTTAGAAGTAGAATAAAAAGAAAGTAGAAAAGATAAGGTGAATATAGAAATTCAGTGTCATCAATAAATAAGTTGTATACGTCTGCATGTTTTACTATAATCTTATAAAACTGGGTCTCAGTAGCATGAAATTCTATAGTGGATCATAAATATAATAGTATTTGAATAGTATAAATTGTATTATGATGCTTATAGTGGAATAGTAAAGTCTTTTAATAAGCACTAGAAAAACACTAAATGTAAAACCAAGTTAAAAAAATAGGTTTAAAATAAAATACTTTATAACACTGTAATTTGGCATCTTAAATAAATTATCTGAACTTAGTATTATAAGTTCAGTGTGTAATTACATAATTCCTTTGTCTAAGAAAAAGGGAATTCTTAAAAATTCTTTTTTACTTGTTATGAATATTAAAATATTAATGTATTTTATATTCACTCTTTTAAATAATGCATAGGCAGGGCAGAGAAAAAATTTAAAAACTTAAAAATTCTTTCTAAAAAGTGATGTAAAAGTTGTTTTGTATTGAATTCTGACCCCAAAATATCTGAAAGAGAATAAAAGTAACTAATATATCCAATTCTGAAATATTGCATTAGGAATAATTTTCATTTGCTGGAAAGTAATGAAAAGACAAGGAACAGCATTTTTCTTAGTAAACTTAAAAGAGTGTTTGCAAGCTTTTAGTATCTACAAATGCTATTTGAAGGTGATATTAATATCTGTTAATGTCCCTGAAGCAAAGCAAATCAAGTCAATGTGAAAAATATTAGTACTAAAAACATTTGGTAAAGTGACTGTTTATAAATATTATAAATAAATATTATAAGTCAAATAACTTTATCAATAATAAACCTTATAAAGGACCAAAAATTACAGTGCAGTGGTAAAGTGTGAAACTCTAGGAATAATCTCAACAAAAAATGTGTCATATGAGCAAATTTAAGATCTATGGATGAAATAAATAAGGATACTTTTTTCCTCTTTTGCATCCCTAACCTTTAAGCAGTGCTGAACTTATAGCCCACAAAATAATTGTTGAATAACTAATGAATCAGCCTTGTGTAACAGTATTTAGAAAATAGTTTGGGAAATGCTTTCATGATGTAGAAATATTGTAGTGTTGACATTTATATATGTGTGTGTGTTTGTGTTTACTATGACTATCCTTTTCAAAACTGCATCTAGTATTCTACATGACAGAGAAATAATAGAGATATGTTATTCTAGTATTTAATCAGATAGTCAATTTTTTCTTTTCGTTTCACTTATTTTGCTCCTGAATTTTAATCCCTAGTTTTTATGTACTACATTTTGGGCATATATAAAGCAAAATGCTAATTACACCAAAAATGATCAAACACAAGCACTTACATACACATGCATGCACACAGGCATATACACACCCAGCAGTCAACCAGTCAACCAAAGTAACAAAACCTGGTGTCTAAGTTCAAAGTATTATCATGTTTTACGCATCCTTTGATCTATCTTTCCATCAGTCCATTGAATCATCAGCCCACTGACCTGTTGATCCATTGGTTCCCCCATCCTTACATACATACATGTAGTTAAGATTGTTGACCTTTATGAACTAGTATTATCAACCTGTTTCAGTAAAGGAAACATAAAAGGTAAGTGAAAGAGAGAGTAGAAAAAAATACAATATTGACATGAAAGTATAGGAAAGGAAGGATTTCAAGGAGCTGGGAGCATCCAGGGGGATGATACAGAGGGATTATGTCTTGGTTGTATTCTTTTGGATTCATTATTTAGGATGCTGCTGATAATTTTCAAGATAGCAGTTTCAGTGGGTTCATTAAATACAAGCCAAATTCAGATAGAATGAAGGAAACTGGGGTGAGATGGAAGTCAGGAGTTGAAGATGTGGCATCCTTATCAATACCGCTCTTACAGCTGGGAAAAAGTGGCTCCTACCTGCATTATAAAAGGATACACATACCGCAAGTACGTTGTCTCACAAATTTATTAAAGAACACATGCGTGGCGCTGTTATTAGGGATCTAGATATCAGTGCTTTTATAACACATGTAGTGATCTTAAATATCCTCTTTTGTGACACACCATTCAATCTTCAGGGAAATGCTTCTTTTTATCCCTTGCACCATGTCCTTGAAACAGAAAGTAACAGTGTCTGAATGTCATGAAGATTTGTGTGTCAGGCCAATGTCCAGATTACAGATGGATGGATGTACCTTCAAAGTACAGGAATGAACTGAGCATCAAAAGTGCTTAGGTAAAAGAAAAGAAAAAAAGAGCATATTAACAGTCAAATTCTTCCTTTCACATAGAAGAACATTGTAGATTCTTTCACGATGAAGTGTAATTCCAGTACTTCTGCATGTCCATTCTCTGTTCCTGTGTGTTCTAATTCCTGGTTCTGTAGGCACTTGAAAATATACAAAATTTGCAGCATTTGCATGGCTGCTAAGAATCGTTTTTGTAATGTTAAACAAACCATGTTATTATGATTTTTAAATTGTTTTTTAAGTTTATGTTTTTCAATGAAGATATATTCAAAATCTGGATGGTTTGAATACAATAACACTTTAAATTTCAATTCTTAGATCATTACAGTCAGTAGGAAAAAAACATAATATTACTTAAAAACGTTTGTGATTTTGATGAAATGAAGGCAAAAATACTTGGGAATATACTCTGCGAATTAGGTATACCTTTGTCCATTACATCTTTAATCACTGCAAGCTCAACAAGATAATGCCCAGACATATGCAATATTTACTAAATTTGATCATCTTTGATAGCTTGATAATTTTAGTCACATTAAAAAACAGTTTTATAAATGTTTTTCATTTAAAAAGTCATGAAGGTAGATTTGTCAAAGGAGAAGAAGAAAACATTTTTATTTAACAATGTGTTACTTGGTTTATAACTTTTAAATACTTAGAATGGTTTATGGACTTCAGCTCTTTGGGTCTTGCACATTTTAGGGATGGATCTGGTGTGAATATGTTCTTGAACATTTGCACACTTATATAATTTGAGATAAATTTATAACATAGAATTGCAAAGGAAAGAGAAAGCACTTTTTTTGTGAATATTTAAATTTGTAATGATTTCATAGTAAAGGCACCTTTAATAAATGAAAATATTATTTTTGAGTACTGTTTACACCTCTATATCAGAACATCCCTCATAATTTTGTTTGTGAATGTGTGAGTTATTATAGCGTTGCAAAATTCTACAGAGCTGTTGCAAATGTCCTAAAGAGGCAGAGAGGAAATCAGAGGAGGCCTGGGGAGGTGGGTAGAGCTAGTTTTTTTTTCTTTTTTTTAATCAGTGGTCTTTGTGATGCAATTTTATTAAGAATCAGGGATCCCTCAGCCTGGAAATTTGGTGGTGGGTCCCCTGGCGCATATGAATTTTTATATTCTTTCAAGACACATTGCATTTTAAAAGACTATACACAGATATGTTTCTGTTAGAAAACATAAATCAGAAAATTTATGAAAGAAAGGGGAGAATAAAAATTGCATACAATCCTATATCCAGAGAATAATTGCTATGGTACTTTTGAATATATATTTTCAGATTTATATGTATGTGACTTTATATATATTAAATGTATATACATATATGTATGTTGTACATATATATATGTTTGTGTATGTGTACATACACTTTTTCAGATTTATCTCCCATTTAATATTCTGTGGACATAAATCTATGCCAGTACATATCTAGGGTTACATCACATTGGCATATGAATGTACCTTAATATATTCATTTATAATTTGTCACATTCTTAGATATCTAAGACACTTTTGCTTCTATAAATAATCCCAAGACAAATATCTATGTATTTAAATGTTTAGATCTTGTGCATCTATTACTTTAAAGTATGTTCTGTAAGTGGGATTACCAATTTTAAACACTTTAAAGCTTCTGATAGATATTATCAAATAACCCTTAATAAAGTTTTATTTTATCCTGCAATATATGAAATTGATTATTTCTCTAATCACTGTCATCCTTCTGTTTTTACTCTTTACCACTCTCAATGGCAACTCATAATAATTTTTGTTTTTTCTTGTGTAGTTGCAAAAAATTTTGAACTTTCACATCTTTATGGAAAAATGCATTTATTTGTGAATTGTTTGATCATATAATTTCCATATCATTATTTGATGTCTTCAACCTATTCTTATTTATGAATACACCTTAGACAGAAAAATATTAAACCTCTTCTCAATTTCACAATTATAAAACTATTTATTGACTGGTGGAGTTTAGTGGAGGGCACTAAAATAGATATGACAGATGAGCTGAGTGGCTTATTTAATGATCAGCCAAGGAAAAATAGCAGAAAAAGTGAGATGAATTCCACACCCATAAAGCTGTTTTAACCAAGACAGGAAGTGATTTTATTTACATTACTTTAAAGCAAATAATCTTGTTCCATAATTCATACTGCTATATTTTCCATCTTTTGTGTTATGTTAATTTATTATAAATATATTAATATATGTAAAAAATTCAAGTAGTACTAAGCAACTTATAACTGAAAGCAGCAGTATGCCCTGCCCTCTTTCTCCCCATCCTTCATTCCACTGTACAGAAGCAGCCGCCTTCATCACTTTCACTTATTGGAACAGATATTTGCTTATATACTTATAAAATATTTTACATCTATCTTTTTGATCTTCAAATTTTAGGTATTATAAGTCAGTTTTATGCTAAGAAAGGCAGGCTTTAGATTTTTTACACTAACTCTTAATGCACACACATACATACAACAAACACCTACAGTGCTCCTATATTTCTTTAAATTATAATTTTGTGTAAGTCATTTTTCTTGATGCCTAATATAAAACTATTACCTGAGATTTCTGTCTTAACCCTGTTGACGTTTGAGCTGGTTGATCTTTATTGTGAAGGGCTGTCGTGTGCCCCATAGGATATTTAGTAGCATCCCTCACATCTGTCCAGTAGATCTTAACACATCTTAGCTGTAATAACCAAAAATACTTCCAGATATAACCAGATAGCTCCCAAGGACAAAACTGATTCTGGTTGATAATCACTAATTTCGTTTTATAAATGATGACCCTTGCTATTAAATATTATTCACTACTGAAATCATGTTATATAATTATATTACTGTACTTTGCATATAACTTGTTTTTTTTGAAGTTAATAACCTCATTGTGTGTGTCTTTGCTGCATTATATACGTAAATTCACTGACAGAGTTATGATACCTCTTAATATGCCAAAGACATCAGTTACTCTGTCAATTCAGTTTTCTCTGGGCGGTACCTCTATATTTCTCCTCCAGTATGAACTGCTTGCTCTCTCAGATATATCACTGTCATCTTACAACTTCTCCTTGACATACTAAGAACTTCCTTTTCCTCACTAATCTGTTAAAGCCCATTTCCGGAATTTGTATGTATTGGTTTTAAATTGCGCTTGGCTACTCATAAAAGACACCAAAACAGCAGTGGCTTACACAAGCAATACTTTGATTTTTTGCTGATATAAAAGTAGTGGAGAGCTAGTCCTGGGTAGTTATGGTAGCGCCAGAAGTTGTCAAAGCTCCTGGCTTCTCTTTTTCTGTTACTCCATGCTCATGCACAATTCTGATGGTCCAAAAATGTCTGTTGGATCTCTGGCATTATATCTGCACTCAAAGCAAGAAACAGCAAGAAGAGGTCAGGAGAAGACAAAGAGTTCTTGTATAAAACTTGGTTTGATTTCATATAAATTTTATGTTGGAAATCATATTGTCTTAGATTGACATGTTGAAACCATTCCTTCATTGTCTTCTGGATTTCAGTGTTGCTACTGAGAAGTCATATATTATTCTGATTCTTTATTTTTCATGCTCATTTTCCCCCCTTCTGGTTGCTTTAGCATCTTTCCCTTTATCTTTACTGTTTTTCAAATTTCATGACAGTCACCTTCGCTTGAATCTTTTTCATTCATTGTGCTGAACACTTGGAGGAGATTTTCAATCTGGAGACTCAATTTCTTTTGGACAATTTTAACATTTCCTTTTTAAAAAATTGTTTTTTCCCCATTTAAAAAGTTAAAATAATTTTGTTACAATATAATATTTCTTTGATAATTTGCCCCTTTCTACTTTTTCTGTACTTTGGTTTTATATGCTAGTGCTCTAATTAGTTGAATGTTAGAATACCTGGATTGATCCTATACTTTCTCTTTTTTTCCTCCTTTATTTTTCAATTATTTTCTTTTGGTTCTGTGTTTCTGATAAATCTTATCAATTTTATCTTCGAACTCTTATCTTGAATTTCTTATTTCTGCTGTCCAATTATATTTTCCTTTTTGTTCTTTGTTTCCATTTTATAAAAATCTGTACAACATGATTTCATTTTTTATTTTATTTTTTTTTCTTTTTAGGGCTGTCCCTGTGGCATATGGAGGTTCCCAGGCTAGGGGTAGAATCGGAGCTGTAGCTGCTGGTCTACAGAACAACCACAGCAATGTCTGGGACCTACACCACAGCTCAGGCAACACCAGATCCTTAACCAACTGAGTGAGGCCAGGGATCAAACCTGTGTCCTCATGGATGCTAGTCAGGTTCGTTTCCACTGAACCACGATGGGAACTCCTGTACAACATGATTTTAATAACTTCTCATCTCTCTGAGACCATTAATGATAAAGATTTAGTATTTTCTTCTACTTATCCAAGGTGCCTTTCCCCTGTTTGCTTATTTTCTTTTCAATTTTCATTAAGGGACATTCCTCAAATAACTTGTAATGATATAATAATCTATTCCCCTTTAGGAAGAGGTTCTTAACAGGTAATTGGAAACTCATTGTACACAGGTCTTCATCTTTCTATAGCACTGATTGATAGGGACTTTGCCATTTCATTGGGAAATAATCCAAAGTCTTTATCTGTAGATATGTTTTTTTTTCCCAGTTTTATTGAGATATAATTGGCATATAACATTTTATGAGTATAATGTGTATGATATAATGATTTGATGTATGTATATTGTGTTTTCCAATTCTGCTTAGAGTAAATGTGAGAGGCTACTCTAACCCATTATCTGGGAGGGGTATAAACATGGCTGGTAGTATTCTGGGAGGGGCGCATGAAAACTCGCATGCAAACCTTCTTTAAGGATGTCCATGCCCTCATTTATACAGCCTCAAATCCATAGGTTCTTAAGTTCAAATTTTTCAGAAATTTTACTGCAGATTTTTGTATGGTAGGGGAGTAGATCTGAGGATCTAAAGTCTCTTTATAAAGACTTCAAACAAATCCTCCCTTCTTCAGATCCATCCTCTACTTCTGCTTGTACACCTGCTTCATAAGTAGCTGTATGCAATTATTGAGTCTCTAGGGGTTTTCTGTCTGGAATCGGTTTCAGGTGTCTCCCTCTACTAGGTCAGTTGCCACTCATGAATCTTATTTTTCAGCATCTACATCTTTATTTATTTACCTGTGTGCTCTAATTAACTGTTTCATTTTCTTTGTCTTTGTGTTTTTTTTAAATTTATTTCCATTTTGGTGGTATTTTTAGAGGCTGAAGATAAAAATATGTTCAATCTACAGTGTTTATCAATTTCCATTAATTTCATTTAGCTTTCCTAGATAAAATTTAAATGGTCTCAAATGTTTAAAGAAATGGGTGATTTGGGAGTTCCTGCTGTGGCACATTGTGTTAAGAATCCAGCTTCAGTGGCTCAGGTCATTGCAGAGGCATGGGTTTGATCTCTGGCCCAGCAGAGTAGGTTAAAGGATCTTGCGTTACCACAGCATAGGTTCCTGCTGCAGCTTGGATTCAGTCCCTCACCTGGGAACTTCCATAAGCCACAGGCGCAGCCATAAAAAATAAAAAAGTAAACAAATATATAAATAAATGTGAGATGTAAGACAATGTAGGAGCTTTTTAAAAAGAAGAGGATGTTTTAGATTAAGACAATAGAAATAACTGTTTACCCTGAGTTAACATGAGGGGCTGATTAGCTGTTTGGGGCTTTGACATTTGGTGCCATGAATTGTTTGGCCAATAGAACATCTGGAGAGTGCATGTTTTAATCTCCACGTAATCTCTACTTTTAATATCCACGTCATGATAACTCATACAACTGCTATTTCCATCAGGGTGAATAAGTCAAATAAGCCAGGCTTTGAAAGATGCTTATGTGCTACCTGATAAAATGTAGTTTGTAGGTACACCCTTTGCCTCCAACCAGTGTTCACATTAGCTATCATGAATAAAGTATATTTGAGTTATCTCATTTTTGAATGTTCAATTGAAATTCAGTGAGAACCACTGGGCATATTCCAAATAATTCCTTTAAGTGAAGAAGCTTCAAATGAACAGGTTACATCTCACTGGCACAACATAGCACTGATAGGAAATGCAGGAGCAGGAGGAGGGGAGTAGAGAGGAACAGTTGTACAGTGATCAGAGTATTTTTCTAATTTTCTAATATATGACTGAAGTGGAAGATTTTCCTATTCAAATTATCTTAGGAATTACATTGCCTGACTTGGGAGGCACTATGCGACATGCTTTCCATTGTAAATTTAGTGACATGGCCTTATTATTTGCATTATACTGAATCTGTAGTGAATTTTGTGCTTTTCCTCAACTTAGCTCAATATCTTCCCGTTAAGTGCAAGACACTTCTCAGATGACACAGTGTTTGAAATGCCATGTGGGAATAAATAGTTGCATTGGATTTTTGATTATTTCCAAAAGGTATCAGTGAAAAGCTGTGGTAAAATATAATAAGTCTGAATCCTTGAGTAAAGGCAATTACTCCATTTCAGTTACTGTATATTGTATCTTAAAGAAATGGTTACCCGTATCATTGAGGTATTTTGTATTATATATCTCAAAGTAGAATGTTTTTTTGCACCCTAATTAAATTGATTTCATATCCTGGGTTAAGCAAAAACAAGATAAGAGCAATTAGATTTGGCTTTAAATTTTCAGATGTTAAGGAAAAGAAAAAATGGAAATGAAGAGGGTTTAACAAATTTTATTTGTATGTTTTGACCAGAGGAAGATGTGAGTATAAATTTTTTCCTTGCAAAAAATGTGGAAATTTTTTTCTTTCATTTTGTACAGAGAACATCTAAGAATAAAATCTTCAAACCTAAAGAAACATTGCCCAAACTAATGGTTCTGGTATTGACCTTCAATAGAGGCAAAGAACATTACATTAAGTTGTGCCTTAGTGAAAGCAGTTCTTTGAAGGACTGAGATAATGTGGTAAATGTGCTTTATTGTCTGATGGTTTAATACAGGAATGGGTCTTAGGGAATTAGGCAAATGGATGCCAGTACATCCATTAGACTCTTTCAAGTACCATTGAGTAGAAGGAAGCTTAAGATTCCATAGTATTTCTTTAGGAAATTCAGTTCTTCTGTAGACATTCAGGAGTATGGGAGGGTTATTTCTCTGAAGTAATCATGATTATATCCCTATAACTGAAATTCTTTATGGTGTTTGTAGCTTGTGAAATGGTCTCAGATTCATGTCTTTGTTTCCCTAGGCATGTATAAAAATGTCTCTTTTTATTTGATTGCACATATAGAAAATTTTATTCTTGATATCTAGGAAGCTGAATTTTCAGAAAATATATATGCGTGGATTGGATACATATATTCTTTTTAAATAACCTCCCATCTAGAAACATAAATTTAAAGATTTATATTCAGCAATTTATAGCATACTTATTATTTACTTCTAAGTTCAATGCTAAAAAAGTTAGATAACTATCTTCATCTACTTGGGCTGCCATAATAAAATACTTTAGACTAGGTGGCTTAAACAAAAGAGGTTTATTTTCTCAGAGTTTTAAAGTCTGGATCAGGGTGTTATATGATCATCATCTCATGATTACTCTTTTCCTGGCTTGTAGAAGGACATCTCTGTCTGTGTCTTCACCAGGCAGAGAGAGTAGTCTCTCTGGTGTCTCTTCTTGTAAGAGCACTGATTCCATAATGAAGGCCTTGCCCTCATAACCTCACTTAAGCCTAATACTTCCTAAAGGCCCCATCTTCAAATAGCATTATACCAGGAATTAGGGCTTTGACATATACATCATCGGGCATACAGTTCTGTTCTAAGCAACATTTCCTAGGTTTTCATGGTGAGTATTCTAGTTGACTCGTCTAGATTTCCCAGCAACCAGAGTTTGCAGACCATGATATGTGGCCATCTGTATGTCTGACTGCAAGTACCTGGGCTCATTCAAGATGACTTATATCTCCTATTTTGGCTACGTCTCCACTTATTTTTTTTTCCCAGAAAGAACATGGTCAACAGACATATTTTAGAAAAGTCCAGAAATGCATAGTGAAATAACTGGGAGATACGAAATAAAAGGAAGAAAAAGAGGAAGATCAGAAGCATGCAGAATTTCTAAACAGATTCTGTATCCAACATATTTTCTTACCCATTTTCTATTTCACATAAAAATACATAGGCTCATAATTCTAAATGTTTAGTACAACTCCCTTATTTCTCTTTCTACCTAAACATAGCCATACATTATATATAAAATAATGTCCCTGATCCTTTCATTTTTGCAGATTTCATGTGAAGCCATACATAACAATCATACAAAATTTATCATATTTTTTGAGCAGAATCTCAATCTGTTTTATCTTTGCCCCTAACTACAGCTGGATGATAGAACTAGATATGTTAAGCATAAGTTATCTGTATTTGTGAATGGTCTTTTGTCCCCAGAATGGGGCTTGAATCATATCAACAGGATTGGCCACATGTAAATGCAATGCTTCGTCTTTGGTGTTGACAATAGAGTGCTAGCTCTAAAACAGGCCTGTTTTCTACTACCAAAATATCTTCATTTCTTCTTGATTAGTTTATCCTTCTTATGCTGAGCCTGCACGCTTTACTTTAGCCTGCATATCTGCTTGATATAGGGTTTGTAAATATATATCTATCCATTTTAACTGTCAGGAAATCCATGCTGTTGATTTTCTGGTTAGCAGGTATAGTAAAGAGAAATATGATTTACACAGGTTATTTTATAGCATTATTGTTTAACTTCAAATGCAAACACATTTATTTTATATGAATTTAATAAATGAAAGACCAGTGATCTCGGATTCCTTGATATCCTCATGAGAAAACATCAAATATAACAAAGATTTACTAATATTTTTCTCATTAAATCACATATGGATTTATTCTGTACAAAGGCGAAGTCTGCATATCTGTGGCAGAATCAGGCATGGCTGAAAAATGAAATCATTCATAGTTGCCAAGAAATATTAATAATATATCTCTAAGAGTTGAAGTGCTGTTATCTCTGTGTCCACCTGCCAAAAGGATTGCAGAGAGGGCACAGAAAACCAGAAACTCTGCAGCTGCACCAATATGACAGCTCCAGAATGATTTGAAAGTGGAAAAAAGCAGAATTATTGATTCTGAGATATTTTGATATGTCAGTTCCAGCCCTGACCAGATCCAATCTTTAATGAAAAATGAAGAATTCAGGAACAAAGAAGTTAAACTACTTTGTCATTCTCCTTGCCATTAATAGCTAAATTTATATTTTCTGTTTGAAGATGGTGGATAGATAATGCAAAGCAAATAGTTGATAAACTTAAGTAGATAAACCTATATACAGAATGCAAGTAAATTTGCTGCTTTAAAGCAGTGTTTAAACTTGAAAACTTTGAAAAACTTTGACTTAAAGGCTTGAGCAACACAAAACTAAGTTGTTTGTATTTTTTAGGTTATAGATAGAATGAAAATAAAATTGCCAATCATTCCAGAATTTTACTTTAACACTTCATGGATAGTGTTTTTTAAACTTGTTCTTACTCCCCATTAAGCGAAATTTGCATAACTTGGGACAATGCAAGGACGATCCTGGCTCTTTGGATGTGGTGCTTTTATATCCCTGGCCACTATCAGTCATCATATATCCTGCCCAGATCTCAGCAAATGACCCTACGTCAGAAAGAAAATAGGAGCATCCTAACTTAAATTCTCTCAACTTTCTGACCTACCACTGATTATAAATATTCATTCATTCCACAACTATTTATTAAGAATCTGTTTGATGACAGACTCTTTTCTAGTCACTGGAGACACAGTATTGATTGAAATAGATAACTGCTTTGATGGAAGTTAGATTCTGGTGAGTGGAGGAGAGATTTAAAAAATAAGTAAATATGTAATATAGCAGATGGTGGGAGGGACTAACAAGTTCACTATACAATAAAGTAGTCTGGAAAGATTTCACTGACAAGGTGATATTTGTACAAAGGAAGCTACAGCAGGGAACATGTAGGTCTGGAGAAGAACATTTTAGTAGAAGAAACACAAAGTAGAAAACTCTTGAGAGAGGAGCATGCCTGCCACGTGCAAAGAACAACTAGGAGGTCAAAGTTGTTTGAGCAATCACTGAAAGAAGGTGGTACTTGTTTTTAAAATTTATTTTATTGAAGTATAGTTGATTTACAATATTGCATTAGTTTCTTCTGTACAGCAAAGTGGTTCTATGTATATATTTATTTCTTTTTTGTGTTCTTTTCCATTATGGTTTATTTTAAGAAATTGAATATAGTTCCCTGTGCAAAACAGTAGGACCTTGTTGTTTATCTATCCTATAAATAATAGTTGCCTCTGATATTCTCAGATTCCCAATCCTTCCCTCCCTATGACCTTTCCCCTGGCAACCACAAGTCTCTGCTCTATGCAAAAAGACCCAATTCTGTGCTCTCCACGTGAAGTCCACTTTAAAAATAGAAAAATAAGAAGGATAAAATATTAGGATTGAAAAATATATACCATGCAAAAAATAAAAAAGAAAGCTAGAATAGTTGTACTAATATAAGACTTCAGAACAAGAAATAGTATCAGAAATAGAGGTGTTTCATTACACAAATAGGTCAATTCTCCAAGAAGGCTTATCAATTGTAAATAAGTATGCACTAAAAAAGAGCAAAACTGTCAGAACTTAGGAGGAAAAAGTAAATATACAATTTTAGTTGAAGACTTCAACACGCCTCTCATTAACCGATACAAGACAGAAAATAAACATGCATATAGATGACCTGAATAATATCAACCAAGTTGATCTAATTTACATTTATAGACCACTCTCCTCTAAACACATACACCCCCCCACTCACTCGTTCACATACAGAGCAGAATATACAGTTTTCCAAATATACAAGGAATAATCACCAAATTTACCATATTCTGGGCCATAAAATAAAACTTACACACTTAAAATAATAGAAATCATACAAAATTTGTTCTTAGACCTTAGAGAAGTTAAACTAGAAACAAATAATAGATTTTCAGGAAGCACCGAAATCTCACAACTCTCTGTTAACTTCCCTGTGGCCCCTCTGGCTATACTTCTATCAACCTCACATCCTGTGGTTAAGGGTCAACAACGGACTATTATTGAATCTTCTGATCCACTCCTCATTGGCTTTAGCTCTTATTTTCAATCATGCTCCTGTACTTTTAAAAAAATTTTTATTGGAGTACAGTTGACTACAAAGTTGCATTAAGTCTCAGGTTTGGTCAGAAGATCTAAAGACATTTCTTCAAAGGCTAGACAGATGCTCCTGTATTTTTGACTTGAGATTGATCTTGATTTCCTTATCTTGACCCTTCGTGTTATCTTAAGACTTTGGCTAAATCATACCATTGCTTCCTTTTGCTCTCCACTGCTCTGAGTGGGATGCTGCACACAATTACGACCCCATAAGCCCCCAAATTCCTACCTACATCTATGACCAAGGCCCATAAGATTAACACTTATAAGTAAACTTTACCCAGAAGAGTCAATCACTATCTAATTTACACTCTTACTGTTTGTTGCCCATGACTAAATGAAATATAATATATAGTTTGGGCAATTCTTTTCATGTGGCAAGTTTGCAGTAAATCCTTATTAGTATCTTTTTTGTGTGTTTTTCTTATTACATTGCAATATTTGTTCTATTTTAATTTTTGGTTTCTCTTCCAAACTTGTTTTATTTCTGTATTTATTGATATATATATATATATATATTGATATATATATATATATATATATATATATATATGATCACCAGGCCTAAGTTGTCTCCAGTTTTTCTGTATTTTTCTATTTTTATCCAATCATTAACTGCTGTGTAGTCTTATTTTTGAGTCTGTCATATTCTTATCATCCTCCCAGTTCCTATTGCTCCTATCTCTTTATACCTTTCCTGAGCTAGTACAATATTTTCCTGCATAGATTCCTTTTCTTGAAGTCATCCCATACCATGATTATAGAAGTTTATTTCTAAGTTGCAGATAGGATCTTATGTTAAAAAAAACACATTATTCATTGTCACTGGGAAGCTCATGAATCCTTTCATTGTGTCTTAATCCCAAGTAACCAATCTTATTTCTGATTATTTCATCAAAGGCATTCATCAGTGCCACACTACTTGCTGTTCTTCCAAATTCTTTACATCTTTTTGCTTCTGTACATATTTTTGATGGGAAAACGCTCATATTCATTTGTTGGTGTGAACACAATTTAAATTCCTCCTCATTTCTAAAGGCTTCATTGATAGCTAACTAACTGCTCTTCTGTCCTCTCTAGTGACAACACTCCATATCCCATCCTATGCAGTACTCCTTTTGGTACTTAACAAGTGTGTTATTGCTTTAAATTCATGTCTATTTTCTCCACTAGATTTTGAGTTCCTTGAATTTAGGCATGGCTGACATATTATTAATCTGCTTCTTCAACCGTTTGTCCAGCCCTGGACACAGGGAAAGTTTAATGTAAGAATGACTGACTAAATAAGGTGAAATAGGATGGGGTGAGTTAGGTTCAGTAATATCCTATGGAACTTTCCAGACTTATGATTCCATAATGAGCTGAAGCTGAATGAAGACAAAAATAAACTTTTAAAAATGTGTTCAAATTTTCCATATGTAGAAAATATACCAAATATTATGTAGTTTTTTATTTTCAGTGCATTAAACTCATCAATAAATTCTTTGTCTGGATTCTAGCATTGTACCACATGTGGTCTATAGATGTATGTGGATTTAAATGTTTCTGATTTTTGTATACATATGATTTATCCTTTTACTTCAAAAAATTGGTAGAAATTTGAACTGGCTATCAATATTTAGCTATAGAAAATTACCTTTTGTTTATAAAATGTAATTATAGTCCATGTTGAAATTGTATCTATTGTGAATTTCTTTGAAGATGTGCTGAAACATGGTCAGTGATGAAATCCTTAACCAAGAAATCTTGAACAAAATGAGATAAACTACCCCCCAAATTTCTGTTGCTTATAGGAGCTATTTGACCCCATGGTTTGGTTATATCAGGATCCAAAATTGGCTACAGAGTAGATTGATATTGGGTGTATACAAATTATATTACATGAGCAGATATTTTTTGCCCTCATGTTGTATGGACTGGGCTTATAATTCTGTTTCTGAAGAATTGCAATAGCAGATTCCTGGACTCAGTAAGTCAATATTTTTGAATCCCTACTATGTGGAGTATATCTGAGGGAGATTGATTAGAAAGAGTCCCTGCTTCCAGTATTCTTATACTTTAATGTCAAGGCAATACCACTATTATTGTTCCTAATTTTGAGACAAATGACAATAATATTATGTTATTATATGTGTCTAATATTGTTCCAAGGAATTTATATCTATTATTAAAATTTATTTATTGCAAAACCCTTTGTAGTAGATATAGTTATTATCTATATTTAACCACAAAACAAAGTCCTAAAGATTTTAACAAACTAATCAAAATCACACAGTTATTAAGTAAAGGGGCTAGAATTTCTATCCAGTCTTATTCTGGCTCTTGTTTTCTTTGCCACTGTAGCCTATTTCCTCCATAAGTTTCACAAGTAAAAAATATGAACAGTTAAAAAGCATATTAACTAAATCATAGTTCATTGTAACAATCTAGAAATATTTTGGGCATTACACAATTAATTGCCAAAAGAATGGTAAAGACAAAATCTGTGGGTTTATCCTGATTTTTTACAGTATTCAGAGTCCACCTTCTGTGTCTTTTCTTGTATCTCCTTTAAACAATATCCTTGCAAATTTGATAGCAAATTACAAAATGTGTAAATTTACTCAATGTGTTTTTCCTGTACACATTTGAAAAAAACGTACTGATTAAAGTTTTGCTTTTTTGGAAAACATATGCATACTGAGCCCCTGCTAGCATATATAAATCAATTAGCCTACCCACTTATACATCAGGCTTAAAATGATGGCTTTTATTGAATTTTTTGCCAGATGAACTGGGCTAAAGTATTTTTAATATCTATCAAATGTGGGAGTTTCCTGGTGACCCAGTAGGTTGAAGATCTGGCATTGTCGCTGCTGTGGTGTGGGTTTGATTTCTGCCCTGGGAATTTCACATAGCTGTGAACTCGACCAAATAAACAAATAATAAAAAACTTAAAAAAGCCTGTCAACTGTGAGCCAATCAAATAGCGATATTGTGATAACAAATTCTGGTTGTAACTTAAAAAGACAGCTTTTCAACATATGTTCTTGTACTATACTTCATTTTTTCCCCTTATTTTAAAGTTCCTCTCCATGATACTTTAGAAGTTCACAAAATTCTGAAGTAACTCCGTTCAGTCTGAATGGATAGGACTCTGAAGATTTATGATGTGGCCGTATAACTGTATAAAAGTGAAATTGTGTGATGATGATTTTCTTTGATTATAAGAAAACGCTTTTTAGAAAGTCAACTGAGCATTTTTTTCCTTCCCATTTGAATGTAGATAATCACTGCTTTAGTTATTGCCTATATTATGTTTTGTATAGAAAGAGCGAAAAAAAGTTTTGTCTGGACATGCTTTCCAGTGGTTGGTTCATTTAAAAAACATCCTCAGTAGGAATAATTTTAACCCTACCTTTTGTAAAGAATCAGCAGTTTTAAAATATAGGTTATTTTCAAAAAAGGGCACATTAATTCCATGAATATTTAGCCAGTGTAAACACTTTCTAAGTTCAAGGTGGATCTATCTAAAGAAACTGAATTCAGGTAATTTTATATACAGGCTTCATAAGATCTGTAATATATATGGGGGCATAAGGCAGGAAAGGAATAAGTCTCAGCTTCAAAAAATAACTTTTGTTTGCAACATGAGATTTGAATAGGGGTACACAAATCCCCAAGCAAAAAGTATATAGTCAGGTGTATGACTTATGAAACTGCTTGACTGTTGGAGTTTATTTTGAACATCTCTGATTTGATTTTTCCTTTGTGACTATTTACAGAGAAGTAAAAAGCCCTTGAGGTGATCAAATTGTTACTTTCCAAAATAGTTAGATATGGTGATGATTTCTCGATTGGGTCCAATATTTGCTGTAATATGCAATTTAATATCTTTAGCCCTTAGATTATGTTAAACATTGAAAATGCTTCAGAGTTTTTTAATACAAAGAATTTCATCCACAATAATTGCTAAAGTGCATGCCCTTTTCTGGTAGAATATAAGTCTAGATGCAAAAGCCACTGATTTTGTCAGTCAGATGGCTATGGTTCTCATCCCAAGGTCTATGCCTCTCTGAACTTTTATTCTTTCCTATAATAGAAAACCATACCTTTATAATGTGGCTATTTTGAGTAAATAAAAAATTGTGTTGCAGAGTATCCTTATTATGCAAGTTTTAGTTATCATAGTCATTTTTCATAGTAAATATATAATTATTAACTTAAGCTTTGTTCAGCCAGAAAGTCATTTCCACTTTCCTTTTAGTATCCAGATTTTTTTCTTCCTTGGCACTTGATCAGTTTTTTCACATCTGGCCAGTTCATTCCATTTTCGTTGAAAGTCAGCTCTTCACAATGGGTCACTGCTTATTTAGTCCTCTTTTTTGGAAACTCCTAAGCTTCTGTCATCTACTCGAGTAACTTCTGGTTGAGCTGATTGAAACCTATGTTTGACACAACTGATTGCTTTAAAAACATAAATTCCTTACGGATTTGGAAAGGAATCCCAAAGCCAGAGGGAGAAAAATTAAATATTAAGCTTGTCATCTTTCACTAGGATAGCATCATTTAATACAATATTTTATGGTTGCTTATTTGATGTGGTGAAAGATTCTGCCACACATTAACAGATTTTAACAATCTTTGTAACGGATTGCTATAAATAACTTATGAAAAGAATACTACAAAAAAGACACTTTTTATTGAATTCTCTTTGATCTGAACATCAGTTGATGTCTATAAAGGGACCTGACATGTCAAAGAAATTATAGAAGAGTTGATTAACTGTTCACAGACGGTAATCTCAGATTACATGAAGAGTAGAATTAAATTAGAGCTGAATTTGATAAATTTAAGAGCAGTTGGGAAAAAACTGTAGTTTTATGAAAGCATTAATAGTTATTTTGAGGTCTCTCATGCTGATATTGTTTTAAAATACTTTTATGTACTGCATTATGCCATATAGAGCACAATATTTATCAGTTTTCTTAATTTATCAATTCGGTGATTCCAAATAAGTAAAGCAGAACCGAAATGGTATTAGCTTTTGTGTCAGCAATGAATAAAGTGCTATTTTAAAGTTAGCTACATTTCAGAGTTCCTATGGTGGCTCAGTGGAAATGAATCTGACTAGCATCCATGAGGACGCAGGTTCGATCCCTGGCCTTGCTCAGTGGGTTAAGGATCCGGCGTTGCTGTGAGCTGTGGTGTAGGTCACAGACGAGGCTCGGATCTGGCATTCCTGTGGCTGTGGCTTAGGCAGGCAGCTCAACTCTGATTCGACCCTTAGCCTGGAAACCTCCATATGCCATGGGTGTAGCCCCTCCCCCCAAAAAAGAAAAAAAATTAGCTACATTTTGGTTACCTGTTTTCCAAAATTTTTCATTATTGGCATTACCATACAATCATAAAGTGTTGATAATAATGTGTCTCAATATGAGCATTTTCAGTGTACTCTACTTTTATAGTTTACTCAGCAGAAATTCACCGCCAAATAGCATTGACTTATTGGGCCACATAAACAAATTCTGAAGCTTTAAACCCCTTTGTGTCCAAATGAGATGGCATCTGTTGAGATGGATAGGAGGATTCTCGGGATGGCATTGCTTGGTTGCCTAGCAATCAGTCACCTGATGTGTTTGGGGAATTAGGCAATAAGCAAGTCTCACAAAAGAAAGAAGCCACAAGATCTTTCACAAAGGCTAATTATGTGTACATCAGCATCTGTTTTAACTTCTGCTTGAGTGTATAAAATAATTGAAACTAGGCTAACAATACCCTTGGATAAGCTTTACTATGGAGAAAGAGATCTGGTGACAGATGAATTTAGTTGCTCATATGACTTTTTTGGAAGATAAAGATAATATTTGTAGGATACTTCTAAGAATGCAAGAAGAGGTTCACTCTATAGTATGAATTGCAATGACCTTGGGAAATAATATTTGAAAAGATGTTCTTTAACATTATTAGCAGTGGAAGATTTCCATTCATATGATTGATTGCAATTAATTAAGCAAGTAGAGGTATAACTCATTTTGTGCTCACTTCATTTTATGCGATTCACAAATATTGTCGTTTTTACACATTGAAGGTTTGTGGCAACCCTGCACTGTCAGATAATGGTTAGCACTGTTTTTTGCAATGTTTTTTTTTTTTTTTCTCATTAAGGTATGTACAGTGTTTATTTAGACATAGTGCTATAGCATACATTAGAGTACAGTATGCTATGAACATAGTTTCCATATGCATTGGCAAACCAGAAGGTTTTTAGGACTTGTTTTATTACTATATTTACTTTATTGCAGTGGTCTGGAACTGAAGCCACACTATTTCTGACGTATGCCTGTATTTATGCTTTAGATTAATTCTCATTATATAGAGTCTTTTTCCAGAAATTTTATGACTGTGATATAAGAAAGTTTTGTGACAATAATAATGGAAGCCATCTAACAAAATGCTACATATATTAACTGTGTCTTAATTAGGTTAATGCTAAAATTCTTAGACTAGTTCATTTAAAGAACAACCTCAGTAGGAATAATTTTAACCCCACATTTCATGAAGAATCAGCAATTTTAAAATACAGATAACTCTCAAAGGCACATTAATTCCATGAGTGGGTATGAAATGGTAACTTAATGTGATTCAATTTTCATTTTGCTAATGAGTAAAGATATTGAGCATCTTTTCATGTTGGTCATTTGTATTCTTTGGGGGAACTATTCAAAATCTCAGCTCATTTTTAATTTGGGGTGTTTGTCTTTTTGCTATTGAATTGTAAGAGTTATTTAGATAATCTGGATGATAGACCATTATCAGATATATTATTTGCAAATATTTTATTCCATTTTGTGATTTGTCTTTTCAGTATCTTGATGGTATCCTTTGATGCACAAGACATTAAATTTTGATGAAGTCCAATTTATTTACTTTTTTGTTTTGTTTTGGTTGCTTCTATTTTTGATGTCATGTTTAAGAAACATTTAATCCAAGTTCATTAATATACCTCTGTTTCCTCTTAATAATTATATAGTTTTAATTCTTACATTTAAGTCTTACGTTTATTTTGAATGGATTTTAGTAAGTCATATGATGTAGGAGTCTGAATTCTTTCTCTTGCAGATGGATATCCAGTTACCATAGCTCTATTTTGAAAAAAAAAAAAAACTGTTTTTTTTCCTCTCATTGAGTAAACTTAACTCCCTTATTGTAAATCAGTTATATGGGTTTATTTCTGGACTCTCAATTATGTTCCGTTGATCTGTATGTCTATTCTTATGCCAGTACCACTTTGTCTGGATACCAATATTTTGTAGAAAGTATTAAAATTGGGAAGTGTGAGTTCTTCAACTTAGTTTTTCATTTTCAAAATTGTTTTGGCTGCTGTAGGTGCTCACTGCTAGCATATAGCAATGCAACTGCTTTTATGTTGATCTTGTATCCTATAATTTTGATGAGTCTTTTATTCTAAAAATTAATCTGGATTCTTTAGGGCTTTTATATAAGATCATGTCATTTGTGAATATGGGATACATTTTTCTATTTTTGTCAAAAATATATTAGGTTTTGATTATGATTTCATTGAATCTGTAGGTCACTTTGGGTAGTTTGGACATCTTAACAACATTATGCTTTTAATGCATGAGTACAGCCGTCCTTTTAATTATTTGTGTCCTCTTTAGCTTGAGCAAAATTCTGTAGTTTTCAGTATATAAGTTTTTCATTATCTTGGTTAGATGTTACTAAGTATTTTATCCTTTGGTGCAACTATAATGAAATTATTTTCTTGATTTCCTTTCAGATTGTTCATTGTTAGTAAATAGCTATTTGGTTCCCTTCTATAATTAATTCCTTTTAGTGATATCATCAATCATTCTCCTGGTTTATTTTCATTGAGTGTGATTTCATTTAGTTTTTGAACATATTTATAATGGCAATTTAAAATTTTTGTCTAGCAACTCCAGTGTCTGAGTTTCCTCAGGGAGAGTTTCTATTCATTTCTTTTTTTTGACTTGGTATGAGTCATACTTTCTTGTTTCCTTATTGCCTTGTAATTTTTGTAGAAATCTTGACATTTTGAATATCATGATTATGAAAATCCTCCCCTTAGCTTTTTGTTGTTGCTTGTTGTATGTTTAGTGGCTTTTTTGAACTAATTTTGTAAAGCCTGTACACTTTATTATGTTTGGCCACTGAATTCTCTATACTATTGCCTTAATTATCAGCAGTGATTGGACAAAGATTGTCTTAAATGACTGGAACTTTAGTAAAATTTCCTGGTTTTCACATGGGCTCTGTGTGTCATTTGGGGCAGATCTTGAGTACTCAGCCAGGTCGTTTAGGCTCCACCTTAGCCTTCACTTCCTGCTTGTGCAAAGCCTAAAGATCAGCCAAAGTGTCTTTTCTGAACATGCATACATGGCCTTCTGGATTCCTAGAACTATGTTGGAGCTTTGCAAAATTATTCTACAAAGTATCTCATTCTGTCATCTTTCTTTCCAAGCTTTTGATTAGTTTATTATTTGTGCCAATTGTCATCCCTTGCCTTAGGCAACCACGAGTAATATCTTTCCTTGTAAATTTGACAACATCCCTCTTTAGGTAGCCACCTTGGTATTGCACAAGTTCTGAGTTACGCAAGATGAAAGCAAGCCCTTTGATCCAAGGAGTCACCAGACAGGTATGCTGATCAACCACCTCTCTTTTTGAATGAAAGAAAGCTATTCTAGTCCCTCTAGTAGTGCTCTCTGTATTGGGCATGTGATTAAATCAAAGCCACATCTGAACCTGATATTGGCTAATGGGATCAAAAAGTAAGTAAAAACACCACAATGCTCTCTGTTTTTACCAAGATCCCACCAGTTTTTCTTTTCCTTCTTTTAAAAAAATTATTAGAGTTGATTTGCAATGTTCTGTCACTTTCTGCTGTACAGGAAAAAAGAATGCGTATTATCTTCTGTCATGTTCTATCACAACTGACTGGGTACAATTCCATGTGCTATAGAGCAGGAACTCATTGCTTATCCACTCTAAATGTAATCATTTCTTGATTAAGCATTAGTTTTTGCAAGCTTCTGGTTATTTCCCAGAATTCCAAAAATGTTGATTCTAATAGATTTTGCCAGTGTTTTTACTGAACTTATGATGCGATGGACTTTTAGATTTTATTACTATGCCATATTTTGTTAACAATATTCTCTTCAGGGTTTTAATAAGTTATAACATTGGATATATCTACTAATGAGAATCCAAACAAAAAATATCAGTATCTTAATGAGTGTGTATATTTTATTACAAAATGAAACAGAAATTATATATGTGTGTGTAGTTATAGTGTACCTACATGATACGCCACACCTTGGCCCACTTCAATCTGTATCTGTATTTCTTTCTGAATAATTAAAAACAGAGAGCATTGTGGTGTTTTTACTTACTTTTTGATCCCATAATTAGAAATAGAAATGATTTAAGAAACAGAAGCTTTAAGTCCTATTTGACCCTGTTTCTCATTGTCCTCCCTCCTTAACAAGACTCAGTGCTGGTGGAGTCAATTAGCAGTGACCATTTAGATACAAGGTTTCCATTTAGTTACAGTTACCTTCAATATCACACTGATTTTAATAAATACCAAGTGTACTTATGTGCTTCTCTCAAATATGTTGGCCTCACATAAGACTAGAAGAATTGTGTAGGAAATAAATGGCAAAAATACAATTTTCTACAGCTATACAGGGAGACAGTAAAGTGGTAAGCAGGGCTTTTTCTACTTTGAACATTAAGTTTAGTTTGAATATTCTCTGTGTGTATGTGTTTAAAGAAATTATTATTATTATTTTTAATTTTTTTAAGGCCACACCTATGGCATATGGAGGTTCCCAGGCTGGGGGTCTAATTGTTGCTACACCTGCTGGCCTGTGCCACAGCCACAGCCACAGCAACGCAGGATCTGAGCCACATCTGTGACCTATACCACTGCTCATAGAAACACCAGATCCTTAACCCAGTGAGCAAGGCCAGGGATCAAACCTGCATCCTCATGGATACTAGTTGAATTTGTAACCACAGAGCCACAAAAGGAACTCCAGAAATTATTGATTATTGTTGAAAATAAAGTTCTAGAATACTGTTTCACTTTGTTTAACTCCAATTAAGAGGTTTTGGAAAATAGTTCCGGTTACTTCAGAAAATATACCCTAGGTATTAGAACTAACATTAGTATAGAAATTTCTTTATATTACTGTATCTTTAATTCTCATAAAAATGTATTCACAAAGTAGAAAAATGTTCAGAAATGTTGAGGATAACTTGAGGTCACATGTCTAGTAAATGGCCAAACTGGGACTAACTACAAAATCATATACTTTTCCAGTGCCATACATTGAAAAATAATGTGTACATATTTGAGTGACAGATGCTTAGTGTGAACCATTTCTCTAAGCAGTTTGTGGAATTCATTGAGTACAGTATATCATCTCAAGGGGACCATCATTAAAATCATTCCTTAATGTAATGGTATAAATGGGTTTTCCAATATTTTAGACCTGTCTCTGAGGAAGGACTTGCCTGAAACCTTTGATGTTTTATAATCAGAGAACCTTTTTGATCTTACTTGGCTATACCAATTTTGCATAATATTCCCCACTCAATAATAATTCTGTTATATCAAAATTACTCTGCTTTATGCTTGATGGTCATCAAAGAATATTTGTTTCAGCCAAATTAATTGCCTGTGGTATAAATGCAACCAAGGGATTAGTTTCTGTGAGAAGTTTAAAAGTTGTTTTACTATCTAAATTTAAAGTATCTTCTGTGGGAGTTCCATTGTGGTCCAGCAGAAACGAATCCTACTAGGATCTGTGAGGATGCTCATTCAATCCCTGGCCTTGCTTGGTGGGTTGAGGATCCAGTGTTGCTGTATGCTGTGGTGTAGGTCACAGACGCGGCTTGGATGCCACATTGCTGTGGCTGTGGCATAGGCCAGCAACTGCAGCTCTGATTCAACCACTAGCCTGGGAACTTCCATTTGCCGTAGGAACTTCAATAGCGAAAAAAAAAAAGGAAAAAGGTATCTTTTGGGTTAAATTTATTTAAGCCTTTATTTCCAACCTTGGAGAATGAGAGTCATTTACTATTTAAAATTATCTTCAATACATATCAAATTTTTGAAAATTCCCAAATAAATAAGTTTACACAACTGAAGAGAATAGAAATGTGCTTGAGGAGTTCCTGTCGTGGCGCAATGGAAAAGAATCCAACTAGTAACCATGAGGTTGCGGGTTCCATCCCTTGCCTTGCTCAGTGGGTTAAGGATCCAGCGTTGCCGTGAGCTGTGGTGTAGGTCACAGACACGGCTCAGATCTGGCATTGCTGTGGCTGTGGTATAGGCCGACAACTGTAGCTCCAATTAGACCCCTAGCCTGGGATCTTCTATATGATGTGGGTGCGCCCCCCCCAAAAAAAACAAAAAACTGCTTGAATTTAAAGAAAGATGTTAATGATTGAGTTGTACAAGAAATGAAATATGTCTGTATGAATCCAAAGACATGTACTAAGAAATCAGTGTACTGAATCTCTATGAGAGCAGTAATCAGAAGCATTCCTCTGTGAAAAAGCATGACTGGATGGCTGGATTGGATGGATAGTGGGGAAAAAGTGAATTTCAGTTCAGACCCTTTTGCCTTGATTTATTAATCTGTTTTAACTGTTTGTAGGATTATTGTGGGTATTTTAGGGGAACAAGTATGAAAAATATTTGAAAATTAAAGTGAATCATAGACAAAGTGCATTTGTTACTTCACATTAATAATTTGAATAATTCTTAAGAGAATGTAGCAATGAACCACATCAGGTGTGAAAGTAGGGAGGAGAATCCCTAGTTTCCCTTTGTAAGTGGTTTGTCCACCGTCACAGCAACATTTCCAGCCCTGTTGCTAGACAGGTAAAAAGAAGTCATAATTCTTAGCTCTCCTAATTCAAGTGATATTATAGATTAAAAAAAAGTTTTGAGTCACATAGCCCAATCTCAAGAACAGTGTTGGCCGTGACTCTGGGATAACTGGAATCTGGATTTAGACAACATCAGTGCTTCCTTGACATTTGACTCTAATTCTCAGTAGTAGCTTCATATTGGCTCCACCCTCATGACCTCATCTAATGCTAAATACCTCCCAAAGGCTCTATCTCTTAATACTAGCCCATTGGGTGATAACGTATGCATTCTGGAGCACAAAAACATGCAATCCATAATATTCCATCCCTGGCTCCCAAAATTTATGTCCTTTTCATATGCAAAAATGTCATATTAACAACCCCTAAAGTCTCACCTCATTCCAGCATCAGCTCTAAAGTCTAAAATCCACAATCTCACTTAAATATCACCTGAATCAGATATGGGTAAGACTCAAGGTGTGTGTCATCCTGAGGCAAATTTCTCTTTAGCCGCGAATCTCTAGAATCATACACATTATGTGCTTCCAAAATACAGTGGTGGAATAGGCATAGATTAGACGTTGCCATTTCAAAAGGGAACATAGCAAAGAAGTAAGGAGTAGTGAGTCCTAAGTAAATCTAAAACAAAATAGAGCAAATAGGATTAAGCCTCAAAGGTTAAGAATAATCCTCTTTGGCTTGATGGTCTGCCTTCCAGTCCCACTGAGGTGGCAGTGTCACCCTCATGACTCTAGTGGGACAGCCTTAAGTAGTTTTCTGCAGGGGCTCTGCCCCACAGGAGCTTTCACCCTAGACTTTTTGGCTCTTTAGGGTGGGCCATGAGCCCATGGCTCTCCTAGACTGGGATCCTGAGCCTGTGGCCCCATCCTTTGAAATCTAGGGGGAGGTAGCCATGCCCTCCATGGTTCTGCTGAGTACAGCCCATGCTAAGTTCTCTGCAGAGGTCCAACCCTTGAGACACTGGGTGGGGGAATCCTAGCCTGCTTGGTGACCCCTTCCTTTGAAACCATTCTTCCCAAAACCACCTATTCCCCACCCCCCCCCATCCTCCCAGGCCTCTCCACACTGGGACTGTGATGAGTAGCAGTTTTGTTGATGTCTGAGTCACTTTTGGGGTCATTCTTCTACTGTCTTGAAGAATATCTCTTGACTTCTGTTGAAATGGCTGGCTCATACTAATCTTATCAAAGAGTTGCTGTCTACATCCTTGGTGTTTTTGTTTTTAGCGATATGGGTAAGCTGAGAATTTTCCACATCTTTAATTTCTGCTTTACTTTTTTGCTTAACAATCCCATCTTTATAAGTCATTTCTCTCTATTCACATTTTATTATAAGTAGTCAAGAGACCCTAAGCTTCCCCTTCAACTCTTTATTTAGAAGTAATTTCAGCTTACTATCCAATTTCATCTTTCACAAGTTCTACCTCCCACAAAACACTAGAACACAAATACGTTTCAACAAAAGTCCTTGCTACTTTATAACAAGGATTACCTTTCCTCCAGTTTCCAATAACATGTTCCTCATTTCTGTCCAAAACCACACCAGAATGGCCTCCATCACTTATATTTCTTCCAGTATTCTTTTTGAGATTACTTAGGCATTCTCTAAAAAGATTGAAGCTTTCTCTTCAGCCTTTCTTGCTGAGCTCTTACCAGACTCTCCCTTAATTCATGACAATGTAGGCTTTTTCTAGCAAGTACCTCAAAACTTTCCTGGCTTTTACTATGACCAGTTTCAAATCCACTTCCATGTCTTTAGGTGTTTGTCACAGCAGTATATCTACTTCTTGGTTTCAATATCTTTCTTAGTCAACTATGACTATTATATCAAAAGCACCATTGACTGAATGGCTAATAAACGACAGTCTTTATTTCTCGCAGTTCTAGAGGCTAGCAGTCTGATATTGGGGTGTAGGCATAGTCAAATTTCAGTGAGGGGAGTCCCTCTTCTGGGTTGCAGACTGCTGACTTCTCACTGTATCCTCATATAGCACAGAGAAAAGATAAAGCAAGCTCTTTTGTGACACTTATGAGGGCTCCATCTATCGTCATGATTTCCTCTAATCCTGTTTACCTCCCAAAGGCTCCACCTCCTAACACCATCCAGTTTTTTTCTATTGAAATATATTTGATTTACAATATTAATTTCATATGTACAACATAGTATTTTATAGATAATACCCCATTTAAAGTTATTACCAAATAATGGCTATATTTCCCTGTGCTGTACAATGTATCTTTGTTGCTTATCTATTTTATACAGAGCAGTTTGTATCTCATAATCTTGTACCCCTGTCTTGCCTCTCCCCCTTCCCTCTTCCCAGGGGAAGCCACTAGTTTATTCTCTAGATATGAGTCTGTTCCTGTTGTGTTATACACATTCATTTGTTTAATTTTTTAGATTCATCATATAAGTGATAACATAAAGTATTTGTCTTTCTCTGCCTGACTTACTTCTCCAGGTATAATACTTTCTAGGTCCAACCAAATGGCATAATTATATTATCATTATTATTATTATTATTATTTGTATTTCTGCCTTATCTAGGGCCACAGCTGTGGCATATGGAGGTTCCCAGGCTAGGGGTCTAACAGGAGCTGTAGCTGCCGGCCTTCGCCACAGCCATAGCAACGCAGGATCCGAGCTGCGTCTGCAGCCTACACCACAGCTCCCGGCAACGCCGGATCCTTAACCCACTGAGCAAGGCCAGGGATTGAACCTGCAACCTCATGGTTCCTAGTCGGATTCGTTAACCACTGAGCCACTATGGGAACTCCTATTTTTTATGGCTAAATATTGTACACACGTAAACACACAGAGATACCGTATCTTGTAAATTCATTCATCTGTTGGTGGACCCTTCGATTGTCACCATATCTTGGCTATTGTAATGAATGCAGCTGTGAACACTGGGATATATGTATCTTTTCAAATTACTGGTTTCATTTTCTTCAGATATATATCCATTGTACAGGGGTTCTCTTTCACATTCTCACCAACCTTTATTTGTGGTCTTTTTTTTTTTTTTTTCTCTTTATAGAGCTATACCCATGGCATATGGAAGTTCCCAGGCTAAGGGTCAAATCGGAGTTATAGTGGCTAGCCTAAACCACAGCCACAGCAATGCAGGATCTGAACCACGTCTGCAATTTACACCACAGCTCACAGTAACACTTGATCCCTGACCCACTGAGTGAGGCCAGGGATCAAACCCGCATCCTCATGGATACTAGTTGGATTCCTTTCAGCTGTGCCACAACAGGAACTTCTATTTGTGGTCTTTTTGAGAGCCAGTCTGACAGGTTGAAGTGATTATCTAATTGCCATTTTGATTTACAGTTCTTTGATGATTAGTGATGTTGAGCATCTTTTCATGTACCTATTGTCCATTTGTATGTCTTCACTGGAAAAATAACTATTTAGGTCTTCTATTTTTATATTGGATTGTTTGCGTTCTTTTTGTGGTGTGGTAAAGTTTCAACATATGAGTTTTAGCGAGTTACAAGTATTTAGTCCATACATAGGTTTAGTCCGTAACGTATGTATATACCATATTTAATTTCTTCTTTTATCCATTAAAAAACACTTGGATTGTTTCCATCCTTTAGTTATTGTGAGTAATACTACTATGAACATGGGTGTATAAAACTTTTTCAAGACTCTGCTTTCGATCTTTTTGGATATGTTCCCAGAAGTGGAGTTGGTGGATCATATGTTCATGCTGGATTTAATTTGTCAAGAAACCTCCAGACCGTTTTTATAGTGGTTGTACCATTTTACATTCCCACCAAGAGTGCACAAGAGTTCAGATTTCCTCACATTCTCACCAATATTTGTTACCTTGTCTATTTTTTGATAGTATCCATTTTGATGGATGTGAGATTACATCTCATTGTAGAAACTTCTCATTAATTCTATCTCATTGTAGAAACAGCTCATTCTTTTTTTATTTTAATTTTTAAATTTTTTTTTCCATTATAGATGGTTTATAGTGTTCTGTCAATTTTCTACTATACAGCAAGGTGACCCAGTGACACATACATATATACATTCCTTTTTCTCACATTATCATGCTCCATCATAAATGACTAGATATAGTTCCCAATGCTATACAGCAGGATCTCATTGCTTATCCATTTCAAAGGCAGTAGTTTGCATCTGTTAACACCAAATTCCCAGTCCATCCCACTTCCTCCCTCTCGCCCTTGGCAACCACAAGTCTGTTCTCCATGTCCATGATTTTCTTTTCTGTGGAAAGGTTCATTTGTGCTGTATATTAGAGTCCAGATATAAGTGATATCATATGGTATTTGTATTTCCTTTTTTGACTTACTTCACTTGGTATGAGAGTCTCTAGTTCCATCCATGTTGCTGCAGATGGCATTAATTTGTTCCTTTTTATGGCTGAGTAGTATACCATTGTGTATATGTACGTCTTCTTAATCCATTTATCTATCGATGGACATTTAGGTTCTTTCCATGTCTTGTCTATTGTGAATAGTGCTGCGATAAACATATGCCTGCATGTGTATTTTTCAAAGAAAGGTTTGTCCAGATGTATGCCCAAGAGTGGGATTGCTGGGTCATATGGTAGCAACAGCTCATTCTTAAGTTGTGTCTCCATCTCTTTCCCATTTAAGAAAGTGTGTTATAATTTAAATGAGTGAGAGTGATTTTACTATCTCTAATCATGAATCTTTCGAACTCATTTTTAGTCTTATATCGTTTAATAATTTTTATATTTTTGCTAACAAACAGCATGCAGCCTACCTCTATCTCATATTATCTGATAAGAAGTATAAATGATGGCTCAAAATCTACAATGATATAATTGTAGTATATATAGAAAGCTGAGTTCTTAAACTCTTGGGTAGTTCCCGTCATAGCTCAGTGGTTAACAAATCCGACTAGGAACCATGAGGTTGCATGTTCAATCCCTGGCCTCGCTCAGTGGGTTAAGGATCCGGTGTTGCTGTGAGCTGTGGTGTAGGTTGCAGATGCGGCTCGGATCCCTTGTTGCTGTGGCTCTGGCATAGGTCGGCAGCTATAGCTCCTATTAGACCCCTAACCTGGGAACCTCCACATGCTGCAGGTAAGGCCCTAAAATGACAAAAGAAAAAAAAAGAAAAAAAACCCTCTTACTTCTTTGCCTGAAAGTAGTGATTCATATTTTCTGTTTTCTATTAGCAGTCCTTCTTTGTTATGTTTTTAAAAACTTGTTATTTTACCTTAATTTTATAGAGCCATCTAATCTGAGCACTTAAATCAATATTTCATAATGAAACTTATGAATGGAAATAAGTCTAAGTCATTCACTAATTTAATAAAGTTTTACTGTGTTCTCATTATGTAGACAATGTGTTAGGGGCTGGAGATAAAATGAGCAAGACAGAATTCTTGTCTTCACCGGGCTTGCTGTCTAGTTTTGGAAGTAGACATCAATAACCAAATTATTTAATTACAATTATGTAATTATTTAATTACAATTATGTTAAATTCTGTGAAGGGAAAGCATAGGATGATGTGAGGGCATGTAATGGGAATTAGTACTAAACAGGAATGGGTGGGGAAGAAATTGACATGGGAACTGACATATATATTGAAGTTGAGTGATGTTTAGTAAGATGGCATGGTGTGTTGATAGATATGATTGTATGGGGGTTTGGTAGAGAATTCCAGGTTAGGTTAGAAAATATTAAAAGATTCTTAAGCTGGAAAGATGTTCAATTTAGGAACCAAATGTAGGCCCATTTGAATGAAGCATAGAGAATAAGGGAGAAATGGATAGAGAGACAAGGATGGAAAGGTAAATAAGACCTATCTCTGTCCCAGATCCCATTTTCAAGGAATGTTTTTGGACTTTTGGTCAAGATTGGACATGAGTTTATATCAAGTTATTCAATTTTAAACAAATTGTAATGATATATAGTATATACAAACAGCAGCAAAATCTCTAAAATAAATAGTTGGGCACAAGAAAAAAAATGTATTTTCATACCAAACACAGAACTCACATATTAGATGAAGCTGAAGCCACGAACTTGCTTGTATATGACACAGGACATTGTCAGCAGTGGCTTAAGAAATTGGCTCCTGTAAACTAATGGGAACTAAATTCCCTTGGAGTTCCCATTGTGGCTCAGTGGTTAACGAATCTGGCTAGGAACAATGAGGTTGCCGGTTCGATCCCTGGCCTTGCTCAGTGGGTTAAGGATCCGGCCTTGCCCTAGGCTGTAGTGTAGGTTGCAGACGCAGCTCGGATCCCGCATTGTTGTGGCCGTGGCGTTGGCCAGCGGCTACAGCTCTGATTAGACCCTCTAGCTTGGGAACCTCCATACGCCATGGGTGCAGCCTTAGAAAAGGCAAAAAGACAAAAAAAAAAAGAAAGTAGGAAAACGTGTTGGTGAATTAGCATAGCAAATCAACAGTCTTTATGAAAATTTTCCTTTGGGTAAATTCTTTCTAATGAGTCTAGTATAATATTGAGATCAGAACCTGGCAATAAGAACTTAAAAAAAATTACAGGGAGTTTCTGAAATGGCTCAACAGAAACGAATCTGACGAGTATACATGAGGACTCAGGTTTGATTCCTGGTCTTGCTCAGTGTGTTAAGGATCCGGCGTTGTGAGCTGTGGTGTAGGTCACAGATGAGGTTTGGATCTGGTGTTGCTGTGTCTATGGCGTAGGCCAATGGCTACAGTTCTGATTCGAACCCTAACCTGGGAACCTCCATATGTTGCCATTGTGGCCCTAGAAAGACAAAAAAAAAGGAAAAGAAAAAATTACAGAAAATCTCACTTATGAATGATTGCAAAATGTCTCCAAAAATATTTATATATTTAATTCACTACTACATAAAAAAAGAAAAATCATGACCAAGTGCAGCTGACCCTTGGAAAAGAATGCTTCTGTGTGCACAATGGATCAGAGTTGATAGAAGGAGGTGTGAGATGCCAGTCACTCTTTTTTTTTTCCCATTGAGTCTTATTGCAGTAGCAGATAGAAGAAAATGGTGAATCTGAAAACCATTTAGGAAGTGTAATGGATATTTGTAAGACAACTTGAAAGTGAAAGTTCAGGGAAAGCCTGGTGCAAGGGTGGTTCTGATGCTTCTGCCATGAACCTTCTAGTAAACAATGAAATGACTTCTGTTACTATAACATACATGTGGGAAGGGTGATGTTGATTGTGATTTTAATATGTACAATTTATATTTCTTGAAACATGCCTTGATGCATTGTATATCCTAATAAATGCATCCTTTGCTACAGAGTCCAACAGAAGAAATTTTCTGACATGACTTGCCTCCTTCTGAAAAGTCCAAGTTACATTTTTCTCTCTAAAGGTGTAGATCCTTCAGGTGGCGTATTCACAGTTTAAACCGAAATGGCTAGCATGAGGTGGTTTAGGAGAGATCCATTATTTGGTCCTTCTAATGGACAATATGGGCTTTGGATTATGGGAATGCTGATTGAAATGAAAGCGTGTTTATAGTGGGAATCACTTGTTAGGGAAGGGATGTTGCCGAAAGATGCTGGCTGGAGATTACAGAATGAGCTGATCTATATGCTGGAAAGAGCCCTAAACAGGGCAGTGTGCAAGGCTTTCACTGCTGATAAGAACTCAGATGAAAAATGTGTGGTACAGGCACTTTTAACCCAGCATGACTTCTGGATACTGTTAATTGATCATAACTTGCTACATGTTGTATTGTGGTCATTTCATTTCTTGCTAGTTTTGGATGTGAGCGCTTTTAAAAAGTTGTTATACGTCTTAAGCCATGGGAGGAAGTCACAGGGCAAGCAGAATAGTTCATTCTCATATTTATAACCCAAGTTATATACAATTTTGTCATAGCACTGTTTATTTGTGCCTGATCAAATTCCTACCAAATAGCCAAAGCTGAGACTTTTTACAGAAACATCGTTCTCTTACAGCATTCATTGTGTTCTGACTCTGACAGTAGTTTCAATATATGGATTACTTTCTATGCTTGGTGCTGAAAATACTAGTGTGAATGAAAATATCTACTCTCAAGGAATAGGCACTCCAGTGACATTTGGGAAATCTTTAACCAAAGTGAAATTTATTTTAAATTAGCATTAACCGTAGACCCTATATTAGTAACAAACATTACTACCGACTTTCACTAATGAAAGACACTGTATGTGCATATATTCATTCCTACAGGTAAGATTCTGCCTGACTCTGCTGTTCTTAACATCATTATTAAAGGATAAATAATACCCAGAGAGGTAGTTAAAGCCACCTAATTGGCATATGAATAAATGAAACTTTCAGTTAAGAGGGCCAAATGCCAAGGATTTAAATTAGTTTAATGCTTTTCTATGACTTGACGATTTATTACTGGTGACTAACATTTATAAAATACTTTGATTTGTAAGACACAGGGTTAATTGTTAAAATTTAGCTTAAACCACTTCATTCTATTGTCACTTTGCTTTATATTTTCTGTTCATTGCTTAGATTCATAAAGAATAGCCCTTATTTTAGTAAACATTCTCCATTTTAGGATAACACACAGCTTTATTATTCACTGATGCTCTTATTTGATGCCAAGTCCGTGTATTTTAATATACTGTGTAACTACTAGATTGAAATGATTTCTTAATTGGCATTTTTCAGCTTTCCAGCAGCTTGAACAAATTAAGACTCTACTCTGCTTTTCAGGAGCAAGCTTCTTGTAAAAATTATCAGCGTAAAATCATTTATTGTCTAGTCAAGTCAATTGGACAGTATCTATAACTGGCTGAATTTTTAGGTTTTTGTGAAATAAAACAACAATAATGAACAGTATAGTAGTAATAAAAAGTAATAAAAACTAAGTGAGGTTACATGATATAAATTTTCATTGCTCTTATTTGTTCTGCTGGTCCTTTCTTCCAATACCTATTTCCGAAAATCATCTCTAATAAAAGCCTTGTACTCTGAATCATAGAAAATACTCCTGTAGAAGAGAAGATCCTTTATTTTTGATGCATGTATATTTAGAAGTCTTTTGATGCTCAAGTATAAGAATATAGATGAATCGTATTATTTAGAGTACTGATTTTTATAGGTAATTCAGCATAATACCTTTTTTTTTTTTTTAAAAGGACACTGAAAGTCAGATGGGTTAAATGACTTGCCTGTGTGCTCTCAGATAGGGAGAGGCAAAGTGGGCATAATATTACAGAATTACTAATTTTTAGTCTAGTAGTTTGGTTTTCTAGTATATGTTTTTTCTATATTAACTTCAGAATTATTTTTTTCTGGTCATATGATTATATGATTTAGAAGTTAAAGGAAAAAAAAGCTAAAATAATCTTTTCTCCATAGCTCAAAATTTTGTGTATGTTTCAAGAGATATTTTAATGGCTGATAAATCATGGCCTCTGACATTTGGAGACTTACCATCAACATCAGAAGTACAGTTAGACATGGGGTTTTAGCACATTCTTATTTGCATAGGTACACCTTTTGAGATTGTATTTTAAAAGATAACTTTAGCATTGTTAATTTACATAAACAAACATAAAATGTTAAAAAGTGAAATGTTGTGTTTTTATATGTTTTATATGTTAAGTAGAGTAATTTTTATAGGTAGGAACAAAAATGTTCTTGCTATAATAAAAGCAGTGCCGCAGAACCGAGTATTGCTTTCTTATTATAGATATTCAGTAAAACTTCAAGGGATAGAAACTTGCTATAGTGAGCATTTATCATATAGTGAGAGAAGAATATATGTGTGTGTGTATAAAAAGTCGATGTGAAAAGTTATCTCATCGTAGTTGGAATTGGCATTTCCCTAGTGACATTATATTGAGCATCTTTTCAGGTGCTTTTTGTCTATTTGTATATCTTCTGTTCAAATCCTTTGCCCATTTTTTTTTTCTTTTTTTTGGTCACCCTGAGGCACATAAAGTTCCCGGGCCAGGGATCAGAACTGAGGTGCAGTTTGTCACCTATGCCACATCTGTGGCAATTCCTGATCCTTAACCTACTGTGCTGGGCCTGGGAACAAAGCTGCATCCTGGCTCTGCAGAGATGATGCTGATCCCACTGCGTCACAGTGGGAACTCCCTTTTGACCATTTTTAAGTTAGGTTAGTCTACTCCTAGGTATAAAATCAAGGGAAATGAAAACATATGTGCGAACAAAATTTTGTATGTGAATGTTCATATTAACACTATCCATAATGTCTAATATTGGAAATAATCCACATATCTATCAACTGAAGAATGAACAAAATCTGTAAAATCAAAAACTGGCAATAAAATGAATGACATACTAACACATGGTATAACATGGACCTTAAGAATATCTTAAGTAAAAGAAGCTAATCACAAAAGACCATATATTGTATAATTCCATTTATATGAATGGCTAGAACAGGCAATCTAATAGAGAAAGAAAGTAGATTAATGGTTGCCTAGGGCTAGGAAGAGAGGAATGTGGAGTGACTGCTAACGGATATATGCTTTCTTTTGCGGTAATGAAAGTTTCTAAAATTAGCAATGTTGGTAACACAGCTCTCTCTATATATATACTAAAAAAAACATTGAATTATAAACTTTAGTTGAATAAATGTTATGATATATAAATTATATCTCAATAAAACTTTTCGAATAAAGAAAAATCTTAAAAATTTGCAGTTTTGTACTCTAGTAGTTTATAGAATAGTAAGAGTTTCAAAATAAGGCTTTTAGAATCTTTACTGTGAGACAAATTGATTACCAGGTGGTCGATAAAATGAATATTTGTACTTAAATTGTTAATAAATAACATCTGCCTATTACAAAGACATTTTCACTTCTTCTCTCAGCAAAATGCACCATCATCTATCTAGTTGCCCACACCAGGCACTGCAAAGTCATCTTCCATTTTCTTTACATCCAGCCTGTAGTGAAGCATGAAGTTCTATTTATTTTGCCTTTGACCTCCTGGGTATCATGTGGCATTCTTCCTTTTCCAGTTCTTCTGCTTCAGCCTTAGTTGGGAATATTTGGAATACCCTATTTTTATTGCCTGTTGGTTGGTCTATATTTCTGGTAAAGATTGTTCTAAAATGCATAGATGATCTCAGTAACTTCAGTGGTAAATTTTAACTTACAGAATAAAGACTTCTTAGTGTGCTCTGGAAGGCTTTAACGTTCTGAATTCTGTCCATTTTCTAGTCCTGCTTTCTGTCACTCTCACACAGCAAGTTACATTAGAGTTCAGTGCACTTGTCATGCTATTTCAGACCTTTAAATTTTTTCTCTTGAAACTTTTTTGACTCAGGTTATTTATAAGTATGTTATTTAGTTTCTAAATATTTGGTGATTTCCCAGCCACCTTTTTGTTACTGATATCTAGTTTAGTTCTACTGAGATCTGGGAATATACTTTGTCTGGTTTCTATTCTTTAAAGTTTTCCAAAGTGTGTACTGTGGCCCAAATGCATTCTTTTTTGGTGAACATATCATGTAAGATTGAAGAGTGTGTATTCTGATGTTGGATTAAACTATTCTACAAATATCAACTAGATCAAGTTGATTGATAGTACTATTCAGGTCATGTATATTCTTACTGATTTTCTGCCTTCTTGATCTATCAATAACTGGCAGAAATGTGTTGACGTGTCCAACTATAATGCTGGATTCTTCTGTTTATCCTCGTAGTTGTATCAGTTTTTGCTTCATGTATTTTGATGTTCTTTTATAAGCTGCATTCACATCTGGGATTGTTATGACTTCTTGGAGAACTGCTTCTTTGTCTTTGTAATATCCCTAATGATCCCTGCTTAGTATGGAATTAATATAATCACTCCAGCTTACTTTTGATTAGTTTTAGTGCAGCAAAGTTTCCTCTCTATCCCTGCACATTTTTGTTCATCTGAGTCTTTTATATTTAAGGTGTATTTCTTATAGGTGGCATACAATTGGGTCCTGTTTTTTAAAACCTATTCTGATTTTATCTGCTATTTAATTGATGTGTTCAGACCTTCATATATAAAGTGATTTATTGATATACTTAGGTCATTATCGTGAGTATAAATAAATATTCATTATATTTGTTTTTGTTTCTCCCCCCTTTGTATTTCTATAGTTTCTGGTTTTAATTGAGTAATTTATGATTTATCTCCTCTCTTAAGCCTGTCAATTCCATTTTTTTAATAAGTGCACTTTATTTTTTAGAGCAGTTTTAGATTTGCAGAACAATTGAAGAGAAGATACAGTTTTCGTAGACTCCCTATCCCCTGCTCCCACCATTTCTCCTGTCATTAATATCTTGCACTGGTGTAGTATATTTGTGACAACTGATTAACCAATATTGATATGTTACTACTGACTTAAGTCTATTTTCATTAAAGTTCACTCTTGTCACACTTTCTATGAACTTTGACAAATGCAGAATACTCTGTATCTATCATTTTTAGTATCATACAGAGTAGTTTCACTTCCTTAAAAATTCCCTGTGCTCCACTTATCTCTCCCTCCATTTTCTCCCTTCCATACCCCGCTCTCTTCCCTGCCACAACAGAACTCCTGGCAACCACTAAGTTTTTTACTGTCTCTAGAATTTTGCCTCTTCTGGCTTACAATATATGAAATCATATAGTGTCTAATCTTTTCATACTGGCTCCTTTCACTTAGCAATACGCCCTGAGGTTCCTTCGTATCTTTTTGTGGCTTCATGACAGATTTAATCAGTAACTACTATTCCATTGTATGGATATAGCATAGTTGTTTGTCCATTCACTTGTTGAAGGACATCATGGCTGCTTCTGATTTTTCACAGTTATAAATAAAGCAGCTATAAACTTCCATGTGCAGGTTTTTGCATGGTTGTGTTTTTAGCTCCTTTGGGTAAATATCAAGTGGTGTGACTAATGAATTGTATGGTAAGAGTATATTTAGTATTGCAAGAAACTACCAAACTGTTTTCCAGAGTAGTTGTGCCATATTGCATTCCCATCAGCAATGAATGAGAGTTCCTATGGCTCCACACCTTTGCTGGCATTTGGTGTTTTTAATGTGATGGGTTTTAGCCATTCTAATAGGTGTATAGTGCTATATCATAGTTGTATTAATTTACAATTCTCTAATGACATTTGCTGCTGAACGACTTTTTGTATCCTTATTTGTTATTTGTATCTCTTCTTTGGACAGGTTTCCATTCAGAACTTTTGCCCACTTTTTAACTGATTTTTTTTTGTCTTCCTATTGTTAATCTTTAAGAATATTTTGGATACAAACAACTCCTTGAAGATGTATTTTGCAAATAGTTTTTCCCAGCTCTGACTTGTGTTTTCATTCTTATAAAAGTATACTTTGCAGAGAAGCAGTTTTTAATTTTAATGGAGTCCAATTTATCATTTTTTCTTTCATGGATTGTGCTTCAGTATTCTAAAAACTGTTGCTAAAACCAAGTTCACCTAGATTTTTTCCTATGTTATTTTCTAGTTTTATGTGTTACTCTACGTCTACATTACGTTTTGGGTATTTTTTTTGTGAAAAGTGTAAGGTGAATGTCTTGAATTTTTTTCCCTTTTTTGGTGTGCAGATGTCCAGTTGTACCCATACCATTTTTTGAAAAGACTTAGTTTTTCTTTGTTGAATGTCCTGTGCTGCTTTATCAAAGATAATTTGTCTGTATCTGTGTGGGTATACTTCTGGCTTCTCTATTCTGTTCCATTGCTCCATTTGTCTATTCTTTTTTCAGTACCACACTGTCTTGATCATTGTAGATTTATAGTGAATGTTGAAGTCAGTGTCAGTCCTCTGACTTTATTCTTCTTCAATATTATATGGCTGGTCTGGGTCTTTTGTCTTTTGGTATAAATTTGAGAATCAGTCATTTCCTGAAATTTTGACTTAGATTGCATTTAATATATAGGTTAAGGTGGAAAGCAATGGCATTTAACGATATTAAGTCTTCCTATCCATGAAAATGGAATATCTATCCATGGCAGTTAGACCTTCTTTCTTTGATTTTTTTGATTAGAGTTTTGTGGTTCCCCCATATGTAACTTGTATATATTTTATTAGCTTTATACCTAAGTATTTAATTATTTTTGATACTAATGTAGTGATATTTTTTAATGTTAAATTTCACTTGTTCGTTGCTAGTATGTGAAAAGGCAATTAACTTTTGGATACTAACCTTGTGTTCTGCAACCTTGCTATAATTGCCTATTAGTTCCAGTAATTTTTGTTGTTGATTTTTTGGGATTTTCCTACATAGACTGTCATGTCATGGGCAAAAACATAAAATTGTATTTCTTCCCAATATCTTTTTTTTTTTTTTTTTTGCGGTCTTACACCATTGGCTAGGACTTTCAGTACAATATGAGGAATAGGAGTGGTGAGGGAATTCTCTTGCCTTATTCCTAGTCTCAAGGAGGAGACAGTTTCTAGTTTTTCACCATTAAGCATGATGGCAGTTGTAGGGGTTTTTAATTTTAAAAACTTTTACTAATTTGAGGAAGTTTCCCTTTATTCCAGATTTGCTTAGATTTTTTTTCAAGAATGGACGTTGGATTTTGTCAAATACTTTTTTCTGAGTGTTCATAAATCATACAATTTTTCACTTTTAACCTGTTATTCTGATAGATTACATTGATTTTCAGACGTTGAACTAGGTTTGCATTACCTGGAATAAGTCTCACATGGTTTTGCTGTATAAGTATTTTTATACATTGTGATATTTGATTTGCTAATATTTTGTTGAGGCTTTTGGCACCTGTGTTCATGACACTTGCTTTTAAAACTAATTGGCACTCTTAGAGTTTACAATACACAATTTTAATTATAACCTAATTCTGCTTTAAAATAACCCTGTACTCCTTTACATGTATATATTTTATTAGCTTTATAGCCAAGTATTTAATTATTTTTGATACTAATGTAATGATATATTACATTAGTAATATATTATTATTAGAGTATTATTAGTATTATTATTAGTGTTTATATTATTCTTAGAGTATTCCCAGTTCCTCTTTTCTGTTCCTGTAATCTTGCTATAATTCATTTCATGTATCTAAATACTTTAATAAATGAGTACATTGGTACTATTATTGATTAAAACAATTATTTTAAGTCACTTATGAGTAACAAAAATATAAAGTCTTATTTTACATCTTCATTTTGTTTTATAGATTCTGTTTTCTGATCTATTATTCTTTTTCTGCTTGAGGAACTTCTTCCGATATTTCTTGCAAGGCAGGACTGCTGTCAATATATTCTTTGTGTTTGTCAGAGAAAGTCTTTGTTTCTTCATTTCTGAAGGATAATGTCACTGGGTATATAATTTTAGGTTGATGAGGGCTTTTTTTTTTTCCTTTGAACATTTTCTTCTTGCTTCCATAGTTACTGATGAGAGGTATCCACTGTAGTTGTTATTCTTGTTCCTTTAGAAATAAGGTTCTTTTCTTTCTTTCATGTTTTTCTGTTTGTCTTTATTTCTTTGTGAGTAGAATATGATATGCCCAAGTGACATTTTTGTTTTTTACTGATTTGTGTTTTTCAGGTTTCTTAATCTTTGGTTTGGAGTCTTTTATTTTGGAAAATTCTTGCTTCAGATATTTTTCGAATTTTCTCTTTATTCTCCTTCTGACATTCCAGTTATGTGGATATTACATTTTTGGTATTGTTTCTTGAGTTCTTGGATACTTTGTTCTATTTTTTTTTTTTTTTCCCTTAGGGCCACACCTGTGGCATATGGCATTTCCTAGGCTAGGGATTGAATTGGAATTGGAGCTACAGCCACAGCAATGCAGGATCTGAGCCACTTCTGTGACCTACACCACAGATCTCGGCAGTGCTGGATCCGTAACCCACTGAGCGAGGCCAGGGATTGAACCCTCAACCTCATGGTTACTAGTCAGATTTGTTTCCGCTGAACCACAATGGGAACTCCTTTGTTCTATTTTTAAAAATTATTTTTTCCCTTTGCATTTTAATTTGGAAAGTTTCTATTAATTCATTTTCAAGACCACTGCTTCTTCCCTTGTTCCTGTTAAGTCTATTCATGAGCCCATCAAAGACATTCTTCATATTTGTTAGTGTTTTTATTTCTAGTATTCCTTTGATTCTTTCTTAGAGTTTCAATCTCTTTGCTTACCCTTCTATTCTTGCATTTTGTCTTCTTTTTTATTAGATTTCTTATCTTTTTTATTAGATTTTGTCTTCTTTTTTATTAGATTTCTTATCTTTTTTATTAGATTTTCTTATCAGTAATTTTCATTTTAAAATCTCTCTCTGGTAATCACACATCTAAGTGATATCTGGTTCTAGCTCTGGTGATTTATTTATTTAGATTGTGTTTTTCTTACTGTTTGCCATGCTTTGGCTTTTACTGTTGTTATTAGAACCTGAACATGTTGTATCAGGTAGTAGGAGCTGGGGTAAATGGGCCTTTAGTATGAAGACTTATGATAATCTGACTAGGAATTGGGCAGTACTTAATATTTGTTATACCTGTATGTGCTAGATGCTTTGGCTTGTTTTTAATCTCTTGACTGTGGGCTTTTTAAAGAGTTCCTCCTTAGATTCTGTAACTTTCCTCTTTTAGCTGTAATCCATTGTTACACTGGATTTCTGTTGATGTGGTAGTAAAGTGTTGGGGAGGGGGAATGTTGTATAAATAATCTTTTTGTTATATCTCAGGGTTTAGTAGGTTCCTAGGGCTATCACCTTCACAAGTGTTTCTCAAGGGGTGTAGCTTCTGTTCATCCCCCCACACTCCTTTCTTTGTCAACATTCTATTTGAGTAGCAACCACTCTTATTTCCTTGAAGCCCTGAGCCCTATTGACTATCTCCCCACCCCTTGGGGTTGAGATAACAGGCAGGAAAGATATGATTTGGGAGGAACTTTTTCCTCTCAGCTGAAATGAGACTCTAATCAAACCTTTTCACCTGGAGAGTAAGCATTTGTTAAGCCTGGAGAGGAGGTTTTAGGCTTATTTCACAAATATTCTCTTCTCCTGCCCCTGTCAGACTGCTGAAGGATTGTTTCTTGAATCTTCACTGTGAGAACCTAGTAGGAATCCTTGAGGTAAAACCCTACCCCCGAAAGTGTGAGGCCCCTCTAAGATTGCAGCGCCAAGATTGTTACTCTAAAGCTGGTCCGCCCTCAGCCTCTAGCCTCTAGCAATTCGTCAAAAAAGACTATTTAAGCATTTCTGCTAAATTATGGCTCTAGTGGCATTTTCTCCAGGTAAGCAGACCTCAACTCTGACTCTTTGAATGCTCCTGTTTCTCTAGATATGGAAGTGGAAGTTTGCTCTGAGATTTCATATCTCTGGTGGATCAAATAAAAGCCAATGATTCTGTTATAATACTTCTAAGCTCTTTACATGCTGCAGCCAAAACTGATGTCCTATCATGTTGTTTCTTCTCTGCGTCATTGGATGTACTTTTTGACTTATTCTAGAATGCAGTTTCTAAATTACTGTTTAGAACCCACTCAAATATTGCTATCTTAATGAACTCTTCCCTAGTTTTTTGCTCATGTTGTACCCCTCAAAGATTAGTTGTGCTTTGCTGCCACTCCCAAAATACCATCCAAAATAATAGAACAAATGTAATATACTTACTTTTTTTGCTAATGCATATGTTTATATCTATCATTGTGACATGTATATTTAACTCACTTCTGTATTATAAGTGCATAGAACTCATGCCAACACATAATACTCTCTCAATATTTAATAGATAAGTTCATCATTAGAAATTACAAGGCTTAATTTTGTATGCCTCTATATGGTTATGAAACTAGCCTCTCTATGCTTTTTGGTCTAATTAACCATAATCCAGTGTGGCATGAGGAAACTTCATTTACCTGGATGAATTTCCAACTAAAACCTTATAGCTAAATAAATAGCTGCTTCAGCCTATGCCAAATATTTGATCTGAGAACAAATTAATTTATGTTTCTGTTCTTTCTTCCACCTTAAGTGATAATCAAAAAGACTGAAAAATTATAAAGAGGAAAGTCTGATCACAGGTAGTTTAGTAAAAGAAGTGATGAATATTTAAAACATGACAGTCAATTATAATTTACAGAGGGAGCTTCTGTACATCATATGGTTTTATGGAAATCTCATTTAAAAATTATGTGTACATCTCTCCTTAAGTGTAATGGGGCTTTGTCGTAAGAACTCTATGTCGTCTCACCTTTCTCCTCTAAAGAACCAAATAGAGTGATAGGTAGATATCAGGCACTCAAGTCATTTTCATAACCAGACATTAATCAATTAGCCTAATGTTCAAAATAAACTGTCTTCTCTTTTTTTGAACAGTATTGTAAAATTATTACTGTAAATGCCATTTAACACTTGAAATTCTGTTAGATGCCTTTAAGCAAAGTAAAGTATCCCCTCTGACCTGCTAATAACTGGCTCTAAATAGAATGTCAGTTTCTGAACCTGTACACCAGGGACATCAATTAGGAACATGAGAACATGACTGACTTTATCGTGAAATACTGTGGGTATATTTCCCATATACATATATTTTTCTATATTAAAATTCTCAGTTCTTTCACAAATGAAAACGATACTTTTCATGGATCTGCCAAAAGATGACAATTTGAATGTTTTATGGATGATTTAGATCCTGGGGTAATCCTGCTTGAATATTTCATGTAATTGAATGTAAAGATGAAAGTAGAGAGAATTGTTAGGCTGATTTTTCTCATCTGAAACCAATCATGCTTTCATATTGTATAATTTCCCCTAGAAATATCATAGAACTGGATGGGTTTGATTGCTACATACAGTGACTGGAAGCTGCAGTTTGATAATTTTTTAAATTTTTATTTTTTTTTGTTTTAATGTCTTCTTCTGTTTATCTCAATTCTAGTCTCCATCACTTAGAACTACCTGTCACTCATCTGTTTCCAGTAAGTTAGCAAGACTGATCACGTAGGAAGGATTCATCAGTAGTAGGGAGAACTTCATTTGAGCTACATTTATGATTGATACTTTAGAAACAAGATGACCTTAATATACCAGTCACAGTGTTATAAAATTTTCTAGCAATGAGAGATCAAAATAATATGAAGATAAAATAAAAATACCCTGAAGGAGGAAGAAAGCTTATGTGAACATAGAAAAGCAAAAGATTAATTTAGAAGCCTTCAAATCTCCTGGATTCATCTGAGTCACAGTATTAGGCAATAACCCTAATAATAGTACCATTCATTTCAACTGAGTTCAGGTGTACTTTCAATTTCAGTCCTGGTTGTTTCTTAGTAATGTCTCAGTCCAAGCCTGCATCCTCTTTTACTTTTTTTGAGACAGACCAGGTACTTGGCTTCTTTTTTCTTTTTTGGATTGATTTAAATATTTTATTTAAAGAAATCTTCTGAAGACTTTAGTTTATTGGTAGGAAAAATATAAAGCATACATGTTTAAAGATTATTTTATACTGATATTTTAGTGAATAGATTTATCCAAATAACATGGTTAGTTTTCTTGTGGTACTGATGGAGCTCATTCTGCAGGAATGTGTTTTGTCTTCACATGTGACCATATTACCCTTACATCCAAAAAAGAAAAAAGCAATAATAAAAAAACTCAACTTGGATTAAAGTTTAGTAGACCACATCTGATTTATTGCACAGGAAGTTCTGTTATTTACCTTTTCAAGAAAATGGCTAAGCAGGGTAGGAAAATCTCTCTTCCTCTCTCTTTCATATATATATGTATACATATATATAGTCATATTGTTCTTAATCTGGGTTGCAGGGATCTTCAGGAGCCTTATAAATTGATCAGTGCCGTACTATAAATGTCTTCCTTTTTAATCCCATTATATAAATATATGTATATTATATATTTAAACACGTTATTCTGAGAAGGGGTTCATAGACTTCTCTAAGCTTCCAAAGATAGTCACTGCATCAAAAAAGGTTGTAAGTATATATTGGTGGCAATATTAAAAATTTTTTTTGGGCTGTCATGGGAGCAAATAATCTATTAGCTTATTTTCTAAATAGAATCAGCTAAACAGTTGTCTCATTTTATCCTAGAAATTCAGTGTTATTTTGTATTTCTCTAACAGAATATTCAGAAAACTGTCAATAAGAAGCTATTGACTTTTAGTCACAAGACCACTAGCGGAGTCTTTCTGGCATTGTCAGTTCTCTCTTATGTGAGTGATTTTAGTCAGCCTTTTCTGAGACTAGGCACTGCTCAAATTATGTATTTCTTTTAAATTATTAGTGGACTGGTCATAGACATATACCTCTTATTTAACGCCCAGTTCAGAATCATGAGCAGATATTGAAAAGACAGTTGTTGATAGAAGAACTTATCAGACTCAGGAATAGATCACATTTAGCATGGATTTGGGGAATAGAAGTGAGTGGTTCAGTGCAATATCCGTCCTACCTATCCATCATTCCCCCTTATTTATTTTAGGTTAAGTCATCTTAGGCCTCTGGTAATAGGCATGCCTGTTCTCCTAGGACTAACCTATTACTTAACATTATCCTTTAATAATATAGCAGTTTATCTGATTAGCCCCTGTCCTCTAGAAGGTTGTTAAACTATGGGCCATAATCTATTTCTAGGTTTTAAAATCGATTTAATGGGCCATGACTAGCATTTCTTAATACAAATTAAAGGTACATATTGCCTTGTGAAAAGTTGTTTTATGTGTGTGTGCAAGAGAGAGGAGTTGTGTGTGTATATACATATTGCATTGAAATATATATATATAATATATTTGGAAATGCAAGATAAATTAGGATGGAGTCAAGAAAATTTGGAATCAAAGAGATAACTTATGGTATGGGAAGGTAGGGATATTAGCAGCCAAAGATTGGCAAAATGGTTTGAGTATTAATAACAATAGAAATAAGTATTGTTGTTATACCTGATGTTTCTTAAGTATTTACTGCGTTCCAGGGGTTAACTCAGTGTTCCCAATGATGCTTTTAATTACGTAGGTAGTATTACTGTTTCCACTTGTCCTGTTGAAGGCGCAGATATGCTTAGTAACTTGACCAACATTGTTCAGTTTAGTGAGTGGCAAACGTGGGATTCAAACATAGGCTCTCTAACTATGAAGCTTAAACCTTCCAGTAAATTACTTCCCATGTTAAATGAGATTGAAACATAAAGAGGAATAAAAATTGCCTGCTTCAAATTTATTTTTAGAGAAGACTGCATACAATAGTATCAGTCTCCTCCTCTAAAATAAGTCTCAGACAATGGGCAGACACACAAGATCAGGCATTTGGCACCTAATCCATTCAATACTGTAAATGAGTTTTTTTTGCAGAAGGCTTTAAAACTGTCTACAGGTTAATGAGCTTGATACAATAGACTTGTAGACTTGTAAAAGAACTGTACTGGCTGACTAGAGAGCTGTAAATTTAGCTCCTCTCAAGTTGACATGTTGCACAACTCAGATTTCCCAATGTATTGAATTTTAAAATGACAATAGGATTTAGGGACATTTACTTTAACTTTAATGCCTTTAACTCACTTCACAAAGGCCCTAAGCTCATTAGAAATACAAACAAAGCTAAAATCTTTCAAATTTCAGGCAGATAAAGAAGGCTTCTGCTGCTGATGCAGGAACCAGAAATGAAGAGGAAGTGATTCATTTGGTATTTTCCTTAACATATAGATTGTACACATTATGCTTCCATCAACTTTAATGCATTTATCCCTTTGGGATCACTAACAAGCAGCCAAGGCAAGCCAAGGTGAAGTGGCCAGAAGATTTCAGAACTGATTTCTTCAGCCACTTGGGAGCTGATCTTGTCCATCTCTCTGACATGTGCTTTCTGTATATCAGAAAATACTGTTGATCATATCAAAGCATTCGTGAACCCAATGATTTTTTTTCCCTTCACCAAATGTTCTGTTCTTTTTAGATCTTTGTCAGTGGTGTCACAGCTGAGTGAGCAGTTCCTGGCTTCTTGAATTTCCCTTGAGGGCTAAACTGTCAACATTTATGTTCATCAGGGAAACCTTTTACTTAAGAAAAATAATCTGATTTTAATCATGATTTTATATGTAAAATGAAGTTTCTTTAAATTTTTTCATTTTCTGAATTTGTCCCCTCATGAATTTAGTTGTTTTGCTATGTTGATTATAAATCCTCCCTAAAATGAAATTTTCTTTTTGTTTTACTTCCCTTTCTCCCCACTATCCTTCTTTCTTTCCTAGCTTCTTTCTCATTTTCTCATTCTTATTTTTTTTTTGTCTTTTTTGCCTTTTATATAGAGCCGCACCTACGGCATATGGAGGTTCCCAGGCTAGGGGTCTAACAGGAGCTGTAGCCGCCCGCCTTCGCCACAGCCACAGCAACGCGGGATCCGAGGTGCATCTGCAACCTTCACCATAGCTCACGGCAACGCCAGATCCTTAACCCACTGAGCAAGGCCAGGGATCGAACCTGCAAACTCATGGTTCTTAGTCGGATTCATTAACCACTGAGCCACGAAGGGAACTCCTCATTCTTATTTAAAAAATTGTTTCAGAGTTCCTATCATGGCACAGAGGAAACAAATCCACCTAGGAGCCATAAGGTTGCGGCGTTTGATCCCTGGCCTCGCTCAGTGGGTTAAGGATCTGGTGTTGCCTTAAGCTGCGGTGTAGGTTACAGATGCGGCTTGGATCCTGTGTTGCTGTGGCTGTGGTGTAGGCCATCACCTGTAGCTCGGATTCCACCCTAACCTCCATATGCTGTGGGTGGGGCCCTGAAAAAAAAAAAAAATCTTTCTTTCAACATTCATTGAAATGCTACTATGTGCCAGATGTCATGGGCGTAACTATGGATGCAAATGTCCTTGCCTATGAAGGACTCACATTGACCTATTGCTATTCAGTCTAAAGCATGAAACATGCAGCTGCCTTCATCTATTGCTTTTTCCAAGATCACTTCTGTTTATCCTCTGTCTCCTGTCCTCTCCCTGTACTTAACTGATTTATGCCAAAGTGCTAGGTGTGCCTGGTTGGGTTTTTTCTGTTCCATATGCCTGGAAATGACATTTAGGTGGAATATTACTTTGATTTTGCTTCAGAAGAATGAAAATGAATCTAAGTTTAATGGGAAGATGCGATGAAGAAGGGAGGAAGGGGCTTCGAATTTAGCCCTGCAGGATAATGCTGGAGAGGCAAAATTTCTACTCTTTAACCCAGTATAGGTCCTCATTGGCTCCCCAGTTGCTTGAGATCATAAGTGTCCTAGTAGGAGGAGAAACTGGGTTATATTTAAAAATTTTATTGAGTACATGTAACTGGTGGTATTGCCCCCTATGACTCTTTGCCCCAGTCCATTCTCTGCATAGTAACTGAAGTCACCTCTTCAGCATAGGTACAAATCTGATTATATTGCTCTACTGTTTTAAAACCTTCTTGAATCATCTGATTGCCTTAATGTAAAAGGCAAAAATTTACAAGCTTTAAATATTAGGCCACTCATATTGTAACCCCTGAAACCTCTTTATCTTGCTTATATCAGCACATGCACTTTGTTCCAAATATATGGATTTACTTATAATTCCCTGAAGATTCTATGTGATTTCATACTTTTCTGTGTCTGCATACCTGTTTTTTTTTTTTTTTTCCCATCCAGAATTCCCTTTTCCCCTCTACTACATACCTACCTGAAAAAAATCAGTAAATTCATCAAAATCATGGCCTGGTACTATTTCCTCTGAAGTTTCTTCCTTGAATCCAAACTAGAATTAATCACTGACTTTTCTGTACTTCTATATCTTTTACTTAGTTTTTTTGTTGTTATCCTTCTCATTTTGTTGCATAATCACTTGTATATATATTTGCTTGCTATTGCACTTAGCTACTTGAAAATAAATTTTGTATTTGTTATGTTTCTATTTCTGGTTGCTTTATCAAATGCTTGAAACATTGTAGGTGAACAATAAATACTTATAATTTTGCAATTGATATAGATTTGTATATTCTGTTTATAGTTTGCTTTTTTTCTATAACTATCTTTTTTCCAAGGAAACTTAATAACAGGTTTTATAAATGCTCAAATATCATGCTAAGTTACTTGCATTCCCTAGGACCCCAAATTAGACTTTAATATGTTCTTCCTTGTTGATGGCCTGATATACATTTAGTTTTCTGACTTAATACTTTAGTAAAATTGAAGAGCTCTTTTTTTTTTTTTGTCATTTTAGGGCCACACCCGCAGCATGTGGAGGTTCCCAGGCTAGGGGTCTAATGGGAGCTACAGGTGCTGGCCTACACCACAGCCACAGCAACGCAGGATCCGAGCCTTGTCTGCAACGTACACCACAGCTCACGGCAATGCCGGATCGTTACCTCACTGAGCAAGGCCAGGGATCGAACGTGCAACCTCATGGTTTCTAGTCAGATTCATTAATCACTGCGCCAAGACAGGAACTCCTGAAGTGAACTCTAATTAGATCAATGAGCTAATAGTCCACTCTTCATGGAATATGCCCATTTATTAGCCCTTCTTTATTATTTATCAAGCTAAGATGAGATTTAAGTTAATGATGGAAATGGTCAGTACAATTCTTTGTTTTTTATTGCTCTCTTTGGTAATTCGAAAGGTGTTTTTATATGTACAATACAGTTTAACCTCAGAACTATCCTGTGGGCAAAATAGGGCAGATTTCATTTGCAGAATTTCTAGAAAATCTTGTAACATGCAAAAGGACCAAATTGTAATACACAATCTAGTTGAGATCTGGGGAAGGCTGGCTGGCTCGTCAGTTAGCTAGGTCTTCACATGGTGATATTTGTCACCTGGGAGAATCATTTGTATTTTAGGTTTTTGTGTTTTTAGGCTTTGGACTCAGAATACTGATGTTCTGGTAAATGAAAATGAAGATCAAACTTTCATGGACAGTCTCACCTATATAAATCTTTCATATTCTGATGATTGAAACTGGAAAGATTTTTTAAAAAATTAAAATGAAAATATATCACCAGGAGAGAATGCTCCTGGTGTGTATTCTATAATTAGAATCCTATTTAGGATACTTAATAGGATTTATAATATTATGTTAGTTTCAGTCATACAATATAGTGATTCAAAATTTTTATAGATTATAGTTTATTTAAAAGTTATTATACAATATTGAGGAATTTCCCTTGTGACTCAGTGGTAGTGAACCTGACTAGTATCCATGAGGATGCAGGTTCAATCTCTGGCCTCGCTCAGTGGCGTTGCCATGAGCTGTGGTGTAGGTCACATGTGGCTCAGATCCTGCGTTGTTGTGGCTGTGGTGTAGGCTGGCAGTTGTGGCTCTGATTCAACCCCTAGCCTAGGAACTTCCATATGCCTCACGTGTGGCCCTAAAAAGAAAAAAATATTGGGCTATACTCCCTGTGCTATACAATATGGCCTCGTAAGTTATCTATTTTATATATAGTGGTTTGTATTTTGTAATCCCCCACCCTTTTCTTGAGCCTCCCCACTGCACTCTCCTTCCTGGTAAACACTAGGTTGTTCTCTATGTCCATGTGTTTGCTTCTGTTTTGTTATATTCATTCATTTTAATTTTTAGAATCCTCATGTAAGTTGTACATGTAGTGTTTGTCTTTTGCTGTCTGGCTCATAAGCCTAATAGCTTCCAGGTCTGTCCACATTGTTGAGAATGGCAAAACTTCATTCTTTTTTGTGGCTAAGTAATATATTATTTATCCATTCATCTCTTGATGGACACTTAGGTTGCTTCCATATCTTGGCTATTGTAATGAATGCTGCTGTGAACGTTAGAGTGTGTGCATCTTTTCAAATTGGTGTTTTCATTTTCTTCAGATATATACCCGGGGTGAAATTGCTGGATTATATAATGGTTCTATTTTTAGTTTTTTGAGGAACCTCTGTACTGTTTACCATAGTGGCTCTACCAGTTAGCAATCCTAGCAGTGGTGTTCTAGGGTTCTCTCTCTCCAGATTCTTACCAACATTTGGTTATGATAGATGGGCTACATTTCAAAGATTACATACTTGAGGTTGTGGATAGGAAGTATGGAAGGAGCACAGAACCTTACAAGAAGACAGAGATGTAATCCTTTTTGTTTTATCTGTGAGATAGAGCTTTCATCAGGATATCAATGTACTAGTCACTAAGTACACCAGTTAGTTCAGCTGGCATTTTACGTGTAGCAAGACTTTTTGTGTGAAGGAGGCAGCATGAGATCCTCAGTTTAGTGCAAGCTCTTAGCTTGTGACAGACATCATTTTGAGTAGCATCACCTCTAGTGATGGGAGAGAGCCAGGAAAAAATGGTATCCAGGGAAAGCACAGCTGTTTCAGTTTCCATGCACTCTAATCAAGTGGGTGTCTTTATTCTGATTGTTAAGACTACCATCATAAACTTCATTTACTGGTTTTTATTCTGTCCTTCAGCTGTGGGTGTTCTCTAAGTCTTCCCCACTCCAACACCAGGGTACAATCCTCAATTCTTTTAATAATTCTAATACTTGGTTTTCAAACACTTTGTCATCATCTTCACCATCATTAGGATGTATCACATTTTATCGGGGTTGAACTCAAAATGCTGAACTTGTACCTGTTCTAGATGCATACTAATTGGAGCAGAGAATATGGGAACTACTTTGTCCTGGATGGTGTACCTCTATGCAACAGCCCCTGAATGACTCAGTTCTTAATAGCATTAAATGTACAGTTAGTTGAAACCCCATGTCTTTACACTTTCTTCATGTGAACTGGAGTTAACTTAGATCTCCATCATCTGGTGCTTGTGAAGCTTTTTTAAACCTAGTTGCCTGATATTTCATTCGTCATTACTGACAAATAACTTAAATTGGTCTGTCTGATCTATGATTTATTAGCCATCCTAGGTTGCTTGGGTATAGAATAAATTGTATGTTTTAAGGTGCTATCAAGGTATTTGAACAAAGCATCTGGGATTATGTTATAAATACCTTATCTACTCATTCAGTGCTATAGTGAGATTTATGTACTTGAACATTCTTATTTAGGGACTTAAAGCTTAGAATTTTTCATTAAATTTTTTTCATAAAAGTCAACTGCATATGTGAGCATTTATTCATTTAGTCTTGTTTATAAATGTCACTAAATTGTGGAAATTACCAACTGCAAAAGCAGTTTCTGCATATTTTTGGAAAATGTTATTTAGGTTTACTAAAATCTCAGTTTTCTTTTATGTAAAATAGAAATTATAATATACATTTTACCAGGAATGTTTTCAAGATAAAATAATATGTGATTAATAGTAATTTCAGTCTGCAAATTCTCATATGCAGTAAATATTTCCGATAATTAAGTTCAATTTGAAATCTTAATCACCATTCATTGTACTAGTGAGAAAGTTAACATTAGTCATCCTTGAGGTTTGTACAAATTAAAGAGATGGGATTATGACATGAATTTGAGGGAGGCAGAGCTCTACCTGGAATGACTGGGGGCAAATTTGAGAATGCAGTTTAGACAATTCAAGAGGAGGGAGAGTAAGCAAAAAATGTGTTAGGTAGGAGAGACCAAGCTGGGTTTGAAACTAGAACTTAGTCCAGTGTCTTTGAAATATCAATTGTGCGTTTGAGGAGATAGGGAGAAAAGTAAGGTGGGAGTAGGGTTACTTTCACAACTATTTATCCAGACTGTGTTAGGCTGAGTAGGCAGGGTCTAGTTCATCTGCAATTAAATGCTTTGGGGCCATTAAATTCTTTTGAGGGAGAAAGTGGCATGGTTACTTTCATGTTTTTTACGGAACGTGAGGATAACTGGAATAAGCATGGGCATGTTTGGAAGGGAAGTGCTTGAAGATAGAAAGCCCCATTAGGACATACTAACAGTGGTCCAGGCAGGTGATACAGAAGACTCAGACTAGAGGAGGGATGGAGAGAGCATGAAGGTGGCAATCCTGAGGGAACATGATATTGGGTTCTTTAGGACAGTAAAGCGCTCTCAATAGAAAGACTCACCTTCATCATCAGTGTCTATTCCTTCTTCTACTTCAGTAAATCATTGACTAGATAGCCTTGTGGCTATCCTGGAGAGTCAGAGTAATGTATTTTCTACCTCCTACCTATCCTTGCCTCTAGCTTGAAACAGCAATTTTTTTCTTAGTGAATGCAGCTACTAGGAGGAAATTGACTTACAATCAGTGTGTGGTAAGAATTAGCAAAATACGTTCAACTTAGAATAAAAATAAAGATGTATTTGGAATATACAGGTTATTTTTATGATCATTTTGTTCATTTATAATTTAAAAATCAGTGGCTAGATAAGGTTAAATAAGTATAAATGACATTTATATTTGTTATAATCAAAGGTAACTAAATAATACAGTTGATTCTTATTAAGTTCTGAGACAAATTGAATATAGGTAAACTAAATAAGGGTATAAATTATGTCCTCTGGCTACTAGTATTAAATTGATAGAAACCAGAAGAATATAATATGCCATTAATTGCCATTTATAGATTTTTGTCATATCTAAAATTTAAAAAAGAATAAGGCCTTTCATGTGCAATGTGCTTACAAATCACATTGTAATTTGTAACACAATCCTTGGATAGTCTCATTTGATCCTCAGAACAATTCTGCCAGGAAGGCACTTATTATTTTTCGCAGAGACTCTGAAGAGGTTGAATGAATTTTACAACTTTTTACCACGCTGGCCAGTAACAGATGAGAAATATGATTTGTTGTTTTCTCTGTGTTTTGCACACTATACCATGCTACCTAAGTTACTATATTAGTCAGGATACACTAAATTTCAGTGACTTAGAATGAACACCATATATCTATCTCACACTTAGCCAAGTGCCAGCTGCAGGCTCTACTCTGTGCTTTCTTAGATCCAAAATACCAAACCAACAACGGAATCCTGATCTTGTACAGGGCTGGTCATCATGACAGAGGGAAAAAAAATATGACAAAGCTCATACATTTTGAAAGTTTCTGTCTTAAGTGGCACACAGTACTCATGTGTCCATGCCATTGGTTATTTTAATATATATATATATATTTTTTTTTTTTTTGTGTGTGTGTGTGTGTCTTTTTGCCTTTATGTAGAGCCGCACCTGCGGCATATGGAGGTTCCCAGGCTAGGGGTCTAACAGGAGCTGTAGCTGCCGGCCTTCGCCACAGCCACAGCAACGCAGGATCCGAGCCGCGTCTGCAACCTACACCACAGCTCACGGCAACGCCGGATCCTTAACCCACTGAGCAAGGCCAGAGATCGAACCCACAACCTCATGGTTCTTAGTCGGATTCGTTAACCACTGAGCCACGAAGAGAACTCCCTAAAATATATTTTTTTATATATTTATTTTAAATATATAATTATACCTAGCTCAGAGCAGGGAAGTATGTCCTTCCATGGTCCAGAAAGAGAGAGAATTGGACTATTTGGACAGATAGTATCATAGTTGTTAAAAGTCAAAATTGAAAAACTAATACAAAGTTAGAAAGCCGTATTTCTGTTTTAAATAAAGCAATAAATTTGCTTTTAGCCAATGTATATATATATATCTGAGATGTTTGCTTTGTCTATTTTTTAAATGAGTGTAATATTGGCAACTCAGGGCAGAAATTATCAGCAAGAACTATATAAGAACCTTTGAGATGCTCTGTGATCTAAGGTTGTATAAGTTTTGAAACTTCATCTTCCATCACTTTCTTGGAGAATCTCAGTTACATTAGCATTTAAATCCCAAGAAATCCTGATGAAGTTCCAAGCTGATTTAAAGGCACACTTCCCTGTGTGTGTATGTGTGTGTTGGGGTGTGGTGTGTGTGTGTACAAGAGAGACAGATATAGAAAGACAGCAATATCTGCCAGTAGCCTAGCAACACTAGACTCCTTGGAAAATGCTGCCCTGAATCCTTCTCTAATGTCCTTTTCCTTAATCCCTATATTCAATCTGCCAGAAGGTCCACTCAGAATTATATTTTCCTGAGTTTTAGGCAGCAAAGATTGTGAAAAGCCTATTGTAATAATCATACTAGCTATAGGGTATAGGAAGTGACTTAACCATTTGGAACCTCAGAAATCTTGTTTGTCAAATGGGTTTAATAGTTGCTGTGAGGATGAAAGAAATGACAGGTAAACTACCTGACCCAGTAGACAGTTAGTTTTGATTTTCCTGTCTGCTTTTCCTTCCTCTTCCCACTTACATGTAGAAATGACTTGCCATTGTTTTTTTTTTCTTATTTATTTATCTGAAATATTCTATTTTTATGTTTCTTAAAGACAGCCAGCAAAACGGTGATAAACTACCACACACTTTATCTTTGCTGACTTCTTATAGGGAACATTGGAAGCACAGAGCACTAAGCCAGTGGAATATGGAAGTTATGGTTTCTGGCACCAGCATGTGTCAAAGACAGTGAAAGCTAAAGAATTTTCATCAATCAGCAAGGCTGACTGCCACTTTCCATAATGAAGGCACATTTCCAAAATGTACCTTGAGTAGTTCCCCAGAGCAGGCAATCAGAAACATCCCATTTTAACATCCTATTTGGATTTCCTCTACTGTAGTCTATCTTTCTTGATAACAAGAAGAGAGAACTATTTGTCAGGATAAGGATTACTTGTTAAAACTCATTTTTGATGGATTTACCTTTGGGGCATATTTAATGAAGAAGAAGCTCTCTATGTGTCTTTGGGATACTATAATAGACCAAGGCAGCCACTATGAGTGTAATGATGCAAAATCAAAATAATAAAAATAAATACAAGATAATGAAAATGTTAGAAAGTGAAGGGTTTTTACTCTACAATGTCCCAGGCTGAGCCAGTGGGTGGTTGGACTGGGCTGCAAAACTATCTTATCCTGGAATCAATTATATATTTCCAGATCTGGCCTGGAAGAGTTTGTTCTAAGATATAAGAAATGATGCTATTTTGTATTTATACCATAGCTGGGCAATAGGGACTGTGTGGAAGGAGACTGGTAGGGAAACCCATTTAAGGTCTGGGTTAGAAATCAACCATCTGCCAACTTGACGAGGCCGTTTGGACCTCATATTCCTTTGTGCAGTAAGTCCTTGCTAAACACTCTTTTGTAAAAGTTCCTTGCCTTTAAATGGGAGAAGAGAGAGTGCGGTGTGTGTGTGGGGGATTGGGAGGAATAATGGTTTCTTGTCAGGAGCACCCTACTCTGGTTCTCTGCAGCCCAGTAGATGTGGGTCCTTTTTTCTTTGTCTTTTTTGTTTTGTCCTTAAGTTATCCTCAGCAATGGACTGTTGTTTATTTCTTTGTGCAAGAAAGCCTTTCCTCTGGCTGTGGTGTCCCCTGAAAGCAGACATCTTTATTCTATTGAATCCAGTGGTGATTTTCTAATGCTAATTTTAGGCCTGTCCCCTGGAGCTGAAGGTTCATAGAGCCAAACATAGAATAGATATGTCCACTCTGTAACACTGATGAAGAACACATCATAATAGCTGCAGATGACAAGAAAATGTGACTCTCTCCTAGACAGAAAAGTATCCAAAACTAGCATAGAAAACATAAACTAAGAGATTTGGCATCTGACTTGGTGACTTACAGATAATTGCCAGTTCATTTATTGTCTCATTTATTCACTCATTCATCAGATATTAACTGAGGTCTCTTAAGGGTTCTTTTGTGTAATGCACAGAGGAATTTTTTGCAAAAAGCATACATTGCAGAGCCAGGTAGTTCTGGAACCCAAACCTGGCTCTTATTTTTTTTTTCTTTTTGGTCTTAGCACTCTATGCCTTGGTTTCTTCATGTATAAAAGGAAGAAATAAACACTGTAACACACTTTTTTTACTCGATTAAGCGATCTGCTTAAAACTGCATAGCAAGGAGTATTATAACGCTAGTTAATTTCCTTTGCTTTTTGATCTATTTTTTCTTATGATTTTGGGAAATGATGCAATTATGATGATGTGGTTTCTGTCCTTGAGGAACTGAAACTGATGACAGTCAAAAAAGTATGGCAAGCCTTTCAAATAGGTTAGACCAGAAGAACTTAGCATAGGAACACAGAAATTATATGTATGAGGGAAGTAAACATGTCTTTTATACAGTTGTGGAGATACCAAGTCTTATCACAGTTCCTGTCACATAGTGCTTTCCAATAAATATCAAATGGCTGAATGAGCCTGAAAGAAGTATAGATCAAGCACAAAGTCATTTCTAATGAGGAAAAAATAACATCCTATATATAAGGCCTTGAGGTCAGGCATTTAGAATACAGACTCTGAGACAGATTCGTGTGCAGAAATGTTATTAGAAAATGGTCTTGAGATTAACATGTACAGGAGAAGGAAAAGAAGCAGATTGAGCAGAAAGAGAAGTGGGCCATGTGTTACATTCATGGTAAAAGATTCAAATGAATCTACTGGGATCACAATAACTAGAATAGGTTTTTAGGGTTTACCTGAGCGCGCTCACATAGAGCAGACTTACAGGCTACCCTTTAGAGGTGGGTGTGACCTTTAGCTGAGGGGAATTCCTGGACAGAGTGGACAACTGAGGATCATCAGAGTGCAGGTTTCTCAGCAATGAGGAAAACAGGCCTTTATTACCGGGGGACGGGTCAGTGGTTACAGTCCAGTGCCCACTCCAACCTGCCCTCCTTCTAATCAGATATGCTTCATCCTATATATCTGAGAACAGCTGGTCCGGGATATTGATTCCCCTCCTTACCTGTGAAAACTTGCATAGGAAGATTAGTGAGAAAACCACAGATTCTGCTGCAATAGCTTTTCTTGAGATCAGAACTAGTATTCATCATCTCTTTCCTCTATTATGCATTCAGTCTTCACCTCAGCCTCAGCCATGTACGCTATGTTGGTCTCAATAGCATACCTGCCGATGTGACTCAGAATCTCATTTCTGAGGGATCTGAACTTCTGGTCACCTAGCCCTTGTTAGGCCATGGCTGCTACACTTTTCTTTTAACATCAAAATTGGACAAGTAATTACCTAGAGAGTCCTAAGAGGATGGCCTGAGTGTCAGATGTATTTTTCCCTTTTCCCCATTGCATAACCCAGTCTTATCTTCCCTTAATGTTCAATAAACTCTGCCAGAACAATGAGACTTCTCACATGCTGGTTCTTTGGCAAATGAGGATCCTGAAGTGCCTGTTTAGCAGCCGTATCTTAAAATTTAACACTTGCTCTAAATCAGCAGTGAACAGGCTTGGAGGGAAGGGAAATACATATTTCTCAAGTGTGCTACTCTGTTGTCCCTGAGCCTGTGTATTCTGTCTCCTAAAGGCATGGCACCATATCATGGCCACTGTTTAGCGTATATAATGAATCCTGAAGGATGGCATCCTATCTTTAGAGTTTGATCTTGCAGCTGGTATGTCAGCCATGCCTTCAGCAGTCCCTTCTATTGCCATGTCAGACTGACAGCTTCAAGTTGGTAAGAGTCTTTGATAGGACCAGGATCTCACAGTGATGTGCCCACTGCCCACTTCATCTGCTCTAAAGCATGTTCTTTGGTCTAAGATGATGTTACATGGGCTCCTGTGTCAGTGGCTAAAATGCTTTGTAAATCCTTTGATGGTAGTGCAGGCAGAACACCTGATGGTAGCAAAAAAAGGAAATTTTTTTATGGAATATGTCTGTTTCAGCCAAGTGAATCACTCTCTTCCAGGGAAGAAGTTCAGTGTGGTTAACTTGCTCTCAAGTGGATGGTTAGTTTCTTTGGGGAAAGGTCCTGTATCAGGGAATCATTGTTCCACTCTATTCACTACCGTGGAGCCACATGGCATCCTTCATCTGAGCCCACATACATCCCTTGGGTTCTCTGTCTTGCTTTTGTACCTAGGAAAAAGAAGCATAGGGGTATTTTCCAAGTCTGGGAATACTGCTTTTGAATTTCCAGTCCTGTAAGTGTGCTATGACAAGTCATACCCTTCTTTTCGAAAAATACAGGACCCATATGTTGTCAAATAATCAGTCCTCTCTCACTCTCCCAGTCTAGGAAACCTTCCTCTCCTCTCTCTCGTAGCTTCCTAGAAATCATTTTCTTTTATACCTTCTCTTTGAGATATCCAGAATAATGCTCTCAGTGAGCTTATGTCTGGACAGATAAGCTCTTGACTTCAAGTTGCTTCTGATATTAGTTCTGGAAAAGAAAGTCTCAAAGGCAAGAAAATTTTAAGGGCCTGACTACCTTAAAGGAGGAGAGGGGAAAGGAAAAATAAAGCAAATAAAATGCAAATTAATGCATTTAAAAGTGTCAAGCTAAAGTGGTCCAGTGCTATGAATCTGATGGACTGGAGAGATTGAGGGAGAATGGTTTAGTGGAGTGAGATGACAGACAGAAGGGTTATGTACCAGCACAGTCAGAAAAAGAATTTTGGAGGTCAAAAAGATCCTGAAGGTCATGCAATCCAAATCTTTTCTTTTACGCAAGGGAAACCTGAGGCTCAGAGTTAGAACCAAAGTCCAAGGCTCTTAATTACCTGCCTAGTCACCATTTCTAACTCTTATTTTCAAGCCTTGGATGACTACTTTTTCTTGTTTAAACCTTTGTAAAAAGAGATGTGCAGAGTTCTTGGCAGGTTGACTGAGAAGTTCATGCTGTAACCAATTTAAGGTTTAGATGATTTTTTTTCCTGCACACATGCTACTATGAGACCACAAGGAACTGTGAGATATGATCGGCAATCATAAATCAAGTTAGAGATATTTAACAAAGGCAGTTTGTGTCGTGAAAATGAATGTGCTATGGTGCTATGCAATGACAAAAACCTCCCTTTCCCTTCCCCTTCCTTGCTGAAGCTGAAGGCTGCTACATAATAAAAAGTGACCTTTGAAGCCAGCAATGCTAGCCTTCTCAAACTCGATAGGAATATTTAATTCCTTTATCACTAGACTGGGCTTAAAGGAAAGTACAATTCAGACATAAAGAGACCAGGCAAATGTTTCCAGGACTCTTTCTGTTTCTGCCCTACCTGCCGGAACTTTTGGCATGGCATCAAACAGCCCTGCATACCGCAGCCCAGATGCCTGTTGGGGGAACAGATACTTTAAAGATGTTGCCTTCTCTTTCAATTAACTGACTGATAAATGAAGTGTATCTGGCAATGCCATCTTCATTCTCATGTTAAAATTACAGTGCAGATAGGAACATGTAAGAATAGGTATATGTGGTAAATATTTGTATTTCTTCATTCACCCATATTCTACTCCTCCTTCTTCTAATATTAGAACTGTAATTCCCTTTGGGGAAATTATATTTCTGCATTAGATGTAGTCTGGGTATTGCTATCCACTGATGTGCTCTGTGCAATCGTGGTAAATGGTTGGTGCATAACTCAGGCTCAGCCAAAGAAACTCACTCCAGATTTTTAATCTTCAGTGGCATGACCCAGGATGGAAAAATAAATGGAGTTGATTCATATAAGAGGCTGACTCATTTTAGCACAGTGTTATCCAGTAGATATTTCTGCAGTCATGGAAAGATTATACTTCGTGCTATCTAATAAGGTGCCCATGGCCACATGAGACTACTGATCTTTGAAGTGTGGCTAGTGTAATTCAATAATTGAATTTTCAGTTTTATTTAATTTTAATTAATTACAATTTATATAACCCCATTTTTTTGTGTTAGCTCTTAGCAGAGCTCCCTGAAGAAATCATGCACTGGCACATACTCTCTGGATTTCCAGATAATATGGCTCTTTTTCAAAGCTGATTCTTTAGCTATTCTTTGATTCTGAGTTACTTCAATTTGTTATAATAATTTCCTCCTTTTGCTAGTAGTTAGAATTAATTTTGTTTGCTTGCAATCAAAGAGCTTCAATGGAACAGCTTAAGTGGGGAAACTCACAAACTTATTGACATACCAATAAGTTAAGTATCTGTATGTGTCAAGGACTGAGCTAATCTTTGGGGATGAAAAGTTATAAATATCATCTTTACTTTTCAGAAGCTGAGACAAATGAAGGAGGTAGAAATGTAAATAGTAATAATGCAGTAAGAGAATTAGATACTTACAAAGAATTTTGGGGTCCCAGTGGGCATTTCATTAATGTAGTGCAGTGCTTTGAGTAGTGGTTTCCCCCAAAAGATAGATCCACCTGGAACCTGTGAACATGACCTAATGTAGAAATAGAGTCTTTACAGGTCTAATTAAAGATTTTGAGTGATTATTCTAGATTAAGAGTGGACCCTAAATCCAATAACAAGTGTACTTATAAACAATGCCTAGAAGAGAGACACAGGGAGATGGGTGGAGGCATTTGAAGATGGAGGGGAAGATTGGAGTTATGCTGCCACAAGCTAAGGAATGTTAGAGCTGCCAGAAGCTGGAGGAGGCAAGGATGGGTTCTCCCCTTAGAACCTTTGGAAGGAACATAGCCCTTCCAACACTGTGCTTTTAGACTTCTGGCCTCCAGAGCTGTAAAATAATAGATTTAGATGGCTTTAAGCTGTCAAGTTTTTGGTAATTTGTTATAACAGCTCTAGGAAATTAACGTATATGGTAAGATATTCTACTTCAGCTCTAGTACCAGAACACTGCCTTAAACCCAGCCTTCTGGGTTTTCACTCCTAGATTTCAGGGTTGCTAGACTGTTTTTATTCTACCTCCAAAAGCTAAGAATGGTTCCTCTGCAACATAGATGGGGCCTATCCTTCTTTTCTTTGAGTATTGCCCATTCAACTGTAAATTTCACAAGGGAATGAATATTTGTCTAGTTGTTCACTACTGTTTTTCCAGCACCTAGAAGAGTACCCACCGTATATTTGTTATACATACATATTAACTTTAATTTATTCGTTAGAGTTCCTGCTACCGGGTCCTTCCCCCGAAACTTGCCAAAATTTCTCTTTCTCCTGCCACACACACTTTCAGTATTAGTGCTAATCTTGGTAATGTTCAAGTTCACCTTTTTCTCTAGATGCACTGTATTTAGACTGCTGACTACTACTTACCCAAAAGGAATGCAACCATGTAATTATCTTGGTCACCCCTACCCTAATTCCAAATGAAATTGGTCCCTAGATTCAGCCATCCCTCTTTCAAGTAAAAGAAAAAATATCCTGGAAGGGTTAAGAATAAAAAGTATCTTTGGATCGTATTGAAATAATCACATTTTTGGGGAAGGTGGGAGCTATTTTTCCCCTGGTATATTTAAGCAAATTGCTTTGATCAGTATATTGCTGAACTAATGCTAAATATATATTTTTAGACTTTCTACAACCTCACGCAGAATCTCAGTTGTTATCATGCTTTATCCATCATGCCATAAACTAAATACATTGAATTCCTAGCTCTGAATTCTACAAAGAGATCTTCAGATTTTCATTAGATTTTATTGACTCTCTTCAACATATACTTTTGGAAAGCTTGATTGCCTTTTCTCAGCTCATAAGGCATTTAAATAACTAGTTGCAATGACTCACTGTGAAATGACTTGACATAATGACAAATTACAGCCTAATATTGAGAAAAAAGGCAGTTATAAAACAAATACAAAAAAGCAGTGTACAACGGATTTAATGCAGGGGCTAATCATTCTACATCTCTCAAAAATCTACAGTACTATAATGGGTGCTCATTACAATGACTCAATCATCGAAACATACCTCACTTATGTTCAGTATATTTAAGAGACTAGGAGGCAAAGAATATGTACTTTTTAAAAGAATGTCACAAACTCATTAATCAAAAAAATAGAACTTGAAATGGCAAATCTTACTTAGGTGGATAATTTCTTTAAGTGGTTATGCCCGGAAAGACTGGGAAGTCCCAAGAGTTCCAGGTTTAACAGGAGGTCTGCCAGGTATGAAGACTGAAGGGTCCCAAAGACAAAGAAATCAGGTTATCATGTCAAACTGGAACATACACTGTGATTTGAAACACAAGTAGGAGATCACTGAAGGTACACAGGGGATTGTCTTCAACCTGGTAGACTGATGCTTCTCTCTTTTGATCTTTCACACACACACACACACACACACACACACACACACAGGACCACATCTTTGGAGTGTGAAGGCCCTAAAACAACCTTGTATATATCTATCTTTATCCCAACACAAAGCCAGCTAGTCTAAAGTTGAACTAGAAAATCTTTTTTTTTTTTTTTTTGT
>PVHT021183519.1:13598178-13619709 GCA_004024745.2 Catagonus wagneri
TTTTCTCTCTCAGGGTCATCCCACTCCTCTGTTGGATTCCAGGTATTATTTATCATTATTCTTTAAAATGCTACAATCTCCCAGCCCCAACCTAAAAATAAAAGCTCCAATAGCATCAGTCCAAATTTACCTGAAATTTAGTATTGACCACAACATGTGGTACCCTAGTATTATTATCTTTACCTCTAATTATAGATTTATCCCATCAAGGGAACCTCAGATGATAGAGGAATACTTTGAATTCTTGAAAGAAATGGGAAACGTAAATGTTAAGGGATTTCATATCATCCACCTGGCTGAGAAGCAAACAGCTGCTTTGGGGTTAATATTGGGGCATCTTGTCTTGAACTGGATGTGTTAGAACATTGATTATTGCTACTACTATTATAACTCTTCTTACAGTGGTGGTGAGGATAGAGTGATCACATGGTTATAGTGTTAAGGAAAATTATGGATGCAGATCTTACAAGGCATCTTCTGCATTGGATGGTTTGGCATCCATACTCCTTATGAGGCTACATTCCTTTTTCACTGAGGAAAATGCATACATACGTAAGATTAAATGAGAAATATTGGGAATTTTTGTCTTCAGTGAGTTTCATAGTTTTAAAAGCCTTTGATCATATAACCGTCTGTTTTCATTCCAGCTAACAGTATATGGAGTTTGCTTTCTCATGAGGGTTCAGTGCTATGTCTTGTGAGGCTGATTTTACTTTTGCCTGATTGTTCACTCCTCATTTTTTTCACTTTACAGACATAATAGGAAAAAAAAATTCTCTCTTCCCATAGAGTTATTTTTTAATAGTTGCAATATAGGTATTTGATGTGAACTGATCACTTCTCTCAGATATTTGTGGTTTGAAATATTCTTCAACAATCTACTGTAACATGGTAAGGGACTTCCTTCAGCTGAGCATAATTTCTATCTTCCTGCCACCTCTTCAGTATCTCACAAACCATGTAGAGATATCAAGACCTTTGGAAGATTTATCAGCTGTTCCCACTACAAAAATTCAAGCTTTCTTGTCATAGATGGGCATGCTATGTGGAAGAGCTCCCAGGGCTCCACTCTGTCTTTAAAAGATAAGTCACTAGATTTAGGGCAATCAGAACTGGAGACAAAAAATACTTAGATTTCCTCCATTCCACCTGGCCTTCATATATGGTTATACAAAATTAAAGTTTTTAGTTTCTTATGTTAACACATATCAGAAGAAAGTTTAGTGGTTGAGGTTTGGTATTTGTCTTTTCCCAGACTTGTCTTTCACAAAAAATTCAATCACTGCAGCACTAAATGGAGCAATTTATGAAAAATTTAATCAAACTTCTTTCACAGAGGGAGAAGAACAAAGTCTTAGTCTGTCACATTGCACAAGTGGTGCATTTTCTTTTTCTAAATAATTAGGCGCCAGGGATGCTCCCAAGAGTTGGTTGAATGGAATACAAATTCTGATTAAACTAACATTTACTGAGCAAAAACGGCATGCCAGACACTGCCACATATTTTAATGATACTGTTTAATCACATGGCATAATAACTATAGTTACAATGCATAATTGCCAACTATGTGCCAGGCAATTTTTGCTCATTTATTGATGTTGCCCAAAGCTATGCAGTCAGTGAGTTCTGGAGACAAGATTTGATCTTCATTTTGTTTAGCTCTAGTATTTCTTAGCCGGTATTGCCTGACCAAATAGGGTAATTTGAGAGTTCCCTAGCAGTTAAAGGATCCAGTGTTTTCACTGCTGTGGCTTTGGTCACTGCAGTGGCATGGGTCCACTCCCTGGCCTGGAGACTTCCACATGCTGTGGGTGCAGCCAAATCAAAAACAAAAACAGGGTAACTTGGCCTTTCCTTGATTTGTATCACTCTCTTCTCATATAGCTCCCTGTATTTAATCTATCAGGAATTCTAAAGCTAATTTATCCATTTAGATCATTAAAGCACTCAACAATTTAAGTGATTCTTCAGCATGCAAGTGCTCCTGAGAGGCTCACCCCTTAAGCCTTTCTTTGCTGAAAATACAAGAGTATGAGATTTGAGCCAGGCTCTGGGACAGTGGGATTCAGGCAAAGTGACCACGGGTGTGTGATAGTGAGCATGGGCTTGGCTCAGAGATGGAGAGAGTCATTGCAAAGAAAGCTGGAGATATCCAAGGCAAGTCCCCAGTGCTTCATAATTTATATAACAATTCTTCATCTGTCTTGTCTAATCAGAACTGTTCCACCAAGAAAACTTCCAGGTCCTTGCTACAGGTTTATTGTAATCTTTTCCATTCCTTTCCTTTATTCTTTAAACTGTTTTCAGTTTATATACCTCCTTTTATCAGTGTAGTTGCTTGAGGCTAGTGTTTGAACTTGCCTTGCAGTCTTGTAGGCATCCTGCACAAATTTTTACACAGGACAGTTTTCAATAGAATAAAATTGTTTGAAGTTAAATTCTTCCAGGGAAAGTATTTCAGTGTCTATCCAAGGTGAACATGCATCTAATTAACCTAGTTTTTATCAGTGTCTGATGGTACATGGGAGCTATAATCCTCAGGAGACACTCCTCTAATAAAATACAGAACCAAATGGGTAAGGTTCCAAGAGTAGGAATTGAGATGTAAATTCCAGAACCTCTTTTCTTTCATATAAGTTGGTATTGGCACTGTCAATAAGTGTCATTTCTCTTATAATCATTCCTGGTAAGAGAGCAAAAGCCATGTTTGAAATCTGGTTAAGTTAATTGCATGGAAAATGTGGAGCTGGGCAAGTAAGGATGGAAAAACTAGAGAAGCAAAATCTGTTGAATCAATAAGAATTTATTTAATATTTATTATACTCTTGGCCCTGTTCTAGGCAGTGCAAATTGATCAAGAGCTAGGGGATACTTTGTAGCAACTTTTTAGTGTCCCAATTCTCCCCTTCTGGTCTCAGATGGTTTGCTTCAAGAATTTTGAATTTGTTTGTTTCTCTGGAATTTAATAAGTCATTATTGGTAAGAAATTCTGGAAAAATACCTTTTAAGGTTTTTCGCAATTTAAAATAATGCTACAAATTCAGTTGAATAGATGTGAAGGACATTAGCTTTGGGATAAGACAAATGTGGATTTTTATCTCTATTTTATCACTTAATATAAGTTTGTTTTTTGTTAAGTCATTTATCTTGTCTCAGGTTGTCTCCATCTACAAAATGTAGATAAATGCCTTCTAGGTTGGTGTAAAATGTGAAGATTAAATGAGATAATGTATGTATTGTGCACAATGCACAGCACCAAGTAAGGGCTCCTTAAATAACCCCACCTGCTGTGTTCTTCTATTTAAATCACCCAGAAGAGAGGCTAGAGTGTATTAAAATCACTGTAATTCTTATTTCACTTCTCTTCCCTTTAATATTCAAGACCTGGATCTAGGGGTGGAATTTCTGTCCCTGTAGCTGGGAAAAATAGATGCAAATTTAGTTCAAAGGAAAGGGTAGGAAAAGAAAGAAAAGTGGAAGGAACTTTCTGAGACTCTTCAAATCAAAGCAGCTGTGACCTTAAATCCACTTTGAATTAAGCTCTCTTCTGCTAGTGGGAGATTTCAAAAAGGCAATTTTTCTTTCGTTTACTGTCTTAAAATGTGTCTGGGCAGAGAACAAACAGGCAACCTTGTGACATTCCTTATTGTGTTAGCTAAAACATATATATATGTGTGTGTATACACACACACACACACACACACACACACATATATACCTATTTCTCTAAATCCGACTAATAATATAGTTACGATGTTTGGAGAAATTGCAGTTTCTTTTATCAATAATTTGTTTTCCTTCTCAATAATAATTCATTGTTTAGTTGGAGTGTGGCAGGATTGGGGAGGGTCTCACTTCCTATTTCAGTTATCATCTATTCCCGTAATTCATGCATACAGTATCTACAGATTTTGTTCGACACACCTGGGGAGGAATGCTTAGGCTTTCAGATTTTAGTTCTTCCTTGCAGGTACATATTCTCTCCAAGTTGGTGGCTAAGTGTGTGAGGGTAGATATATGACTTAGGATGTCATGGAGGAGTGAAAGTATTAAAAAACTTTGGGATAATACTGTTTGGTTTTTCGGTCTCAGGCACAAGGGCTTCTTTCCTCCCTGGTTGGAGCTTGCTCATCTGGTAACCCTGGCTGGAGAGTGTAGCTGATATAACTCACAGTCCTCTCTCCCTTCCAGGCCTGGCTCATTTAGCTTTCCCTGGGCCTCTGCTTAGTCTATAGACCCCTTTTAGATCTGACTGTAACAGCCAGAAGTCTGAACTGCAGTTCTCATCCAAGCCATTTTGTCTCATTCTTGAGATCTCTTCTATAGGATCCCCAACCAGATTCCCAGGTATTTCTGGGTCCTGGCTATGCCATGTAGGTATCAGGGAGCTTGTGATCATGGAATTGCAATGCCTTTTAGTAACTGACCATCTCGAGCCACCAGGATTACTTTTTGCAGCTGTGGCCAGACTTCATCTTCTCATAATTCCAAAAAAAAAAAAAAAAGAGTGCATATCCTCGGTATTGTTATCACTTGAGTCATTAACTCTCCCTTTCTGAGCTGAAGACTGAAGAGGGGAAATTGAAACATGTTTCTCTGTTTTTTTCTCCTGCTTTCCCTCTCCATTCTTCCTCCATAACACCAGGAATCAACTGCAGGCTTTTCCTTGCACCAAACTGCACTCTCATTACTGAACCTAAATGATGATTAGAATTTCATCCACCTCATAGTGATAATTCTGTATTCTCACTTTAGCCCCTGATTTGTTAAATGAGAACTAAAGAAATGAAGTAATTTCTCTCTTTAAGAAGCCTGGCTATCTGCCTATCTGTGTGCCGAAGAGGTGAAATACTGACTCTTCACTGCTCTAGAACAATATAATTTATATAAGTGGAAGGTTGCAAGGTAACTGTGATAAAAGGGGGTGTTAAAATGCACTTAACATATTTACAAAAAAATTATCTTCATTACCTATTATGTATTTGGTTTGGAAACCCAACACCTTTTCCTTTGTGTATAAATTAATTTTAGAAACTGAACCAGTCACATATTATATCAGTGTGTTAATATATTTTTCACTGTTAATGCATAACCTCATGGAGTCCAAGCATTGTGATGAAAAACGTGTCAGCACAGTGTTTGCTTTGTAATAGGTCCTCATTAAATATTTGTGGAGGAAATTACTTTGTGATAGTCTATGTTTAAGACTATACTGGCCAAGATCTGTGATGATATGCAAAGAGGTAACATATAAAACACAGCAACTTCTTTGAGATAACATTTTCAGAGACTTTCAGACTCCATTTGATATTCTTTTACTATTGGGCATTTCTTGTTGCTTATTTTTCCTTTTTTATTTTTTTCTCTACCCATAGCTTCTGCTTGGTGAAAAGAAACATGCTTTTGTCAGTTGAAACCAACCCAATCAATTCCTTTTCCTTTAAAACTCCAAGTCTATCTTAACTAAACTTAAGCTAAATGTGAAACAACTAGAAAACCAACACAATTTGTGACATTTGTAACAAATATAAAAGGAAAAAAGAGTATAGCATAGTTATCAGAATCTATACTAATAATAATTTGATTTATTACCTTTTAATGGATTACAACCACGCACATCAGTAGGCCATTGGCATTAATGAAAACTTAGTAGCTTAGTGAGACACATATGATTATCCTCATTTGTAGGAAGAATATGAGATAAGGAGGGGTAAAGCCACTTAACTGTGTTTTATGACTGATGATTAGTACCAGAGCCAGAACCAAGGTGTTGGACCCACACTCAGTATTTAGGCAGAGCGATAGGAGGGGAACATGAGCCAAGAGAGCCAACAGTGACAAAGGCACAGAGTTGGAATGATACAGGATATAAAGGAGGCTCAAGATCTCAGGTTTTTCATGTTTTGTATTTGAAGCAGATAAAACCAAGTTCATTCTTAAAAACTCTTCAAACATCATAATATATTATTCCTTTTTAAAGAATATCATTCCTATTACATACTCTTCAGGTTTGATGGAACAGATTTTTTTTCCTCAACCAAAGCATAACTATTTTTGGTGAGCAGATTCCTATTTCTGCCACTCTGATCTCTTTTCGAGAGTTAACATTCTGCCTCTCACTTTTCGAAGAGCACCTTCATCTGAAGTTTTCATTTTACCTTTAACCTATTACATGCAAAACAAAATCTTCATATTTCTTCCCAAATAAATTTTCTTTCAAAGTATGTTTATGAACATCGTTATTCTCCCAGTTGCTGGGAAGCTTTGAAGTCATCATAGTTATTGTCAACAAAAAAGATTCACGATAAATAAATGTTATTAACGTACCAATGGCATTTTATATTTGTCATAAGAACCAGGTATCTTGTCTGTCTTGTTCACTGCTTAACCCCCAGCACCTGGAACAGTGCTCTCATGGACAGGCTCTAAGATGGTTATCCTGCCTCATGGTGTTTTGATCTGCTCTCCTTAACTGTGGATAGGACTTGTGACTTGCTTCCAACCAATACAGTATGACAAGGTGGTAGAATGTCATTTCCATGACACTATTATAAAATATTCCGTCTTGCTAGCAGACTTTGACTATTGATTCTTTCCCTTTCTGGCTTTTATGCAGTATGTGCCATATGGATAGATCCACATGGCAGGGGAATAAAGGGGATCTCTGGCTGACAGCCAACAAGTTGATTAAGACCTTTGTCTGATAGCTTATAAGCATCTGCAGTCTGCTGACAACACGTAAGCATGGAAGCAGCAAATCCTTCCCCAGTCAAGTCTCAGATGAGACTCCATCACTGGTTAGTGACTTGAATGTGGCCTGTGAGAAACGTTAAAGCAGAGGACCCAGGTAAGCCATGCTGGGATTTCTTATCTACAGAAATTGTGAGATAATAAATACCCATAGTTTAAGGCTGATAAGTTTATGGCAATTTGTTATGCAGCAATAAATAATGCAATGCTTTTCATCTATTTGGTGGTTAATATTTGTCAATTGAATGAAATATCCTCATTGCATCTTTATAAGTGAACATTATATACATGTATTTCAGTCAATAGTATGTAAAAGAAAAAGTATGTCAACAATTAAGAAAACTAAATTAATTTTAAAACTGGGACCTTCAATCTCAGGGCATTTTCTTTAATATTGTGTAATTATCATGTGAATGGGATAATTTCAGGTATTGCTTTTGAGTTTTGGTTGTTGTTTGATGGTAAAAAATCTCTGCTGTTGTTGAACATGTTTAATTAAATGTGTGATTTCTGCTTTCACACGCTGGTTAATTAAACCTGTGTCTGTAAACATAAGGTGAACCCTCCTTTTATTTTCTCAGAGACTTTGAAGTTCCTAAGTTGTTTTTGCCATAATTCTTAAGGATGCTTAATTAAATTTGTATTGTTTTCAGATATCCTCGTTAGCAACAGCATGTTACTCCAAAGTGCTGAATATTCAGACAGAAAATCAATTTATAAATTAAAATGTGGCAAATATACATTAAAAATTAAATTCTATAGAAGTTACCTCACTTGGAAAAGACTGATGTCAGAAGTACCTTAGTATTTCATGTCTTCTATAAAATATTTAAAAATAACAGTTCCATTCTCTTGGGAAAAAGAAAAAGTTTTGACAAACTTTGCATTTTCAAAATATAGTGACTTGTGAGGGGTAGTTTTTAAATTATAATGTTAGTATTAAAGGAAAATATCAAGAGGCAATATACTTATTACTAGGTTGGAAGTGGTAGTTACTGTGTTTGCGTCAGTTGTTTCTGGGAATTTTGCAATAGCTTTAAACACTCTCTCCTGCAGCACTCAGGTAATTCCTTGTTCATATAGTCTTCTACTTCAATTCATTTTCACTCTGTCTCTCCCCACCAGAACCTTCATCTTTCCGTTCTACCATTCTTGTGATTGTGTTTGGAATAGATCACATCACATAGAGAACAATTTTGAATCACTTTAATGTGTCTTGATTAAAAAAAAGAACACAGGAGGATGAGAGTATATTTAGCAATAGTCCTTGTTAAAAAGAAATTCCAAAAAAAAAGAAAAGGAATTATTAGTGGAACCCTAATTTCAGAGGGGTGGGAGGGAATGGGGATAACTAGTGCTTTAATGATGGAATAGCAAGGAGCTCCAACTGTATTGCACGGGGAACTATATCTAATTGCATGTGACAAATCCATATATGTACATGTAATCGGGTCACCACGCTGTGCAGTTGGAAAATCTGACAGAAATCTGTAAACCAGCTATAATGCAAAAATAAAAAAAAAAATAGAGTGGGCATATGGTTCACTACAAAATTTTTTCAACTTTTCTGGAAGCTTGAAAATTTTATAATAAAATGGCAAAAAGAAAAAAAAAGAATATAATCTGGAAAGAAGTAATAAAACTGGACAGGATGCCATATTTAACTGAGAATCTACTAATTAAACCCTTGTGTGTGTAACCATGATTAAAGGAAAGCAAACAACAATTGCCAGTTCAAATTACAATCTGAGTAGTTGTTGATGACTTTTTATCTTTTTGGTTTAAATGAAGTAGAAGTGAAACTTGAGGGAGGGTTGACAGGCAAACAGATTGGCCTCATGTAGCATTTTGTGGAGAGTGTAAATTGTATGGTTAGTCAGGGACATTATACTTGACATAGAGAAACTGGGATGGATTTCAAGAAAGAAGAGAATGTTCAGAAAGTGAGACAGTTAGGAGTGTGGACAATAAGAAATTAGGTCTTCCCTAGATCTTAGTCTCTGGTATCTTTTTAATTTTTAAAACAGCTTTATTGAGATAGAGTTGATATACAAAACTTCTTGTATTTAATGGGTACAGTTTGAGTATTTGCAAACACCCATGGTATCATCATGACAAGCAGGGAACAGATATATCCAACACCACCCAGAATTTCCTTGTGTCCCTTTGTTTCCTTTTTTTCCTTCTGTTTTTGTTTGTTTATTTTTTGTGGGAGGAACTGTTAACATGGGATCTAGTCTCTTAACAGATCTGAAGTTTAAATATTATTAACTGTAGACACTATTCTGTGCGAAATAGAACTTATGCATCTAGGATAACTGACACTTCATACCTTTTGAAAAACAACACCCCATTTCCTCCAACTCTCAGTCCTTGGTGACCACTGTTGTATTTTCTGCTTCTATGAGTTTGACTATTTTAGATAGCTCATATAAATGGAATCAGGCAGTATTCTATTCTGTTACTGACTTATTTCACTTGGTGTAACGTCCTTTATCTATGTTGTCACAAATGAACATGGAAGTACAGATATCTCTTTGTGACTCTGACTTTAATCCTTTGGTTTATACCCAGAAGCGGGATAGCTGGATCCTATGGTGATTCTGTGTTAAATATATATCTTTAGGAACCTCCGTTTCATTTGCCACAGCTGCTGCACTCTTTTCCATTTCTTTTAGAGTTGATATTAAGTAGAAGGATATAATATCAACATGCAAAAATCAATTGTGTTTATATACACTAATAATGACCTATTTCTCAGTTCTTAAGAAAATAATTACAATAGCATCAAAAACAATATAAATACTTAAGAATAAACTTAACCAAGGAAGTGAAAGCCTTGTGCCCTGAAAAATGTAAAACATAAATGGAAAAAATAGAAAGAGATACAAATAAATAGACATTCCACATTCATGGCTTGAAGAATTAATATTGTTAAAATGTCCATACTACCCAAAGCCATCTGCAGATTTAAGCTATCATCATAAAAACTCCAATGATATTTTTTCTTCCAGAAATAGAAAAAATCCCTAAAATTCACACAGAGCCACAAAAGATGTAGAATAGCAAAAATAATCTTGAAAAAGAAGACTAAATCTAGAGGCATCACTCATCCTGATTCACTTTGCTGTATACCTGAAACTATTACAAAATTATAAATTGGCAATACTCCAATAAAATTTAAAAAGGCTGACTTATAGAACAGTGAATTAAAATGGAGAACACAAAAAACCCACACCTATAGAATCAGTCGATCTTTTTCAAGGGTGCACAATGAGGAAATTTAACAAATCGTGTTGGGAATACTTTATTTCTGTATGTGAGAAAAAGAAAAAGAAATTGGACCCATATATTACACCATATACAAAAATTAATTCAAGATGGATTAAAGATAAAGATTAACTCTGATAAGGAGTTAATTTCCAAAATATATCAGGAACTCCTCAAACTCAACAGCACAAAATCCAAAATAACCTGATTTAAAAATGAGCAAAGCACTTGGAAATTTTATATATATACATTTATGTGTGTATATATATATATATTATATATATATATATGCATTCAAAAAGATTTAGAAGTTTAAAGTCACTCATCTTCCTTGGTAGGACCATCAGACACACTCATTTGTCCTGCTTACCTCCAACTCTGAGCTCAATCATGGAAATGTAAGAATTTTTTTTTTAACCTTTAGATTTCTTTTCTTTTTTTATAATGATTTTTATTTTTTCCTTTATAGCCGGTTTACAGTGTTCTGTCAATTTTCTATTGTACAGCAAAGTGACCTAGACTCTCATACTAAGTGAAATAAGTCAGAAGGAGAAAGACAAATACCATATGATATCGCTTATATCTGGAATCTAATATATGGCACAGATGAACCTTCCACAGGAAAAAAAATCATGGACATGGAGAATAGACTTGTGGTTGCTGAGGGGAGGGGGAGAGAGTGGGATAGATTGGGAATTTGGGACTAATAGGTGCAAACTGTTGCCTTTGGAAAGGATAAGCAATGAGAATTTAAATTAATAAACAGGTTAAGCTCTCATAAAAACCTGTAAGAAGACTTGACTAGAGAGTGTATCAATCTCTAATGGAATAATAACATCTATAGAAATGCTTTTTAAGCATAATTCCTTTTTATAGTGTGTTGAAAGAATTTCCAAATGTCTAAAGTCAGGAAATTAGAACTTAAGGTGGTTTTTTTTTTTTTTTGGCTTTTTGCCTTTTTTGGGGCTGCACTCGCAGCAGATGGAGGTTCCCAGGCTAGGGGTCTAATCGGAGCTGTAGTGGCTGGCCTACACCACAGCCTCAGCAACGTGGGTTCTGAGCCGTGTCTGCAACCTACACCACAGCTCATGGCAACGCCAGATCCTTAACCAACTGAGCAAGGCCAGGGATCAAACCTGCAACCTCATGGTTCCTAGTCGGATTCCTTAACCACTGAGCCATGACAGGAACTCCGAACTTAAGGATTTTTAATGAAATAAAAACTTAATGAATTTTTCCACAGGCCAAACATACTAACGAACTGAACTTTATTTTACATCTATGTCCATCTTTAATACTGGATACTAAATGATTTATCCCATGTCAAATCATGATGAAGATAAATGGAAGAGCTTTATAGAATGTTTTTACACAAAAAATACAAGCTTGGCAATTCTAGGTCTGTCCAAAACAAACATGCAAACAAAAACAAACAGAAAACCTAAAAATCTTGGACCTTAGCTCATAATGTTATTGTAGGAACACCTGCCTATACTGATGGTCATGAAGTTTCTAGCCTTTCTGTTCCTTAATCTGATTCTAAAATTCTTAGCAGATTTTCTGTCCTAGTCCTGACTGGGATAATTTTTTTTTTTAACAGGTGACATTTATTTACTTACCTGTTGTTTATGCCCAGCTAGTATACATTTGTTAAAGACTTTTCTGTGTATAATGTCAGGTGAAACCTGACATTTCTTTAGCCAATAAAAGTATGTAGTTATAGTTTTATGTTTTATCTTCATGGGCTTCATATTATTGTCACCTTTTATAGAAAAAGGTAAAGATATATACAATGTTACTTTTGAGGTGCTTTTTTAGTGCTGGGGATGAGTTGAAATAAGCTATGGGATTTTAGAAACAGAAAGGGCCTTAAAAATCAATCAAGTACCTTGTTTCTTTAGAATGGAAGGCTTTTGGTGGCCCAAATTAACCTAGTGAAAAAATCAATATTGTGAACGCCTGTGTTAGAGCCCAAGTCTCCTGTACTCAGTCTCTATCTCTTTCTATATTCTAATATTCCCTTGGCTATCTCTGCTTATTATCTTCATTGTCACACTTTAAAAAAATACACATTGGAGTACTACATCATCTTGTATATATATAATTATATATATGTAATAACTACTACTTTCAAACAGTAATATCCTTAGATCCACTCAAGAGAGGCTCTCTGCCCTGGGCTCCATTTAGGGGCTATTGTTCTGTACTTTCTCCAGCCATACTCCTCTCTATAGGAACTTATTAGTCCCCTTCTTGACTAGTCTGTCTATACTGCAACCCTGGAATTTCTTTTTCCACTTCACAGGCTGGGTGGGCCTCTTCACTGAGTATGCCCCCCTCAGGGTAGCTGGCATGAATGACTCAAAGACTGAGGGAGGATCAAAGAGATGCTGACCAAGGGTGTTGTGGACGGAACTTGGCTGAGCAGACTGAGATTTCTGTAGGCATTCATGCTAGGGTTTTCATTCTGTGGAAAAGAGCTGTGCATGTTAAGAGAATGCAGCAGGATCCAGGGGCTGGTTGTCCTTCCAACCTACCATATTTCAGCAGAATAAGGAATTCAGCAATTATAAACACATACGTGGGTTAGTGGAATATTAGAACATATATTTATCAAAGCAAGAAAATGTATTTGATATAACAGTTTACTAGTTGACTTTTTAAAAACAATTAAATATTTAGACATATGGTGTGTGTGCTTCTTTTTGCCCTCTTGTCTGGAGCCCACAAATGTTAGGGGAAAGGTTTTCTTGGGAAGATTAGCCTTTGGCTATAAAACTGGCAGAAATGTAATTTCCTATTCATGATTAAAACTGTACCTATGACTTTGATATTATTAGGATAATTCGAAAGGACAAACAGATTCAGCTGAGCCACACTTGACCTTTTAGAAATTAGAGTTTACTGGTGCCCCTGGATGTGTCTGAGGAAGATTCAATGGGAGTATTCTTAAACAATTATAAAAACAATTATAGTAATAACCCCACTGTGACTGGGAAAGAAGCTTTAAAATACAGTTTTTGGCATTCCTAATCCTTGTGCTGAAAATAAGGCCTAGGATCTGATTATAGGGTGCCAAAGTTGCAAAAGAAAACTGAATTCATAGGCTCAGTGTCGCCTCTGTTAAATTCAGAGCCATAATTATAATAATAAGTAGGACTCTCAAAACCAGATTGGGGACATTTGCGAGACTAAGCTTGAGAATATTAAATCCCCAAATTCCCCTAAATACTCAAGAGCATTAAAAGTAACCCTTTCACCAAAATAGCACAGCCTTCCCTTGCCTAGAAATACAGTATTGGCTTTAACCTAGACAAGTGCCTTAGAAGGTGGTAGTTGGTCTCCTTGTGATATGCTCCCACTTAGACTCATTCCTTTTAGGGCAATTATCAGGGATAAGTTTCTCAGCATATGCTTAGGAGAGAGGTAAGGTCCCCAATCTTTAAGAAAGCATCCTATAAATGAAAGGAATTGCAGGATGCCGCTGTATATGTATTGGCAAGAGCATAGACAACGGATGTAGAAGTAATTACTGAGGCTATCAGACCTGGGAAGTAGGATATTACACTGGAAAATATAATTTATTTACATGGTGGTTCTCACCCGTGACTCAGATTTAAATGTCATGACAAGCAGATGGCCCTAACTATTTGCTGCAATGATTCTGAAGCTTAGGTATGTTGGTGATCTAAAATAAATTAGGTATAGTGCTTAGGCAGATGTCAGAGATAAATAGAGATGAGAAAGCCAGAATGGACTTTCTGAGAAGGTCTGAAAAGCCACTAGCCACTATTTGATAGGCTCCCCCAAATAGTTTATTTACCTATACATTTTTTTTTCTGCCTTTTTGTCTTTCTAGGGCTGCACCTGTGGCATTTGAAGGTTTCCAGGCTAGGGGTCTAATTGGAGCTGTAGCCACCGGCCTACACCACAGTCACAGCAATGTGGGATCCGAGCCATGTCTGCAACCTACACCACAGCTCATGGCAATGCTGGATCCTTAACCCACTGAGCAAGGCCAGGGATCGAACTCACAACCTCATGGTTCCTAGTTTGATTCGTGAACCACTGAGCCATGATGGGAACTCCTACCTATACATTTTATCTACCCATCTAGCTTTCTGTGTCCTACCTACCTCTTTTTTGTCAATGTGTGCTATTACTTCGAGGATGAGAAAAAAAACAGGCAGGTGCCATTGATAGAGCAATAGAACATGGGGTTACTTGTTCAAAGTCAAAACACTACATGTTTTGAAGAGTTGAAATTTATTGCTTTAGTTAAGAAGGGAGCCTACACTGCTCCTTTGTTTGGGTCTGGTGTGTTTTGGTTCTGACAGGGATTGTGTTGTTATAGTGGTCTCAGTGCAGTTCTTATACTAGAAATAGCGAGTCTAAGAAATTACATTATTTTCCGTAGTAACTGAGATGACAATAAAAAAATTTCATTTGCAGTATTCAGATCCTTGGAGCTTTAAGTCAATCCTGGATTCCTGAGCACATATTAATTTATTCGCATATTCCTCTCTAACATATCTCTCTGTTCTAACCTCCATAACCACTTAGTATAATTGTTACTGCTCTGATTTGTAGGTGTCAGCTCTCCTTTCTGTGCCACAGACCTCTTACTAGTCCAAAACCAGTCATTGCATAACTCCCAAAGAATAAGAGAAATATCTACCCACGTCCAGAGCTTCATCATTTGTTGTCATATCGTGCTTCTCATTAATTAGCTTTCTTTCAAATTCAGCCCTCAGGCTTTTGCCTCCAAAAATCTCTAAAAATGGCATCAGATCCTGAGTGCTTCAATAATACAAGAACTTTGGTGTCTATGTTCTAGAAAACAGTTACTGCTTGTATTATTAAAAATGTTCGGAAAGTATACAATAATTTTGTATCCAGCTGAAAACACACTATTAGCATGTAATTATTCCCTATTGAATTTATTTCTGATCTGAATATATTATTTATGGGCAAGAATAAAGGGAGAAAATCATTCTTTGTTCAGTTTACCTCTTTATGATTTATCCAAGCTCCTTAATTTAGTACTCTTTTTTTTGAGGACTACACTTTGAGATATTGCATCCTAAAAAATATTTGCACTCTGTGCAAAGCATTTATTTGGAATGAATTAACATCCTTTTTTTTTTTTTTTCCCTTTTGTCATTTTATGGCCGCACCTGCGGCATGTGGAGGTTCCCAGGCTAGGGGTCTAATCGGAGCTGTAGCCACTGGCCTGTGCCGCAGCCACAGCAACGCAGGAACCGAGCCACGTCTGCAACCTACACCACAGCTCACGGCAACGCCGGATCCTTAACCCACTGAGCAAGGGCAGGGATCGAACCCACAACCTCATGGTTCCTAGTCGGATTCGTTAACCACTGCGCCACGACGGGAACTCCCTGAATTAACATTCTTGAAGACTCTGTAATATTCCTTCTTTACCATGCATTTGAGGGATTTCTCAGTTCCTGTTAAGGTATTTAATACTCTTTGTTGGTGAGTCTGATGTAAGATGCCACAAAACAACTCTAGGAGAGTGTGGGCAGTCTCCATACTGTCAAAGAGGAGTGATCCTCATTTATGATGAGATATCCGTTTACTTTAGTCTTTGCAGCCCATTTGCCATTCACAATTTTATATTCAATTATGACACTTTAAACCAAAGAAACATAAATGGATAAACAGAAAAATCAATGAATATGATCACTTAGGGTCCACCTAAGTTTAGGAAAACAAACCTCAGAGTTGCATTTGAAGTCTTACAGATTTTTGTCTGCTTTTCCCATGCTCTCAAATGTTGAAACAACAACATGCTTGATGGGAGTGAATGAGAAATACTTGTTAAAGCAATTCTAGTTGCTAAACATGACTTAACCTTGTTCTGTATTTTACAATGTTTTTGTACCTCTGCATATATAAGGCTTCTGTGTACCTCTTGGACAGATTTGGTTTCAGAAGGGAAGTGCCTGGGCAAGTGATGCAAAAAGCTTTGGAACTGGCTGGCTTATTGATGAGTGGCCATTTCTGACTATCATTGCTCTTAGGCTCAAATCTGATACTTGTGCTAAAATGAAAAGGTAGGGACATGGGGGTTGATTTGATAAAATTCAGTGACAAAAAGAGGAAAAGGGGCATATGTCCTCAAGGAGGGCATGCTACTTTTGATCTTAGGTTTATTATTGAACATCTCCCCCATTTCGCAGATAAGATGAAATCAATTAAAAACTATCAAGATCTAACATCCTTATTGTGGAGGTTTTCTTACCTTTCTCTTTGGTATACCCTCCTACACTCCCTTTTCCAAGGTATACCCTCCTACTCTCCCTTTTCCACCATTTGTTCCCGTATACTAATATGGAGCTTCTCAAAAGTGGCACCCTTGACATTTGGGTTGAGTTCTTTTCTGGGGCAGTGGAGGCTGGACTGTCTTTGGCATTATAAACTAATTAGCAGCAACTCTGATTTTTACCTACAAGATTTGAGGAACACAGCTTTCCTTTATCCTAGTTATGGCAACCAAAAATATCACTAGACATTACTAAATATCTTATATTTGCAAAATATTTCCTCACAATACCCCTTGTTTGAGAACCACTGTACTAAAAGAATAATGTTAAAAACTGCATTAAATATAATGATCTGATCGTCTCAAAAAAGTAAAAGTTTATCATCTGCTCACTTTACCGTCACATGCAGATATTTCTGGCTAGATGGACTTCAGTAATGTAATTAATGAACATAAGCCTTGTATATTTCACAGACCTACCCTGCTCAAGAGGCTTTGAGTCCTTTCTAGTCTGTGAATGGAAAAATGAGGGGAAAAAATCTGCCAAATTTTTAATACTTTGGAAAGGAATTGATATACATATTGTTATCTGCTTATACTCCATTGAAAAAAGTAGTCTTTGGCATCACATAAATAAATGTAGGCTGGGAAATCTAGTCTCTAGATATGAATAATTGCCATTTCCAAGCAATTATTCCACCTAAAAAAAAAAAGAACAAACATAAATCTTGGGGGAATAAGTGGTAGTCTACTTATCCTTCTTTGCTACATAAACCCAGAATATTTTTTTTTCTTCTCCATGTGCCTCCTAAATTGGGAGTTCTGATAGTAGTTTGAGGGGGAACTAAATTGAGGTGCCACTAGACAGAAGACATTTTAAGGTATTTACCCTGATTATAAAAGAAAAAAAATATTAGAAATCTATACACAATAAATTTCCAGAATTAGATTAGTAATAAACATAATTTTTGAGACATTTTATGACAATATGCCTCATAATTTATGAGACAATAAGAGACATGTTACATATTTATAAAATAGAATTTATACAATATAGTGGGTTTAAAAGAACATAGTCAGATTTGGATTTTGACTCTGTCCCTACTGACTTGATTTGGGCAAGTTATTGAATTTTCCAGCATCCTGTTTTGCATGTGTAAAACAGGCATAAAATCACTTAACAGTCTTCTGAGAGATTTAAAGGAGAGTTATAACTTTATTTGAAAGACTCTTCATTCTAGCTAACTTCAGTGTATTATATCACACTACTTATCATGGGGTACAGTGTGGAACTGGTGACTGATCACATATTGGTCCACTAGTAGAGAGAGGGATTCTGTATTACCTGAAGACAAGAAGGCTGAGAAATTGTGTGGCAATCTTGTGAGCCTCGTGAACATTTGGACATATTTGTGGGGATCTCAGGCTGAAAGGAACCTCCTCTATGATGTGGAGCTCTAATAGCTGAACTATAAGGAAGATAAATTTTTATAAACAAGAGCATTTTCTGGTGAGGAGTAGCCACCATGCTCCATCTTGATTTTTTAATATAATTTTTATTTTTTCCATTATAGTTGATTTACAGCTTCTGTCAATTTCTACTATACAGAAAAGTGACCCAGATGTATATATATATATATATATATATATACTTTTCCTCACATTATCCTCCATTATGTTCCCCCACAAGTGACTAGATATAGTTCTCAGTGCTATATATACCACAAGATCTCATTGCTTATCCGCTCTAAATGCGATAGTTTGCATCTATTAACCCCAAACTCCCAGTCCGTCCTACCCCCCCACCCCCGGCAACCACAAGTCTGTTCTCAAAGTCTGTGAGTTTGTTTTCTGTGGAAAAGTTCATATATGCCGTATATTAGATCAAGACAGTGTGGTACTGGTACCCAAACAGACATACAGACCAATGGAACAGAATGGAGAACCCAGAAATAAACCCAGACACCTCCAGTCAGTTAATATTCAACAAAGGAGGCAAGAATATAAAAAGGAAAAAGACAGTCTTTTCAGCAGGTGGTGCTGGGAAATCTGGAGAGCTGCATGTAAATCAATGAAACTGGAATACATCCTCACCCCATGCACAAAAATAACTCAAAGTGGCTTAAAGACTTAAATGTAAGACAAGACACCATCAAACTCCTAGAAGCGAGCATATGCAAAACATTCTCTTACATCAACCGAACAAATGTTTTCTTAGGCCATCTTGATTTTTGAAGATTGGATGCCTTGGTAATTAATCTCTGTTACAGGACTCTCGAGGGAGCTATCCATGGTTCTGATACTCTATTTCTGACCTTTCTCTGACCTTTTTACGTCAAAGGGCTGACCAATATCCCTATTCTGGATACAATGTATCTCTTGAACATTGTCCTTCTAATTGTAACCACCTTTAAAATTACTGTGCTTTAGGCCAAAACTTATCTATGAAATCATTATTATAGCCTGGACAATTTCCAACCTAACATTAATTAGCCTTCATAAGTTAATGAGCTAAACTGCTGCCTTAGTTAATCTATACCTGTCCTGGTCTTTACTTTCCCTAGATAGGCCCCAGGCCTACATTCTGGTTTCAAAGTGGACTAATTACACAATAACAACAAAAAATACATATATTGTGCAATAGCCAATGGTGGGAGAATACTTGTATTAGGAATCAGTAATTACAGTGTGAGTCAAACTAATTTTTTATGGTTTGTTACATTTTTAAGTGTTTGCAAAGAATCTGAATTTGGAACAGAGGTAAATATTGGTAATAGCTTGATATACTTTGTGAGCAATGATTTGGTTTTGAATTATTATTTCTGCTGATCAGATTTCTTATTGCAGCCAAGAATCCCAGAGGACTCAAATGACATTTTTAACACATGATGAAATCATGTGGGCTACTTTGATACTTATTTTGTTATCTCACAGGACTCCATTGTTGCAGAAATGCCCTACTCTGGTCATTAGAAAAGGGAAGAAAAAAAGGTCTGTCTTGGCATCATGATTTGATTATTTTCTTAAATGACCTTCAGTAATATCAAGTGTATTATTTATGCCAAGCACAGAAACACATTGCCTATACTTAAGAAGAACTGTATTTTGCAGAGTTGATTCCCATTAAAGAGTGAGTTTTAACAGCCAAGGGCACAAATAAACCAACTTGACGAGTATTGATCAGGGAGACTTGCAGCATTGGAGCTGACTGGAAAGAGCACATTTGCTACTAAATTGGAATCAAATCCTGAAGCAAGAAAATTAGGGAGATTCCTTAAAAAATACAGGACAAAACATATTAGCAAGGAGCTCTAATTTTTATAAGAATCCATTTAGGTTATTACATAATGCTCTCTCAAGGTAAGGAAAAACGGATGAACTAGCAGGGTAACGATTTACCTGGGACACTTTATTTTCATTGCATCTAGTTTACTTTTTTAAAAAAAATAATATAAAATCGTACTTGGTTTCTACATGTCGTAAACTAAATGTAGATAATTTAATCTGCATTTCATTAAACTAATAGTTGTACTATTTCTAAACACTGCAACATTTAGAAACATGTTTATATTTCTCCTTGTTAGATTTCCCATGGCATATAAAAGTGTGGTAAATACAGTGGACTTCCTGTACTTACAGTCCTTTTTGTGTGCCTAGAACCCATGATATTTGAATATGAGAAAGGAAGAATGTATCTAAGTGATAGTGACTAAAATATTCATTGGCAATTATCCTTTTATTTTTACCTTTTCTATACTGAACACTATATTAACACATTAAAATTTATTAAAAATTTGATCTTGTTTTCAGTGATTTAAATAGTAGAATCAGCTTAAAGACAAAAATAATTTCTAGGTACTGGAATGATTAGTCTAGTTTGACAGAAATCCTATAGTGCTTTGAGGTTTGCTACTGCTTTAATTTCACATTTGACAGTTTTATTGTTCACCTCATATACAATTAGATTGAAGGCTTGAGAAGATATTATTAAAGAATGATATTGTCCACTTTTAAAAGCTGGGTAACATGTGACCATTTTCTTTCTTGCATGTCTGTGTTCTTTCTTAAATGAGTTTTAGGGCAGTGCTTTCCAGACTTTAATGTGCATGTGAATCATGTATGCATCTTGTTAAAATGTAGAAACTGATAGTAAACCTATGTGGTGGAAACTGAGATTCTGCCTTTCTAACAAGCGCCCAGGTAATTCTGATGCTGCTGGTATGCAGACCATACTTCTAGTTTCTATTATGTGTTAGCTATTATGTACATAGCTATTATAGTAGGCTATTTGACCTTCCTATTTTGGGACCAATAGGGATGATGAAATGCAATGATTAAGACCATGGGCTCTAATGTCAGGTGATCTGAGTTTGACTTGGAGCTTTCACTTTTATTTTTCTGTGACTAAATTGTTAAATCTTTCTAAGCCTCAGTTTCCAAAAAGTAGATAATGTCTCATCCTACATCATGAATTCTTATGTCAATTACATGAGATAATACTTATAAAGTACTTAGCCCACTGATAGGCACATAGTAGGTACTCTAAAATATTAGGTAACATCATTTATGACTGCATGTATATGTAACTGAAGGGGCTTTTAGAAAGTATGTAGTGTAGCCCTTTATTTCTAAAGCTTGGAATATTGAGACATGTAAGAGTGAATTACTTTGGATTACTCACAGTGCTGGTTAATAATCTAGATAGATAGCATGTCAGAGGCAAGATCTGAGAGAAGACTTGAAAGGATTAAGACAATTGAAAAACAAAGGTCATTATTTTTGCAGATGCATTAATCAAAAACTAAGCTCAGCATATACAAAATCATTTAATAAATTTTTATATTTTTATGAAAACGTTTCATTTTTTTCAAACACTATTTTATTTGTGATATTTCAAATTTTATGACACAGCTCAATTTCTAAAGCCATTTTAGCAGAGAAAATCTTGAAGTGCAAATAAAAATTTATGCCATACTTCTTCAACAGAATAATTGCTTGGAAGATATCATCAAATTCTTTTATACTTAGGAGTTCCCGTCGTGGCGCAGTGGTTAACGAATCCGACTAGGAACCATGAGGTTGCGGGTTCGATCCCTGCCCCTGCTCAGTGGGTTAACGATCCGGCGTTGCCGTGAGCTGTGGTGTAGGTTGCAGACGCGGCTCGGATCCTGCGTTGCTGTGGCTGCGGCGCAGGCCAGTGGCCACAGCTCCGATTAGACCCCTA
>PVHT021183519.1:13619809-13797474 GCA_004024745.2 Catagonus wagneri
TCCAAGCATCAAGTATGGTTCTGGGTGTTGATCAGAATTTGCTCTTGGGGAGTTCCCTTCGTGGCACACTGGTTAACGAATCCGACTAAGAACCGTGCGGTTGCGGGTTCGATCCCTGGCCTTGCTCAGTGGGTAAAGGATCCAGCGTTGCCGTGAGCTGTGGTGTAGGTTGCAGATGTGGCTCGGATCCTGTGTTGCTGTGGCTGTGGTGAAGGCCGGCAGCTACAGCTCCTGTTAGACCCCTAGCCTGAGAACCTCCATATGCCGCGGGTGTGGCTCTAGATAAGGCAAAAAAAAGACAAAAAAAATTTGCTGTTGGATTATCATCAGTATGAGTTCATTATTATAATAATACACCCTCAGAAATGACTAAGGTTATCAATGGCATGAGCACTTTTGTGTAGGGAATCTTATGTCAATAACTTCCACAGTGATAGAAAGTAAGGGCCTATTTCTTTCTGTGTTAAAAATACTGAGAAATTGGGTAGAAGCTGTTGACATTGCACAAGTTATTAACCATTTATCTGTAAACCTATGCATTTCTTTAAAAAAAAAAAACCTACCCTGCCTCACTTTAAAATATGTCATTAGTTTTATCTCCAGCTGAATTTCTAAATATAAACTTCAATGTTATTATAATGTAGATGCGACTTGCCTATGGGGCTTTCCAAAATTTTTTCTCTTTGTTCGAGTTAGGATTATCTTTTAGAAAATTTTATACCTTTTTTTTTCTTTACAAAATGACATCCACATGCAAACTTATATGAACAGGAAAAATGGTCTTAGTAAAGTGGATCCTAAACTTTTCATTAGAGATGAATTCATGTTTATGGAATTATCTTTACCTCAGGTTTGTCTTTACAGGAAATGCGTTTCAAAATTCCTCATTGTCTTCAAGCTTTCTTTATGTTTTTGAGGACGTTCTTGCCAATGATGAGCAAGATTTATCCAAGAAAGGTTTATTGTATTTAAAATAGGGGAAGTATAAAAACTGATTTCTTTCAGTTCCCTCAATAGAAGTACCAAAGCTATTTAGACAGCCTCTACTTGTTTCTTTTTGGTGCTTCTGCAATTACCTTTACCTATTGAGGGAGTCATCACTTCAGCTTCCCCTTGTGCCTGGTACTGTTAGTTCTTGAAGCCCCATCCCTTTTGCTGTCATTTGTCCCTCTGTTTTACTTATAACTTTATCCCATGGTAACAGTTCATAGAATTGTGAAGAACATCTTGAGAGGAAAATTTGGCACTTGAAACATAAAGTATATTATCTTTCTAGGTCTATTTCTAAAGAATGCTATCATTTTGAATCAATAATCTTATTCAAAGCAAAGGGCTGAAAGATTCCCTGGCCTCATTGATTAAGCTGTTTTCTTCTTAATTTAGAAGATTTTGATTTTTAAATACTCTATATAAAATGTTCAAAGTAGATATACCAGGGCTTTCTGAGTCTATTTTAAAAGTCTGTGAAAGGATATGCAAGAGTCTTCTTTGCTTATAAGTATTTCTGTAAGCACATCAGCAGTCTACCTGGGCCCTGGATAACATCTTGAAAGGTGCCTTAACCAAGCCTCAGACCATAGAATCAATTAGGGAAACAATTTCTTTTTACAAGTGAAAATAAGCTTTGCTTATTGCTCAACATGTGGAGCTGTATGAAAAATATTTAGCAAAGATGCAAAATAAAAATAAAGCTCTTTTCATAAAATATTAATTGAGATTAATTTTTCAATGGTCACAAAATGTGTTCTCTTACTTAATATAAATATAGACCTTTTGATTTGAGTCATAGGGACAATCTGGGATGTCGTGAGTGAGTTTGAGCAATCTCTCAGAATACGTGCCTGAAATTTAATAAACTTAGAAATAAAGGCTTTCTCCCAACAAATCACTTTTATTTGATGCCTTAGCAGTCAGCATTGAGATCTGACGGATTTGAAGTTAGCATGTGAATGTGAAAAATATCAGTTTTGTGAGTGCACAGGGAAACATTGTTTTGCCACGCAATGATGATCTATTGAAGAAAATAACTACTGTACCATAAAGACTTACTTTCTTTGATGTATATATTCTCTGGTGGCAGAGTTTGACAGCTGATTCATCTAGGAAAAATCACTATTAATACTGAAATTCTTAAACTTTAGTTGCAACTAGCTTTTAGAGTCAAACATGGGCCCAGTTAGAGCTAATATTAGTACAAAGACCCTACAGCTCTCATTGCCAGACTGCTTTACATAATCCATAAGATCAGCTGTTTAATTTGAATTTATTCCGGGAGTTGGCTTTGATAAGAAATAATTCCTGTCACATAAAAAAATTGACAAGCTTCCTGGGAGTTCCCGTTGTGGCTTGGTGGTAACGAACCTGACTATATCCATGAGAATGCGGATTCAGTCCCTGGTCTCACTCACTGGGTTAAGGATCTGGTGTTGCCTTGAGCTGTGGTGTAGGCTGCAGATGCAGCTGAGATCTGGTATTGGTATGGCTGTGGCATAGGCTGACAGCTGTAGGTCTGATTAGACCCTTGCTGGAGAACTTCCGTATACTGCAGCTGTAGCCCTAAAAAGACAAAAAAAAATAGTTATAATAATTGATAAACTGCCTATGTTCCATGTTTGCAGAGTCATGATAGCTCATCTTCTTGGAATTACCAGTGAAATGACTGGACTCTCAAGACCTGCTCAATTAGTGTTTTCTTTTTCGAGGCACTCAATCTGCTGGAAAACAGGAACACTTATTACTCAGGGCAGATCCTGAAACAAAGCATTACAAATCATAATTCATAATAACAAATGCTGATATTAAGATATCATTATTTACCCTTTAAGGGGGCATATTTCTTTTCTTCACAGGCTCTGGTTTATCCCTGGGAAGAGTGACTGTCTCTTCCCCCTCTGGGCCCTAACATACACCTAGATGGGGGACTGACTAAAGAGACACTGCTATTCCTGACTGAGGAGACCGTGGGCTCTGTTGACTTTGCATTCTCTTGGATAGCTGTTAAAAGTGAGACTAGGTTCACTGCCACTCTTTTCACAGCTGGACTCTGAGTTGAGATTCACAGAAGAAATTGTAGTTGGTAATAACCCCAGATCTTACACTCCACATTTGGGTCTTTGCCTGAGGCAGCCATTTTGTCAATGTCTATATTTTTCCTCTTCTGAATACATAGGAGGGAAAAAATACAGTTGATCCTAAAGGAGTTCATCAAAATTCAAAGAAAGTTGTCAGGAAAGTACTTTTGTCAAAAAAAAAAAAAAAGAAAAGCTAGGATAAAAGTCCATTTGCAAAATAAAAGTACCTTGGCAGCTTTCACTTTCCAAGTGCTGTTTTCTGTCACTGGTAACCAATTCCTTAAGCAAAAGTGGAGAATTGAAACAGTTGTCTCAATATCATAGGCACTGACATCAGTTGGAGTTTTAAAAAACACAAGCAGTTATACTGTAAATACAATATTGCATATTGTATGTGTTTCTAAAATGTATTCCTATATAATGTATATATGTATAGCTATAATTATTTCTTTGTATCCACTTTATGTCCACTTAGATCAATAACTTAATTTTGACCTTTTGAATAATTAAGATGAGAGCTGCTATTTTAATGCATTTCTGGTTTGGGCTTGCTCCTGTGATATTATTTGTGAGTGCTTTTTACAAGCTGGAGTGTAGTTTTTGTTCATTCCTTTGTTTTTCTCCCTTTATAAGTCAGGCCCAAAGAAATATACTCCTTAGTAAGCAGCCAGAGCCCCTCTGAGTATAGATGAGCTAATCGATGCTAAAAAAAAATGAGGGTGACAAGGAGTGTTGCTCTGAGAACCTGCAGCTCCCAGGGCAGACACTAGAGACACTGGTTAAACTGCACTTCCTCTGTCTGCTAAGCCTTGAGAGCAAGGGCAAAGTGAGCAAGGGTTAGGGGTTATGTAAATTCAAAATCCTAATGGGTTAGCTACACAATGGACGTGGAGTTCCTAGTCTTCTGTTTCTCAAAGTGTTGTCTGTGGTCCATCTGGCAGAATCACCTCTTCTCCCTCAGTCAGGCCCTGGGGGATTGTGAGCCCCAGCTTTAAGCACATTAGGTAATTTTTTACTACACACTAAAGTTTGCAAATCACTGATTCTAGTCTAATAGTCCTTCTAGCAGTATTGATTTAAGTTGGTTACATCATCATCATCACCATCAGGAGCATCATAATGGCTCCTGATGGTGCCATTTATGGAGAATTTACTCTGCAGGGCCCTGTACTTTTCATACTTTATCTTCTTTAATCTTCACAACAATCCTATAAATTAGAATCATATAAGCTATTATAAGTAAAGAGAATTAAACCTAGAGAAATGAGAAAGTTTCCCAAGGTCGTGACAATTAGTAACTAATAGAGACAGAATCCAAATCCTCTTCTGTGTGACTATAGAGCCTTCACTGGAATACTTTATAGATAAAAATTTAAAAGAAAAGAATATAGAGGCTCTAAGATAGTACAAATGAATAGGAGATATTTTAGGAAAAAAATCAAATACTTGAATGATAGTCTGAATAACTTAATTTTATCTAGTCTGTTGTATTAACAGAAGTATTGGAGTCAGCTAGAAATTGGAAGAAGTGGATGTGGGGATATAGAAGTTGGAATAAGACCAGCATATATGACCTAAAATTTTCCTACGAAACTTGGAATTTGCCTTGGCAAATATCAAATGAGGAATAGTGAAGGCTCTTGTGGATGATTAAGTAAAATATCTCTAGTTCCAAATTTCAAATTCTTTTTTTGTTTGTTTTTAAGTCCATATTGCCTAATGCAGGGTTTGCTATATAGTAAAGTTCAAAATTATTGTTGAGTAAATTGAATTGGGTGGGAAATTAGCAAAAAATTAATTGTGAGAGGCCACCCTGGTAGCTTTTCAGATCTGTTATGATGTCTTGATGGAGAAGAGTCTCCTTAGGACCTATTATGCCAACTATAAGACCACATCTTAATGAAGATTTTATTTAGGGAATGTTAAAATGAAACATTTTAAAAATATAAAGACGAGTCAGGATGATGATCATGAGCTGACATCATTGACTTTCTGTACATGCTTTATTAATAAATGTAGTATTAGAAAGCTATCTGGGAGTTCCTGCTATGGTGTAGTGGATTAAGAATCTGTTTGCAGTGGCTTAGGTTGCTGTGGAGGCTGGGTTTGATCCCCACCCCAGTGCAGTGGGTTAAATGATCTGGCATTGCCACAGCTGTGGCATAGGTCACAGTTGCCGCTCAGATTCAGTTCCTGGCCGAGGAAATTTCATGTGCTGAGGATGCAGGCATTAAAAAAATAATATAAATAAATAAAGTGATCCTTATAGAGAGATCATAAGTCCAAAATTCAGTATGATATGGATATTAATAAATTGGATGTTAAAGTAAGAAAGACCTGGTTTCAAATCATAGCTCTCCACATCTTGCATGTGCCGAGGCAACATACCTAGCCTCCTCCTTTATAGAATATGGATGAGAATTATTGGTATGTGGGAGGGTGTGAATGCCTTCTATGTGTAACATCTCAAAAGTCAAAATTATTGAATTAAAAATACAAAAAGGAAAATAGGACCATCTGATATTTTACTAAACACAAACACATTTTTCTTTTATGTGTATATAAAACATATAATATTAGAAATATAAGTTGTTGCTGCATGATACTGAACACCATGAAAAATTAGAACAAATCAACTAATCATTGATGATTATATAAACATCCAGATGTTTGGCATTATATAGATAAAACATCTGGCTCATGAATTGAAGTTTTTACTTTTCATATGCAAGTTGTGATGACACTACTTACTATATATTTCTATGAAATATTTCCTTTCTAAAGTAACAAGCTTATGAATCTCACAAAATAAATGTCAAGCAAGGAAAACTTTTCAATTTTAGATAGATTTTAATCTCATAATTTTAACTCTCCAATTTCACACTAAATTCAATTTATTTAACAATAATTTTGAACATTATTATATAATGAACCCTGCAGTAGGCAATAAAACAAACGAATAAACAAAAAGAACAAACAAAACCACCTCTCCTGGAGATAGGTTCCTTTTGAAGGAAGGAAACAAATGTTTAAAACAATAAAAATTCAGTATCAGTATCAAAGTAGGATCAGGCTGGGGTAGGCACACAGTAGAGGGGCCCCTTTCTTCTCTCCCAGGTAGAGGAAACGGATAGAGAAGGAATGTCAGAAGAGATTTCCAAAAGGAAGGTAATGTTGACGTTGAGTAATAAAGAAAAATAGCTGTGGGCCAGGTAAATTAGGAGGTGATGGACATTCAAGTATTTCATGGGTTTGCTCCTAGAGTCAGGATCTACATGTAGGGTGTTTGAGAGATGAAACAACAAGGAGAGGTTCTGAATGGCTTTCTCTTATAGTGAATGGGCCATAGTATGAAGGATGGACTGTCAAGGGAGATAAGTAAACCAATAGGGAGACTACTGTATTTGTCTGGGGTTATGAAATCCCAAACTTAGGGAAAAAGATTAATAAAAAGAAAGGACAGCTTGCAGAAATATAGGTGAGCTAAACGCTTATTTGATGCTATTTCACTTTTCTGTTTGAATAACAGAAATAATGCCACCTCTATGTGGAAGAAGAAAGAAGAAAAAAGAATAGCTATATGGACAAATGTGAATCTAGTTTTTGACATCCATGTAAAATGCAACAGGGCAGTGTTTGGAAGGTCATAAAAAATTGGCCTAAGTTACTTTCCATTAAAAAATAGATTACTAAATAATTACTCCATAACTTATTACTCCATTGATAGTTACTTTCAATTAAAAATATTGGTTATATTCTTTTTTCAGTACATTCTTGAGCTTATCTTACACCCAGTAGTTTGTACTTCCTGTTCCCCAGCCTTAATAATTCTTTTCCCCCATCCACATTGGTAACTACTAGTTTATTTTCTATAGCTGTGAGTCTACTTCTTTTTTTGTTTTACCCATTGGTTTGTTGTATTTTTAAGATTCCACCTATAAGTGGTATCATACAGTATTTGTCTTTCTCTGTGACTTAATTTACTTAGCATAATGCCCTCCCCTAAGTCCATCCATGTGGCTGCCAATAGGAAAAATTTTTTCTTTTTCATACCTGAGTAGTATTCCATTACACACACATAAACACACACACACACACTCCTCATCTTCTTTATCCATTCATCTGTTGATGAACACAGGTTGCTTTCATATCTTGACTATTGTAAATAATGCTGCTGTGAATATTGGAGTGCATGTATCTTTTCAAATTGGTAGTTTGTATTTTTGGGATATACACTCAGGAATGGAATTGCTAGGTCATATAGTAGTTATAGTTTTAATTTATTGAGAAAGCTTCATACTGTTTTCTGCAGTGGTTGTACCAAGTTATGTTCCCACCAATGGTGTATGCACTTTTCTCCATGTCCTTTCCACCATTGTTGTTTATGTTCTTTTTGATAATAGCTGTTCTGATAGGTTTGAGGTGTATCCCTTTGTGGTTTTGATCTGCATTTCCCTGATGATTAGCATTGTTGAACATCTTTTCATATGCTTATTGGCCATCTGTATGTCTTTTTTTGAAAAATCTCCATGCAGTCTTTTTGCTTGCTTTCTAATCTAGTTGTTTATTTTGTTAATGTTGAGTTGTATGAGTTTTTTACATAGGTCAGATATTAATACATTTTCAGTCATGTCATTTGAAAATATTTTCTTCCATTCAGTAAGTGCTGTTTTCATTTTATCAGTGGTTTTCTTTGCTGTGCAAGAGGTCTTAAGTTTAATGAGGCCTCATTGTTTATTTTTGCTTTTATTTCCTTTACTCTAGGAGATGGACCTAAAAAGATATTGCTGTGATTATGTCTAAGAGTGCTCTACCTATGTTTTACTCTAGTTACTCTAGTAGTTTCATAGTATTGGGTCTTACATTTAGGTCTTTAATCAATTTAGAGTTTATTTTTATATATGGTGTTTGAGATTGTTCTAAATTCATTTTTTTTTTTTACATATAACTGTCCAGTTTTCCCAGCACCACTTATTGCAGTGACTGTCTTTTCTGCATTGTATATTCTTGCCTCCTTTGTCATATATTAATTGACCATAAGTGCAGGGGTTTATTTCGGGGCTCTATATCCTGTTCCATTGATCTGTGTGTCTGTTTTTGTGCCAGTGCCATACTGTTTTGACTACTCTAGCTTTGTAGTATAGGCTGACGTCAGTTCCATTTTTTCTCAGGATTGTTTGGCTATTTGAGGTCATAAGTGTTTCCATATGAATTCTAAAATTATTTATTCTAGTTCTTTGAAAAATGCTGTTGGTAATTTGATAGGGATTTATTAAATCTATGATTGCCTTGAGTAGTATGGTCCTTTTAACAATATTGATTCTTCCAGTCCAGAACACAGTGTATCTTTCCAACTGAAGGAAAATAGAACATATCTGGGACTGAATGAAATTGAAAACAAGACATATCAAAGTTCTTGAGATGCAGTTAAAGTAGTGCATAAAAGAAATATAGAGCTTAAAACACTTATATTAGTTAAAAAAAATGAGTCTCAGATGGTGACCTAAGCTTTCTTCTTAAGACATTAGGGAAAGCAAATTTACCTGAAGTAAATTGGAGGGAAAAAATACCAAAGATAAAAACAGAAATAAGTAGAGTGGAAAACTGAAAAAAAAGTCAGTGAAATTAAAAGCTGATTTTTTGACAATATCAATGAACTTGATAAGCCTTTAGCCAGATCAGGAAAAAAGACAATGTTACCAATACCAAAATGAGAAAAAGAACAACATTATAGATCCTACACACCTGAAGAGGATAAAAAGGGAATTTTATAAACAACTTTATACAAATAGTTTGAAAACTTATATGAGAGAGACAGATTTCCTGAAAGACACAGACTAACAACTCTCAAAAAGAAACAGATAACCTGAAAAACCCTATATTTATGAGAGGAATTGAATTTATAGTTAAAAACATTTGCATACAGAAAATTTCCAATCAAGTGGCTTCACTGATGAATTGCACCAAACATTAAAGGAAGAGACAATACCAGCAATACCAGAACCTAGAACATATGGCACATGGTAATTATGTATATAAATATTAATGGAATTACTAAATCTATTTTTAATATTTTCTGTGTACAAATATTTATTTATAAGCACAAAGGTATGTATGTGTGCTTTGTATAGTTTTTATTTAGGGTCTAGTATTTAGTCAGACATTACCTTAGGTACATTACTAAAATACACCTATAGAATGTAAATTTTGAATTTCATAAAAAGGAGAGATTACACAGTCAGCACCCTATCTTCTTTCTCTCTTTTAGGAATCTGCCTTACATTCATCATAGTACTACAAAAGGAATCATTTGTTAATTGTGTGTAAATAACGTGTGTATGTATCTATTTACAGAAACACTGTTTCCACTTGTTATAATAAACCATATGACTTTGCAGTATCCTTAGCAAGTATCAGCATCACAACTGACCCAAACAGGAACATTGACCCAATTGCATGGCACATTTAACAAAACTAATTTCATCACCCTGGTATATTTTTGACTCCGACAAAGGAGATGTAATGATACTCATGTAAGTAATTTGGGGGACTTGATTATTTTGTTTTTTACCCCAGTCATGCTATGCTTCAAAATTTATCTCTATAATAGCAACTGACTTGCTGTAACAGTTTCTGAAACTACCATTTTTTTTGTTTCCTTTTCAAAAGAATTCTTAAGGCCATTTAAACAGATATCAATTTTAATAGAGCAAGAATGTTTTCTTGTGGTATAGCTAAGAGATCAGTTATAAATGTCATTGAATTTTTCTGATTCTGAAAACTGTACACCTAATTAAAAATATTTATTCATTTAATATAAATGAGAACAAAGTATGAGATGGGAGAGAGGGAGTTTGTGGAAGTACTTTTCACACATCCTATCAAGGGAGAGGTCCAATACTTATCAATTTTTACTTTTTAAGATGTAATTTTAAAATTAAAAAAATCTTTTAGTTATATCCTTTTCAAATTTCCATAGTTTAGATTGAAATTTATAAAAAAGTATAAAATTGGATCTTTATGTTCTTTAATTGTATAGACTTGGTTAAGAGAACAGAGTGAATAGTGTTCTTCAAATTAAACTTCTATTTGTTTTTGCTTTAAGCTCAAATTTCTTGCTTTGCTTTCAACTTTATATAATAATATAAAGTTTATAAGATAAATCATAAATCTTTTCCTTCTAATAAAACCTTTAAAGAATGAGGAATATTAGCACTATTTTGTTTTTATTGGCACTGAATTTATTTTGATCAACTCTAAAGGGGGTTGTGCTGCCTACATTATCTGATATGCTAAATGGAAGACATTGCTAATTCATACATCATCAGTATACATGATAGACTACAATGATAACCTCAGTTTAGTTAAACTTCCATATGTCCACCCCCTTTGCCAATTGGTTTTGCTAGATCTCTAAAAACAGAGGTAGCACCAGTTTTTTACCCCTTGAATTTAGCGGGCTTTGTATTTGGCCCATAATTACAATAGTCCTTACATCAAAACAGATTTCTCTGTGTATTTTCACCTGCCTGTTATTGACCTCTTCTGTGACTAATAAAATGGCCATGATGAGGAAAGAAATGTAGGACAGTTTGATGTTACCCCTGTTGCCTTGAACAAGGCCACTATCTAGGTAGGCCAGTAGACAGCCCATCCCCAACATGCGAATAGTCAAGCTAAGAGCAGTAGAACTCACTCTTTAGCTGCTGAGGGAGCCCAGCTGAGATCAGATGAACTTTGAGATAAAGAAAAATTAGATGTTGTATGCCGCAGAGAGTTTTGTGACTGATTGCTACACTGCTATAAAGTTTTATTTTGAAATGATCATTTTAAATTTATAACATTATAAAGATTATACAAAGTTCTCATATGCTCCAGTCAGATTCTCCTCAAATAACCATACTACATTTACGAAAACTGGAATATTTATTATTGGCAGAAGACTTTATTTGGACTTCATGAGTTTTTCCCCTTTTTCTGTTCTGGGGCCAGTCCAAAATACTATATTGCATTTTTTTTGTCATTCATTATTTATTTAGCAGGTGACCTCAGATGCTGTGAATCATACCAGCGATAAATATCTGCCTATACTGATTCAGTTTTCCCTCTTTAGAGTTTAGGTTAAGGCAGTGCTTCTCAAACTTTAATATGCCTATGAAATACTCAGGGATCTTGTTATAATTCAGATTCACCTGCAGTAAATTGGAGTGGGATAAGAGATTCTGCTTATCTAGATTCTCAGTTAATGTTAATATTGTAGATCCACAGACCATACATTGGATTGCGGGGGTCTCAAACACAGACATCATGATTAAGATAGTCTGAGTGCTAACTCTCTAAAGATTTAATTCCAGACTCAGCTTTGTAGCAGCCAAATTGTTCGGCAAATAGAGCTAACAATCTGAGGAAACAGGAAATGAGAAATGCATAGAGCTCCATGCTGAGAAAGAGATAAAGCAGATGTGAAGCCTTTAAGATCACACAGCTTGTGAGAGAAACAGAGATAAAGATGGGCCTTCCTAAATGCTAGTCAAGACCCTGGAACCGGCTGGGCTGTTAGAAATGTCTCTCTATACCCAACTCGCATTCTCTCCTGCTCTAAATTTCAATAAGTTATAATCCGTCTTTATTTATATTATCATTAATGGGACTGTATTTTTTCCTTCTAAGCATCCTAATTTATATCCATATAGGAATAATACCCCCATTGTGCCAAGGGGAAAAAAAAAGAAAGAAAAAATGAAAGAATATAACTCTGGGACTATGTGGACCTAAATCAACCTTGTTTTTAAAGTTCATTCTAATTTCTGTTCATGTAACATCTTTTTCCAAGAGTTCAAACACTTTATACAGAAAAGAGAGATTCCTTCAGAATTAAATGGTAGATTTATAATTCAAACACACATTTTAGTATAAAATAAAAAAAGTTTCATGTAAAATTTTTTAAATTAGAGTTTATAGATCTAGTCCAGCATGTTTTTCGTTAGATCAGTATATTGTATTAAGATGATGTGTGACTCTGTGGTAGGAATGAAATCACAGCCACAATTAACCTCCAAGGTATAAGGATAACCAGATCGTCCCTCAAAATTTCGTCTCCTATTACTGTTATGCAAACAATACTAGGCAGGTATCTTAATATGTTAGGCTTTAATTTTGTGTTTTCTAAATTAGGACAACAAAACAAGATAGATCTAAGGAACCTGGTAGCTGCCCAGGACTCTGCAATAATGTTACTTTGTATAGTGACTGCTCTGTTGCTCCCTCCAACCCTGAAAGACCCTGACAATATTTGTACCATATGTTGAATTTCTTGGATTGCTTGATTTATTCATTCAGTAAGTATTTATCAACCACGTATATACTTCTATGAAGTAAATGCAGAATTAATACTACAACCCCATTAAAAATTTGAAAAACATCGTTTCCTCTATACGTAATTTGGATATGTATAATTACATTCTCTCCTGTGATGCTAATCAAAGTGAGTGTGCCTAGGGACTCCACCAAGCTAACAAACCTTTTTCTTATTCACTTTGAGTTACTATTGCCAATAAAGGTATATATAAATTCTGCATGTCTTGCTACTACAATAGGAAACATTCAATATTATGTATATATTATGTATATGTATATATTTATATATTGCTTTTAATTGGGTGTGTATTTCACAATTAAAATTTGGACTTGTAGGACTCTTGTTTTTCATATTTGTCTATACGAGTCTTTTGGATTTGGAGATACTCTCAGTTTTGTTTTCTTTGTATAAATTTATATCTTGTTTTCTATTCCATATTGGACATCTTAACTTTATTTCATAGCACAGGCCTGGACCCAAGGTCTCAGGTGACAACTTCTTTTGGCTTCTAAGTGGCCAATTGGTTGTTGATATGTCTATTCCTATTTGAATTTTCAGTATCTTTCTCATTATGACCTGGGGGGTAAAGCCTTGAATTCTTTTTTCTCAATTTTACTCTATATTAACCTGGGGAATTTAAATAAATATTATTCACTTCTTAAAAATACCTAGAATGAATAGCACTTGCTTAACTGTCAAATCTTGATTATGATTCTGTATTGAACTCACTGCTAATATTGTTTCTGGGTATGCAAATGTTAAGTTGATATACCATATAAACTCGTCTCTGAGGCAGGTCACAGTGATATAAATAAGTATAACAGCTGCACAGCTAGGAGTCAGGGCTCCAACAGAGAGAGATGATAATAGAAGCTGTTTAAATGAGGTCATGAAATATCAATTTAAAATGCGCTCTGGCAGACAGGTGACACTGTTGCTGCTTTTATCAGAGGTGAGTATATTGATAATCCCTATTTTCCATGTATACTTTTAAATCTGAGAGTTTGCATCAAAATCTCAGAATGCATTTTCCCCAGATTTAGTAATTTCTTCCCTCAGCCCTTTGAAAAATGACAGTAGCCACATTTCATTTTGAATATAAAGCATGTTTTATCAGATTGGGCCATGTTTTTGAATAAATGTGGCATTTTATTTATTTATTCCACGAAGCACCTGTTAATTTTTCTCCAGTAGCATAGGTTATAGTCTAAGACTCCCTAAGATTTCCCAAAGATATAATTGAGTAGATCTGGGTCATCAAACAGATTACTTTCCACCTGCTGGCCCTTATAAAGTCAGCAAATGTGTTATGTCTCTAAAGCAATGTGGCTTCTGTACTTCTACAGTATGATACTCAGACTTTTTTTAATTTCAGCTTTATTGAGGCATAGTTGACAAATAAAATTGTAAAGTATTTAATGTGTACATTGTGACATTGATTTACATATTCATTGTCAAAGAATTCCCCCATCTAGTTAAAACACATTCATCATCTCATATAGTTATCTCTTTTTTGAGAATATTTACGTTCTTAGCAAATTTCAGTTACACAATACAGGTTATCAGCTATAGTCACAACATTATATATTCAATCCTCAGACCTTATTAATCTTATAGCTGAAAATTTGTACTCATTTACCAATCTTCCCTTGTTTTCTCCAGCCCCCGACCCCTGGCAGCCTCTTTTCTGCTGTTTCTATGAGTTTGACTTTTTAAAAAAGATTCTACATATAAGTGATACTGATACTCAGTACTTTTCAACCCTCAGTGAATACTTTGATTACCTGATTTTCCTGGCTATTTGAAACCTTATTTATTGCAAGTTTAAATTTAATTGTGTTGTAAACAACTGAATAAAAGCATAATTTTCACACAGTCACCTACATAAAAAAAAAATCATTGTCAAGTGGCTTTGTCAGATGTGGTCTTATCTGACTTACTGTTTGTCATCAGTAAGCAATAATTCACTTGCTTAACTCCAATAAAGAAGTGTTCTTAGGAAGTCCTTCTGTGGCTCAAGGGGTTAAGGATCTGGCATTGCCACGGCTGTGGTGCAGGTCGCAACCTCAGCGTGGGTTCCATCCCTGGCCCAGGGACTTCCACATGCCATGGGTGCAGCCAAAAAAAATAAAGGGAAAGAAAATAAGCCTTCTTAGACATGGCACAAAATTGTCTAGCTGGCTAACTCCTAAAGGTTCAAAGGAGACTAAGAAAATTCTGAGTGTTTAACTACATAGTAAAAGGAATTGTATAAAGTGGAGAAGCTGTGTCTTAGTGGCCAGCAGCATTCTTTGCTTGATCTTCCCCTCATTTCTTGGCTTCTCTATTTTCTCATCATCTTGTTCTCAGAACACTTCCTTTTTGGTTGATACTAAGTATATCAAACTTTGGTTTCAGAAAGTAAAGCATAGAAGATATTGTATGGAATAGTAAAGCGTGTGGGGTTTGGGAGTTCCTGTTGTGGCTCAGTGGTTACAAATCTGACTAGTATTCATGAGGACATGCATTTGATCCCTGGCCTTCAGCTGTGGTATAAGTCACAGACGTGACTCCAGTCTGGCGTTGCTGTGCTGTGGTTATGGCATAGGTTGGTGGCTATAGCTCTAATTCAATCCCTAGCCTGGGAACTTCCATATGCCATGGATATGGCTTTACAAAAAATTAAAAAAGAGTGTGGGGTTTGGAGAGAGATAGTGTGGGATCAAATTCTGATGCTATTACTGACCTGCTATGTACTCTGGGGAAGTTAATTAACCTTTCTCTCTGTTCTTCAGTCCAGTAAATTGACCAACTCATAGGATCCTGTAATGGTTAAATTATCCATGTGAGGGACTGTCATTAATAAGTATTCAATGAAAGTGAGTCATTATTATTATTATTACATACATCTTTTACAAAATAGCATGATATTGACTTTTGTTAAATTTCAGAAGGACACAGAGATATTAAATCTTATCTCTAATAATGATGTCATTTATGTATCTTTAAGTATTAGGAAGTCAGAAGAGAGGTAATGTCTGAGAGAGCTGCCTTTCTTGGTACCCATGATATGATAATCACCAGTTTTCTGGTGTCTGCTTTTTGACATATACTTAGTGAGGTGATGTAACTGTATATCTCACTTAATTCTCATCAGATCCAGATGAATCACTGCAGTGACTTTTGCATATTTTTCAGGCAAACATTACCTTACCAATTTTAGGCTGTGATAATTGGAGAAGCCCCTCCATGTAAGCATATTCACCATGATTACTGTCTATAGATTTTCAGAATCACCCCTTCTTCCAACAGCCCTCATTTTGTAACTAACTTCTTGCTCTTCTTGAATCAGGAGTGTTTATGTGTCATATTTAAATGGTGAGGCATTTGTCTGTGACAAACACCATATGTCCAGAATTCTTGTACCTGTCCAAGAGAGGCCTGCAGGACCTGACAGGTGGTATGCTGGCTTACAGGTTGTTCTGGCATGATCATTCATAATGATTCTCAAAGGAACTATGAGTAATTTACATATTAAAAGTCCTATGTCAGGAATGTATATTAAGTAAGAAGCTCACCAACATAAAATTTTGGGTTAGGAAACTTCTTGAGGGACCACATCTCAGTTTTCAAGGCATTTCTATAAAGACAGCTTCAGTACTTCTTTGGTTGGCATGTTTCGTTTTTGAAGATGAATTTGCTGACTCAGATTCATATCTTATTCAATCCTCATTATAACACTGAGTCAAGTATTAGGGCCCACATATCATTATGACTTAGGCACTGTCCACCGTGCCACATATTTAGTACCTAGTGTACTGTGATCTCACTTTGCCTCTAAAATGGCTATCCTCTCAATATTAATCTATAACACTCACTGTAATATAAATGTGTATGTAACATATATGTGTATATAACATATATGTATTTGTGTATATAATAATGTGTGTGTGTATGTGTATGTGTGTATCCAAGTAAGAGGGAGATGTTTTGTGGTGGGGAGGTGCTTGCCAGTGACCCTGCAGTATCATAGAGTGCAGCATATCTATTCAGCTGAAGTTGGCTCCATGGACCACCTCTGTTTAGGGGATAAATTAGCAGGTTAGGATTAACATATACACACCACTATATATAAAATAGATAACTAACAAGGACTTATATAGCACAGGGAACTGTACTCAATATTCTGTAATAACCTATGTGGGAAAAGAATCCGAAAAAGAATGGATATATGTATACGTACAACTGATTCACTTAACTGTACACCTGAAGCTAACACAACATTGTAAATCAACTATACCCCAATAAAATTTAAAGAAAGGGTCCAGGTCAACATTTTCCAATATATATTTTAGAGGAAAAGAATCAGTTTTGTTATTATTATTTTTACTAAGAGATTTTTCAGAGCATTTATTGTTACTAATGTACATTTGTTGTGAGTCTCTAGGGGGTGGGGAAGATTTGTTGCCCAAATTAGTTTATTATAGCTTATTATAGAATATCTCTTTTCACAGATATAATAGAATAACTCGTGGCTTTAAGGCTTTATTCAGGGCACTCCAGAAAACACTAATCTGACTGTTTTAAAACCTGGAGAAAACCCCTATTAAATTAGAAGGGAGCAAGGAAGAGATGAAGTGTAATAGAGTCTCCAGTGAGGGTTTTGGTTTTGCCTAATTATTATATCTCATTGGGTGTGAAAGCAAAAATAAACTATCATCACTTCAACCACCATAATTGCTTTGGTAGAATAATGGCAAATAGCAGCATAGCCATTTTTAATGTTTTTGCTCACATTCACCATTTACTTATGACTTCCTTTACTTCTGTATTGCTGATGTTTTAAAATTTGAACTTCCAATCCATTTTCCTTGACATGCCCAACTTCTCACTTTGGGTCCAGCAGGATGGGGAGTGTTAGCCCCCGTAGCTACTCCCTTCTCTCAGATGTATATTCTGGCTGCCCTGTCCAGTCCCCCAACCTTGTAAGACACACCAAATTTGGACATCTGGTCCTTTGGTTCTTAATCCCCAATTCTCTCACCTAGGTTGGCTCACCTTAGTCATAGTTCTTTCACACAGAATGCCCAATTTTAAGGGTGAGTTATTTTTCTTTACAGTGATGAGGGATCTCTAGTATTAAGTTTAAAAAATCTACCCTTATCCATTTAATATGAACTTTAATTTCCCTGTTGAATTTAAATTTAACTGCAAAGAATAAACAACCGAAATAGAAAAAGTTATTTAAATCACCACCTGTATTTTCTTGGTAAACATATCAAAAGCCCATTCTTCCCTAGAGAACCTCCAAAATGATGGATTTAGTTGAGGGACAGGACTCCAGGTGAGTAGTTGTGAGGTTAGGACAGTGCGGTTATATCCAGAGGTGTGCTGCTTGTAGCTGGCTCTGTTGGTCCCACCAGAGCCAATTGTTAGATTTCCACGAATTATGAAAGCTGGCCATTATTAAGAATTAAATTATATAAACTTATATTTAAATAAGTGACATTAAAAACAAAGATAATAAATACTCAAAACTCATCACTTTCTAATTATTTTATTACATGTTACTCTTACCTATTCTCAAGGTTGTTTATCTGCATTGCATTTATCTGATAGAAATAGGATGCAGTAATGTGCTATTTTGTATCTTCTCCCAATTCTAAGGTCAGGTTTACAGCTTGAATTTGGCCGTTGGGGGATATTCATACCACGGAAGTCAGCAAATATTACATAGCAAAGCTTATTTTACAGTTTTACTGATTGTCTAGACCAGAAGTTGGCAACCTTTTTCAGTACCTGTGTATTAATAACACCATTCACCAAAACAAGAGGTTGCCCTAATTTTGCCCATTAGCCAAGGTTTGCTGATCTTTAGTCCAGACTTAAGAAGGTGATGCTAAAATATTTATAGTGCATTTTAAATTAAAAGTGTTGTATCTGTATCCATTTATTGTGAATGGCACAAGAAATTCAGAAAATATTCCAGTATTTGAAAACTATTATCCTGTTTGTCAAGAAAGCCACTAGAGTGCCTTTCTCACATATGTCTTGGATGTTCTACCTTCATGTTACTCGTTAATGCAAATGAAAATATCATCCAGTATTTAGATCAGAACTATACTTGTTTGTCAGCTGTAGTGATAGATTGGTAATGCTCATAAAATTTGGCAAAAATCGTTCAAAACATTCTATGAGAATTGACTGGTTGTGTTATTTTTATTATTACTTGTAAGCTGTGTGCTATACACCCTTTAAATTGGTATATATGTATATATATGACTTTTTTTTTTTTTTTAACTGTAGAGTCTTCCTAAACTAATGGAAAGAAATCACATATGGGAGTAACTGGAAGTAGCCATGGAAAAGGAAAAGGTGGGCTAAGCTCTGAAGAGCTCAGGTAGAAAGGAAGAAGGGTGCTTAGGAGAACAAGAGCTTGCCTGTTTTTTTGGACAGGTCCTCAGGGTTTCTGTAGATCAGGTGGGGGATGGGACCATTGCACTCTTAGCAGGCCAAGGTGAAATTATTACTATAAATATGATAACATACAATGAAAGCATCTAAAGACACACTTTGCCTTGTGGTATCTTGTATGTTGAGTAGAAATTAAAATCCAATTTGTGTACTATTCCAGAGTTTAGTTTCAATGGGAAAAATATCCCACACATCTAACAAACAGCTTCTGTATTTTGGGGAAACACATCTTTCCTAAAATAATCCAGATTTTAAATGATTAAACTCGCATGCACAGCATGCTTTGGATGTTGTGCTTTTGCTTTATTTTATTATTATTGTCTTCATTGCTGACTGCTTTTTTCAGAATCTACTTGTTACAGCATCATTTTCTTTCCACATCTTCAATTAAAATGCCCTATGGCCATTTATCAACATTGAAGTAGTGGCTCTAGGCTGTCTGCAGCATGATGATTTATGATGCATGTTACCTGGAGGCACAAATTTAGTCCTGAGCCAACTCCCTTCCTCTGGTCAGTTTTCAGTAATAGTGTCTAGGATTGTGTGAGTTGAGGCAATGCTAATTTAGTATTACTTAAAGCCTGATTTTAGGGAATTGCACCTATGGCCTAAAGAAATATTATCTATCCTTAAATGAAATATCAATGATTTTTCATTTTTATTGGATTGCTTTTTGAATTACTCTTCTGAGGTCTTTCATATTTCACTCAAAGTTCGCCTTCATTATAAAGATTATTCAGAATTGACTATGCTGCTAATTCAACTATCCATCACAGTTGCTGGGTGCTTTCCTAATATCTAATTATTAACTATCACTTTTCAAAACACAGCCTATATATTTGTCCTAGCTGAAGAATGGATCAGGATGGAGAGATTTGTACTCACTGGATCATAGAAATTTGAATGATGATTTGTTTCAACTGAGACAGAAAATAAAAAGCCAATCTGTTTTTGACTAGTCCCACTCTTTCCATCATTACCGGTTCTCATATTAACATCTTTTGTGATTTTATTCCATACTTTGATTTTTTTTTTCATATATCGTGCAGCAGCAAATTTTAGGCTTTGCTAGAGGCTCCACTTTTCCTATCTGAAGACCAGTTTTTCTTTCTTTTTAAATTTTTTAAAAAGGAGCTCGCGTGGTGGCACATCAGGTTATGAACCTGACTAATATCCTTGAGGTTGCAGATTTGATCCCTGGCCTTGTTCGGTGGGTTAAATACCCCTGTTGCCATGAGCTGTGGTGAGGTCACAGATACGGTTTGGATCCCATATTGCTATGGCTGTGGCATGGGCTAGCAGCTGCAGTGCAGCCCTAAAAACAAAACAAAAAACAAACAAACAAACAAACAAAAAAAATTATGGCCTCACCCACAGCAGATGGAATTTCCTGGGCCAGGGATTGCATCTAAGCTGCAGCTGAGACCAACCAGCTATGGCAACACCAGATCCTTTAATCCCCTGCACCAGGCCAGGGATCAACGTCACACCTCTGCAGCCATGAGAGCTGCAACAGTTGGAGGCTTAACCCATTGCACCACAGTGGGAACTTCCTTTAAAACTTTTTAATTCCTATGCCTGCCTCTCTTGAATGTTTGTGGGGTTCGATTTTTTTTTTTTTTGATTTGCTTTATAGGGGTGCCCTTTAGTAATTTTTTTTTCAAAAAGTCTAAATATTCTTATCTTATCATCCTTATGCATATCTTCATTCTCTTCTTACACTTGAATACTAATTTTAAGGTTTTTTTTCTTAGAATATTGAAGACATGATTCCATAGTTTTATGGAGGCTGTTAATGACAAAAATTCTGGAGACAGTTTGATGTTCACATGTCAGTAGATAAGTTTTTATTTTTTCTCCAGGGAAGCTGTTGACTACTTCCCTTCTATTCAAATTTTTGACAGTTTACCACAATATCCATCAGTGAAGGTTTCTTTTCTACTAACACTATATTTAGTCATCAGACTTGAGTTTTTATTAGAGTTTATTCATTATTATTCCTGCCTGTCCATATCCTCTGAATTTTTCATTCTAAAACATTCAATCGATTGGCCTTTAAACTTCTGGATCTAACTTCTCCATGTCAGCTTTTCTCTCATATTTACTGTTACAGGTCCTGCCTCTCCTGGTGGGGAGGGATGTGTGCAGGGCTCAGTGTGTGCTGGGGATTTATCTGTCTTCCCAATATGAAAGCTCTCTGTCCTTCCTTCTGGAAGCTGTAAATTACTTGGGTTAACTGTGCTGCTGCTTTGGTGCCTGGGCTTCTTCTGAACTGATACTTCTCAGAACAGCCTTTAGCATGCAGCTTTAGCAGGCAGCTTCCCCTTTTGCTGTTCTGCTTTTGTGGAGATTGCTTTCATGTCCTAGTGCCCATGTGTACTATGAGCCCTTCCTAGATAAAGGGTCCAAAGCCTTTAGACCGAGTTTCCAGGGCATCAATCTAGAGGCAGGAGACACTGCTCTCATCTGCATCTCAGGTTGAAGAGTGAGCCCAGTGAACTTGGCAGTGCTCATACAGTTCTTCTTCACCTTATTACCACAGTGCCAGCCTTGCTGATTTGTGGGCTCCAAGACTGAACTTTCTCAGATACTTCATTGGGCCTCTGATTTTTTTCCCTCTGCTTTTTTTTTAATCAGTCATTTGATAAGAAATGAATGATTTGTTTCATTTGCTTTTTATCCTTAATGAATTTCTAAATGTCGAAACTATGCATGGCATTTGTTCTTGTTGCCCTGTGATATTACAGGTGTGTATATTTCATTTTAAAGAGATCTTAAGTTGGATGGGGATATAGGCATTTGGGCTCAGCTCAATATTCAGAACATAAAAAACTCTAAGACAACAGTCTGCATGCTCAATGAGGTTTTTCAGATACAGTTGAGGCTTTGCCCCCAACACAGTCATGAACAACCTCTCTCCTGGGAGCTTCCTTCTCAGGTCTGCTACAAAACTTAGTAGCTCACCTAGAGTAAGCAGAGAAACATCCAAATTACATTACTTTATTATAGTCTGAACCTCTTGGTTCTTTTCCTTAACACATTTACACTTAATATCTTATTTCACCCACATACTCCCAGAACTGTAAAGTATTGCTAACTCCATTTTGTGGCTGGGAAAATGAAATGCAAAGTGACTCATCATCTGGCATACAGAAGAACCAGGCCAGGACTATGATTAAACCCAAGTATCTCAGTCTCTGAGGCTCTTACTGCTTTTGCAGAACAACAGAGGCCATGGATAAGCTCAGATTCTCATCACATTCCTCAGGTTGCCAGGTGCACTAAACATGGAGTCCACTCTGATTTTATCATTTAAAGAGCTCTGGGGAGTTCCTGTTTTGGGTGAGCAGTAAGGAACCCAACTAATAACCGTGAGGATCTCTGGCCTTGCTTAGTGGGTTAAATATCCCATGTTGCTATGAGCTGCGGTGTAGGTCCCAGATGCAGCTTGGATCCCTTGTTGCTGTGGCTGTGGCGCAGGCCAGCAGCTGCAGCTCTGATTTGATTCCTAGCCTGGGAACTTCCATATCCCATAGCTGCAACCCTAAAAAGCAAAAATAAATAAATAAATACAAATAAATGAATAAATAAAGGGCTCCATACATCTCAGGGTCTGCTGCTATTTGTACTAATATGAATTATTCTATTTAAAAAACATTTATTAAGAACTCATTGTCAGGCAGGGTTCTAGTGCTTCACATGTATTAACTAAGTCATCTCCACAGCTATCAATTGAGATAGGTAATGTTACCATCTTTATTTTATAGGTGGACAAACTGAGAGAGATTAAATACTTCCTAAAGTCAGTCTCACTGCTGATTACAGGCAATACCTAACTATCTGACTCCAGTGCCCATGCTCTAAACCAGGGACTAGCAAACAAAAGCCTGTGGGTTAAATTTGATCAGATACCTATTTTTCTTTTTTTCTTTTTAGGGCCGCAAGTGCAGCATATGGAAGTTCCCAGCCTAGGGCTTAAATCAGAGCTGCAGTTGCCTGCCTACACCACAGCCATGGCAATTCGGGATCTGAGCCAAGTCTGCGACCTACAGCTCAGGTCATAGCAACACTAGATCCTTAACCTGGTGAGGGAGGCCAGTGATTCTCCTGGTTACTAGTTGGACTCGTTACCACTGAGCCACGATGGGAACTCTGTTGTTGTTATGTCTTTTACTTCCTATGAATTGAGTAGATTTTACATTTTTTAATTGGTTACATTTTAAATGGTTATATAATTACCTACAAAATAACCTCAATTTTGCATCTTGGCCCCAAAAGACTTGAATCATTTACTCTCTGGCCCTTTAAAAATGTGTGCCAGCCCTGGCAAGTCTAACCATCGGGCTCTAATTCATACACTCCTGCATTTTATTATGAGTTACGATTAGTTGAGCATAATTTGCTGTTAGTAGGTTGAGACCTGTAGTTGAGAAATGCTGCTAGGATGCACCATGGAGTGCAGACAGTGCAAACAGACCACTTGTAGCTTTCACTGCTTCTGCTGCCCATTTCTTCTTCCCTCATAAATAAGGTTTTAAAAGCAGGTTTTTTTTTTTTAACTATTAGAATGAATTAATAAAGTTTCTCCTTCTTCTTTTACTCCTTTCTAAATGTACCCTGTTTTCCCTAAGGAAACAGAAAAGGATGGTGCAGAGATAGGGAATCTGAAAATAATTAAGAATTGTGCTTCAGGATCTCAGTTTTCAGAATCTATGTTAGCAATTAATCTGGCAGCAGGAAGGCCCTGGATAAGGAGTTGGACATATACCTAGCCTGAAATCTGGACCATTCCTTCTGTGGCGTCTTTGCTTTGCAGGTTGGTAGGTTCATACCAGATCCCACATTATGATCATAGGAGTGCTTGCTAAGCATGCAGTTAAGGTAAAGGAATTGGTTTATAAAGAAGCACTTCAAATGCAACATGTATCACAGATCATAATTTCATGGAATGCTAATAGCTGTTTGGTGTTAGGAAGTCTAGGCACCTACATAGCTAAATAAATTTGAAAAATTGTGTTAACCAAAATTAACACATTTTCTAAGTCAGAAATTCTGCTGGAGATCATAATATGCTAATGCCCATTTAGCATTTTAAGTGGAATATATGGCATACAGTGTTTCTAAAGTTACTAGATGGTGAACATTTTTTGGTTTGTTTATTTGGTTTTAATCAAAGACTTGTGTTCCAGGGAACAAAGTTTGGGAAACACTAGGAAACAGCGATTGCTCTATCCCACACTGGAAGCTTTCTCTGCCTAATGAATCATTGCCAGATGATAGAGTCAGAGCACAATTCCTCTGGGATATTGCAGAGCAATATTTATAAATCCCCATTCTCCCATTCCTCTTTCTTATTTTAGATCCCATGCAAACTACCAGCCTTCTGTGTGAATTTGACATTATATCATTCTTTTCCATTCAAACATTTTTTATAACCAAAAAATTTTCAGGTTGACAAATTATGCCTCATTCCTTGTCTTGTTGATTTAACTCCCTCGTGGACACTCAAAGTTACCTTAATCTAATCAGCCAGTTTTCTCTAAATAACAATGTAAAATAGTGACACTTAATTTTTACCAAGGTGCTGAGTCTCTACTCACTTAGATCTAAGAGTCCGTCTGTAAACCAGTATTTAGTTTTCAAAGTTTATAACGCCTTGTAGGGAGGTATAAAACCTTTTAAGGACTGACCACATTGTTCATTTATAATGTAAAGTGTCACCTCACATAAGTTGTCAGTTCTTACTTTTGAAGTTAAATGTATTTTGGTGGCTTTCTTTTTAAAACAGTCTTCAGATAGAGGAAGTTACTGGATTCTCCAAAAATCAGTCTCACCTGCCCTGTCAACCTTTGGCAATCCTGCCCCCACTCCTGTGTGGCAGAAATCAGCATTCCCTGTTTACATCAGGGCTCCAAAAACGATAGCAATTTCCTTGTGCACATCAATTTCTCCTTGCAGATGGGCAGCCTGTGGCTATAATCAGATCTGTCACTCTTTGCACAAGAATTGGAAAGTGGCGTTACTCAGGTGGAAATCTAATGTGACTTGTTGTTACTCCCTCTTGGAGGCGCAACCCCAGGCTGTCACTGTGGTGCCTGCTGCCATGCCATTGCAGTGGGATGGGACCCTTCCTGAAGAAAAGCTGCTGGATTGGGCCACTTTGCTCACTCTGGCAGATCTGCCCAGTACCTTCCCTCTCATGACTGACTTTAGAAAATGAGATTGCTAAGTCCTAGACATTTGAGTCTATCAGTAACTAGTACAAATTCTAGCATCATAATTTATGCAATGAAAACCAATTGATGAAAATAATCCAGTTATCGATAACAGATCCATTATGATTTCCTTGTACCATTAAAAATATGGTACCCTGCTGTAGTGAATTATATTCTATATCTCTCTCAAAATTGTATTTAGATATTGTATCAAATGATAGAGGTTAAGATTCTTTTACGAGAAATTCAAAATATATCCCAGGCAGTCATTCTTTTAAACATTAAATGCCAACTAATTGATTTTTAAGTTTTTACTTTTCAGCTCCATTACATTTACACCTCAGTGTGTTTTCATATCCTCTCACATTTTGGAGAGACAAGAAATGTCATTTTTAGTTTTTAGCAGAACTGTTCAGTAAGTGTATCAGTTCCTGTTAATACAGCTGTTAAATATTGAGATCATGCTGCATGTTAAATGAAATCAATGTTTAAAGTAAATTAAATCCCTTAGTGAAGGGGGTTATATCTTTCCACATGAAAGAAGCAATGTTAAGAGAGTTGCATATATAATCAGATCTTAGGGAAATAAACTGAACTGTTTATGGAATGGTCGCATTATGATGTAACAATCCTGTACTTCTCAAAGAGCCTTAAAATGCAAAATATATTTAGTACAAATTCAACATGGCAGACCAAGTTATGGATTTTGAGAATATGTTTTTTGTCTGACTAAGTCAGTTGTTTTGCTTTAAAAGAATATCCATATTGGTCTAGATTCAAATAAAGCTAGATTACTCATTCATTTCTTCCAACCAGGAAAGAAAAATAGGGTTGAGATAAGTAATAGCTAAAAAGCATTTTTTATACGTTAGCTGGCCCTAGATATAACTGGTTTGACAAAACTCACATACAACTTTTAAAACACCGAATTCTATATTCTTCTATTAAAACTACCTTGTCTATTGTATTCCTAAAAAGTAGGTTTTAACCTTATATCCCCTGTTTCACACATCTCTCTCCAATTTTCTATGTAGGGAATAAGAAGTAAAAAAAAATAACATTGAGCAATATGAAAATGTAGAATACCCCCCCCCGTTTTCTATTTCAGTGTGGCAATAAGTCACATGATTATGAATTATATGGATTATAGAATATATGAAAAGCATCATATATAATTCAGTCAGGCTGTACAAAAAAAGCCTTCTGAGGTTTTTTTGGTTTTCTCATATGCTATAATGTTATGAAATGTAAGCTAAGTGCTCTGTCCCTTACCAAACAGTTTGTCATGTGGTCTCAACCTCCAGTTTGGTAATTCAGAGGGGAAACAAATGGAAGAGAAGGCACAAGAAAGGCTTATGAAATATAAAACTCACCAAGGTAAAAAATAATTGTAAAGCCTTCAATCCTTTCATTGGGGGAAGACTATTGAAAGATTATTCTGTGTGATTCCAACTGCAAAAGAATAGAATTAATGGTGAGGAAAACTGAGGACTTGAGGTGGAGTGACTGGAGCCAGGGGAGCAACTGAAGTGTCATTTAGGGGATAAACTTGTATAAAATAAAAATAGGAAGGTGGGTACTTTGGCTTTTCCAGTGAGGGGAATGGTAAAAAGGAAAGGTGGGAGGATTATAACCTGAGGACTAAATCTGACAAATGGACAATTTTCATATGATCACTATTTAAGGATAGTTTTCATTTTTTTAAAGTGTTTTAAAAATACAAAGAGGTATATGAGATGGAGGCAGTATGGCCAGAACCTAAAATATGTATTATCTGGCCCTTTACTGAACAAGTTGGTTGACCCTTTACTGAACAAGTTGGTTGACCCTTTGTCTAGAGGAGCCCTTTTCAAACTTTCTGTAACAGTGGAACTATCCCACCTTCGTTCTAATCAATGCAGTGGTCAGAAGGCACTTGTGACAGCTTAGTTTAGCCCTTGAAATGTGGCTGGCATGACTAAGGAACTGAGTTTTTAATTGTATTTAATTTTAATTAGTCTAAAATTAAATAGACACAGGTGACCTGTGGCTACCATACTGGACAGAACCGTTCTAGCCAAATGTGAATATCTGGACCATTTATGTAAAAGCAAAGGTTCCAGACTAATTCTTATTCCGTACCTAAGGCTGACTGCTCTGTATGGTGTTAGCTCTGAAGCAATCCAGGAATGATAAAGCACCAAACTGAGAGTGAGAGATAATATTTGAGAGCTTGAGAAGTCTTGGTAGGGGAAGGTGGGAGGACAACCCTGTGGAGAGTTCCCACACTAGGGATATAGTTGAAGTTCTAATTGAGGCGGCCAGAATCCATCTGTTTCCAAAACATATGCTAGGAATCCAGAATTAGAGATCCAGTCTGGAGGCATGGAAAACAAGTGAGAGCTCAGACTGCAGTGTGGAGACAGTTGTAGTGTCAGACAAAGGATGAATCAAGTGGAGGAGTCTGTGGTAGAGAAAGGCCAGAAACGTGATCCGTATCTTCAGAAAGAGGACTGGCAAAAGATAGACGGACAAAGAGACCTACCGAGGCAACTAAGGAATGAAAGTGTCCCTTTTTTCCCCCAAAACATCAGTAGTCTGGAGGGAGGAGCTGCTGTGGATTAGGGAAGTTTTAGTGTCTAAGGGACTCTGGCATCAGATACCCACATGAATTTAGAGATGGGTGGGAGCAGCAGGTACCTGGAAACCTCTGTCCCATTTACTCAAGGAGCAAGGGTAGAGTTGTCAGATGAAACACCATATACCCAGTTAAATTTGAATCAGACAATTGTAACAATTTAAAAATAGTGTAGCTAAGATATCATATGGGGCCTATTTATACTCAAAATATATTCATTATTTATCCAGAAATCAAATTTAACTAGGTATTTTATTTTTTAAAAAGTTTTATGAGAGTATGGTTGATTTACAATGTTGTATCAATTTCTGCTGTACAGCATAGTGACCCAGTCATACATATACATATACATTCTTTGTTTCATATTATCTTCCATCATGGTCTATCCCAAGAGACTGGATATAGTTCCCTCTGCTTTAGAGTAGGACCTAATTGCTTATCCATTCTAAATGTAATAGTTTCTATTTACCAATCTCAAACTCCAGTCCATCCCACTTCCTCCCTCCTCCCCCTTGGCAACCACAGATCTGTTCTCTATATCCATGAGTTTGTTTCTGTTTTGTAGATGGGTTCATTCATGCCATATTTTTACGTGCTTAACTTGATAGCCCTAGGTAAGTGCCACGGACACTGCCTACGGACCTTCTTACTGTTTCCATGAAAGGGTTGGGTAGCTTAATGGAGGCTCCATCCAAAGGCCTGGAATCAGGCTAGGCTGACACTTATTAGACCTATGCTTTTGGCCACATAAACTCTCAAAGTCTTCTGTTCTCATTAGTATGGAGCAAGAAAGTTGACTCAGAGCTATGTCTGTCCTAATTTGAACAGCAGAATGTTAGAACTATATGGGACTTTAGTTAACTCTATTTAATGCTCTTATTTTTACAGAAGAGGAAGCAGGCCTAAAAAGATAAGATGGTTTATCTTAGGTTATTGTATTTGGGTTCTTATAAGCCAAATTTCTACCTGTAATAATATGACCATTATCTAGAATCTAGGTACCTTACCTCTTAGTTCAATGCTTTTTCTGTCTCTACCACCCTGTCATCTTCCATCTTCAAAGACCACAGGAACTAATACATATTAAAGTGTTTTTTGAAAATTTTGATATGTAAAATTTAAATGTATAAAATTCTTGTTTCTGGTATGATATCAGAGCATGGCCATCAGCTCCCTAATTATGTTGATTCATGATCCTCCACCTGGGTATCAGCACCTCCGGAAGTCCAAAATCTTAGTCTTTTTTGAATGTCTCTGGAAATCACAACTGATAAGTTAAAAACAAAGTTATCAAAACAAGTTACAATTCTAGATCTTTAAATATCTGGCCCCATGGGAAACCAATCAAAGCTCTTTGATAAGGTAAATATCCTTAGATACATGCAAACCAGCCTTTTGCATTTCCTTGTTGACAACTCAGGCTAGATGTATATTGCTATCTGCCTTGCAGGAGATAGATTCTTATTGCAAGGGAAGTCACATCCCTGTCAGTATTTATAGCTGCTTTGTCACTGTGGCAGTGATAGTCTGACACCTCCTAGATGCCTGACATTTTTTCCCCCAGTGTTAATAAACAGTTAAGCTGGGGGTATAGGAATAAAATGAAATAATATTCCTATCTAGGCAGCTAATGCTAAAGAAACATTTAGATAAAGGAGGAGCTGACTTTAGCATAGAAATAGATTTCTAAAGGTATATGCTTAAGATCCAAGGGCTAAGAACTCTTTAGAGGCCCATCCATGGAGGGGAGAAATCTGAGCCTCTTTGGTTACTGTTTCTTTGTGTTATTGCCTCTCTTCCCTGTAATTGACTTATTTTGGCTCAATTAAGAGTTTGGTAATAAGAGTTTTAGTCTTATTCTGAGAACTATAACTCCTGGGTGGAAAAACTGGTTCACTGGGTTTTGAATGTGTTTAAGATTTCCTCTTCACAAATGATTCAGTGGGAGTTGGGTTTATTTTTATAATGCTAAATGTTTTATTATATATGCAAATAAAATTTTGGTTGAAGAAATTAGGATAGAAGTATTTTAAGATATGTAAAGCTTTTAATCCAACAAATTATTTTAGAAATAAAAAGATCTTTCCTCCTGTGTGCTTATTGTTTGCCTCAAATTATATATGCCTTACATAAATACCATGAATGTACTCACAGACTTAATACTGCCTAAAAATTCTTCATTTCTTATAGATTTAAAAAAATGCAATTTCCTCATATTCTCTTACACACAACAAAATATTTCTTTCATAGAAGTCTTAATCTACTTTTCATCTACATTGCCTTTTAGTGGTATCTAGGTCTTTAGAATTACAGAGATTAAATATTGCTTTTCTTTATCTTGTAACAGCGGCAGAAGAGCTTTTAATTTACAAATTAAATGTAGATGCATCTGTCTTATTTTTTCTTTCTTTTTTTTTTTTTGTCAATCCTAGTTGATAGTGCCTATTAAGAGTTTACTTTTCTGAACTCACACATCTTGTTAGGAACATGCTCCTAGATTTCTGAGTTGAACTGAAGAGGTTGGAGATGATATCATTCCTTGCCTCTTGCCAGTGTCAGGGACATAATCTTTAGGCAGAACTGCTTTAAGCAGTTTAGTATCTTTGACTAATATATTACAGTAATTTTCCCTGTAGGGTGTGTTTTGTCCTTCAGAGGAAATCATCTGTATTTAAAAACTTTTGGATATAGAACACTCATATATACATACAGACAAATCACTGGACTTCATTCTGGGACAGAAACAACTTGGACAGTGTCACTTTGGGTTAATGCCAGTGAACACCTTTCGTGTCACTCACTATACTGAGTGACATTATTTGAATTGATGAAATGCTTGTTTGCTTGATTGATTAGATGTGTCTTTTGTTTTAGTCTGATACCTTGGAACCTCTATAAACTCATGAATTTTTTGCCTATGCTTTCTTCTAGGAGTTTTATAGTGTCTTGCCTTATGTTTAAGTCTTCAAGCCATTTTTTGTGTATGGTGTGAGGGTGTGCTCTAGTTTCATTGATTTACATGCAGCTGTCATTTTCCCATTTTATATTCTTGCACCCCTTGCTGAAGATTAATTGACCATAGGTGTCTGTGTTAATTTCTGGGTCGCTATTCTGTTTCATTGAACTGTATGCCCATTTCTGACCAGTACCACACTGTGGGCTGGGATTAGTATTAGTATTAGTGCTTTCTTTGGGACCTTGTGAAAGTTGGCAGATCAGAAACTTATTTCTTTTATTTTTTTATTTTTTATGGTTTCCTTTGCTGTGCAAAAGCTTGTCAATTTGATTAGGTCCCATTGGTTTATATTTACTTTTATTTCTGTTGCCTTGGGAGACTGATAAGAAAAAATTTGTAGGGCTGATGTCGGAGAATGTTTTGCCTATGTTCTCTTCTAGGAGTTTGATGGTGTCTTGCCTTACGTTTAAGTCTTTAAACCATTTTTGAGTTTATTTTTGTGCATGGTGTGAGAGTGTGTTCCACTTTCATTGATTTACATGCAGCTATCCAGTTTTCTCAGCACCACTTACTGAAGAGACTTTTTCCCATTTTATATTCTTGCCTCCTTTGTGAAAAATTAATTGACCATAGGGGTCTGGGTTTATTTCTGTGTTCTCTATTCTGTTCCATTGGTCTGTCTGTCTGTTTTGGTGCCAGTACCACACCGTCTTGATTACTGTGGCTTTGTAATATTGCCTGAAGTCTGTGAGAGTTATGCCTCCTGTTTGGTTTTTGTTCCTCAGGATTGCTTTGGCAATTTTGGGTCTTTTATTTGCGTTGAATCTGTGGAGTGCTTTGGGTAGTATGGCCATTTTTACAGTATTAATTCTTCCAATCAGGAGCATGGAATATCTTTCCATTTCTTTGAATCCTCTTTGATTTCCTTGATTAATATTTCATAGTTCTCATCATATAAGTCTTTCAACTCCTTAGACAGGTTTATTCCTAGGTATTTAATTTTTTGGAGGGTGTGATTTTAAGAGGCATTGTATTTTCATATTCCTTTTTAAATATTTCATTGTTAGTATAGAGAATTACAACCAGTTTCTGAATAAATATTAATCTTGTATCCTGCTACTTTGCTGAGTTCTTTGGTCAGTTCAAGTAGTTTTTGCGTGGAGTCCTTAGGGTTTTCTATCTATAGATCATGTCATCTGCATACAGTGACAATTTTACTTCTTCTCTTCCAATTTATATACATTTTATTTCTTTTGTTCTTCTGATTGCTGTGGCTAGGAATTCCAATACTATATTGAATAAAAGTGGTGAGAGTGGGCGTCCTTGTCTTGTTCCAGGTTTTAGCAACCTACAGAATGGGAGGAAATAGTTTCAAACGAGGCAACTGTTAAGGGCCTTATCTCTAAAATATGCAAACAGCCTATACCACTCAACAGCAAAAAAACCAACAACGCAATTGAAAAATAGGCAGAAGGCCTGAGTAGACATTTCTCCAAAGAAGATATACAAATGGCCAACAGGCACATGAAAAAGCTCAACATTACTAATTATTAGGGAAATGCAAATCAAACCTACAATGATGTACCACCTCACACCTTTCAGAATGGCCATAATATAAAGTCAACAAATAACAAATGCTGGAGAGGGTGTGGAGAAAAGGGAACCCTCCTACACTGTTGAGGAGAATATAAATTGGTACAGCCACAATGGAAAACAGTATGGAGGCATCTCAGAAAACTAAATATAGAACTATATGACCCAGAAATCCCACGCTTGGGCATATATCTGGACAGAAATTTCCTTGAAAAAGATATATGCCCCTGTATGTTCATTGCAGTACTATTCACAACAGCCAAGACTTGAAAACAACCTAAATGTCCATCGACAGAAATGGATTAAGAAGATGTGGTATATATACACAATGGAATACTACTCGACCATAAAAAAGAACAAAATAATGCTACTTTCAGCAACATGGTTGGAACTAGAGATTCTCATACTAAGTGAAGTAAGAAAGAGAAAGACAAATACCATATATATCACTTATATCTGGAATCTAATATATGGCAGAGATGAACCTTTCCACAGAAAAGAAACTCGTGGACTTGGAGAACAGATTTGTTGTTGCCAAAGGGGAGGGGGAAAGAGTGGGATGGACTGGAGTTTGGGGTTAAGAGATGCAAACTATTGCATTTGGAGTGGATAAGCGATGAGATCCTGCTGTATAACTCAGGGAACTATGTACAGTCACTTGTGATGGAGCATGGTGGAGGATAATGTGAAAAAAAATGTATATATAGGTATATATATATGACTGGGTCACTTTGCTGTACAGTGGAAGTTGACAGAACACTGTAAATCAGCCATAATGGGAAAAATAAAGATCTTAAAAGAAAGCTTAATGGGAAGGGTTTCATTTTTTAAATATAATGTGAATGGGACTTCTGGTTGTTCTTTTTTTTTTTAATGATTTGTCCTCTCCTCTTTTCCAACCTCCATCCACTTGTTGACCACTCTTTTACCTGGATCGATATAAGACTATTCTAATAAAACTTCCTTCTCCATTCAGGTTAACATCCATAAATTCAATTAAGCTAATTTTAAAAAAGCATTCCTTATCATGTCTGTGAATAAGGGGCAAATTTTCTCATGATTGATTTTTTTCAATGATATATGAGCCTTCATTCAAAATTTTTTTAGAATAAATAAAAATTAGCTTATAATAAAAAAGCATTTAACAGTATCCCATGGAGAATTTCTCAGTTTCATGGAGTACTAATTTTTTAAAAAATATTTTGATTGAAGTATGGTTGATTTACAATGTTGTGTTAGTTTCTGGTTTATAGGAAAATTATTCAGTTATTTTATATATATCACCACAAATATATATTTCTGTATTTAAAAATACTTGGATAAAAAACACTCATGTATACATATATATATAAGTATGTTACTTATATTACTTATATATACAAATACTTATATATATTATTTTTATTTACAAATCACTGCTTAAATATATATGAGTGTTTATATACTTATAATATTTTCTATTATGGTTTATTACTGGATATCAAATATAGTTCCCTATGCTATATAGTAGGATATTATTGTTTATCTGTTTTATATATGGTAGTTTGCATCTGCTAATTCCAAACTTCTAATTTATCCCTCCCCTACCCTTTATCCCCTTTGGTAACCGTTAAGTTTCTTTTCTATGTCTGTAGTTCTGTTTCTATTTTGTAAATAAATTCATTTGTATCGTATTTTAGATTCTAGCTATAAATGAGATCATGCAATATTTTTCTTTCTCTGACTGATTTTACTTAGCATAATACCCTCTAGATCCATTCATATTGTTCCAAAAGACAGGATTTAATTTTTTATGGCTGAGTAGTATTTGTGTGTGTGTGTGTGTGTATGTGTATGTGTATACCACATCTTCTTTATCCACTCGTCTGTTGATGGACATTTAAGTTGCTTGCATGTCTTGGCTATTGTAAATAATGCTGCCATGAACATTGGGGTGCATGTATCTTTTCAAATTAGAGTTCTCTCTGTATATATTCCCAAGAGTGGGATTACTGGATCATGTGGCAACTCTACTTTTAGTTTTTTAAGGAACCTATATACTATTCTCCATAGTGGTTGTGCTAGTTTACATTCCCATCAGCAGTGTAAGAGGGCACCCTTTTCTCTACGCCCTCCCCAGCATTTATTATTTGTAGACTTTTTGATGATGGCCATTTTGACTAGTATGAGGTGATACCTCATTGTAGTTTTGATTTCCATTTTGGTGTACTGATTTTTAAATTTTGTTCCACGTAGAAGAACCTCTTGAAAGCTAATAGCAACATGTTGGCTATTTTATTTGAAGTTGGGCCTGTTCTCAGGACAGACTGGGGATCCACAGACAGAAAAAAAGAACTGCTTCTAGAGCCAAGGTTGTAAAACTCTGCAATAGATGATTATGGTATTATAGATGCTGTGTTTTTGTTTTGAAGATAAAGAAACTAAGAACTAGTGTTATTTAATGTAAGCCCTTAAAAGGAAGGGAAAAAAAAGCTCTTATGTAATGATGACTAATGTAATGTAAAAAAGTTATTTTGGCACAATGTTGATGTGTTTTCCTCCTGCAGTTTTGTAACAGTTTCCGAGCTATTAGATAACTATGTCAGCAAAGTTGCGTTGGATTTGAGTTTTATAAAACTTAAAGCATTTCATTATTTTTATTCCATTTTCAAAAGAAACCTCCAATTTCTCTGTCTTCAATAAAAATGATTTCACCAGCAGTTAATTATTTACAATTGTACTACCATCCTCACAGTCAGCCAAGTGAAACTGAAGCCTGAAGCTGGTCTAGCCTGCTTTATCTCTTTAAACTCAAATTACTATTGAATTGTTGTATCCTCCAAGATTTCTTCTGCGTCTTTACCCTTTATCATCACTACACCCATATTCTCCAGGTCCCAGTGTTCTCTGGCTGGATGGTGCCATGGACGCATCACTATCTCCGTCTTTTGGATTTGTCCACACTCGCATGTATTCCCTGTATGAGCACTACACTCCCATACAAACCTCTCCATCTCCCTGTAGCCCTCAATTTTAAGCCTAAGTTCATAGAATGCCATTCAAATCTTCATTCAGTAGCTCCTCTCTCCAGTTGCATCTTTCACTATTTATTCCTTCCAGCTTTTGAGCTATTTTTAACCATTTATAGTCTCAAGATTACGTCTGGTTTTTATGTCTTTTCTCCAGCTGTTCATTTTTCCTGAAACACTCTTCTTCAGGCCCTTGGCTAAAAGCCCCCATTAATCTTGCTAACTTCTATCCATCTTCTAAAACCATCCCAAAGGAAGAGCCAGATCACTTCCTCCTCCGAACTGAGGTCCTCTAACTTGGTGCCCTGGAGCCAGACTGCCTAATTCCATCTTTTAGTAGTTGCGTTACCTTGGATAAGTTATTTTCTTTCCCTATGCTTCAACTGAGACCTCATATTTAAAATAATAATGATAATGCCTTATCACTGGGTAATTACCAGGCTTCAATTAAAAAAATAAGATATAAGAGGCTTGTTATACAGTAAACAATCATTAAGCATAACTATTGTTATCATTACTCATTCAGTTATTATCACATTTCACACTGCATTATAATTATCTCTTGATGTTTCAGTATCTCACACTTTGAATGAAAGCAAACACAGCATTCCACTCATCTTTATATCTTCAAAAGTAGCTATAAAGCCAGGAACATAGTCGACAGTAGGTAGTAAATGCTTCAGAAAGACCAGAATACTGTGGAATTATGTGGCAGTATTAGTCTACCATGAGAAAGAAAGCAAAAAGAAAATTCATCAGAGGTGACTTAAAAGTTGAAGTTGGTATTGGTTTAGATTTTTAACGTGTACCTTGTTTAGGCAAACATCAGAGTATGACTAAATTTTCAAATTAAATGCCTTAAATGGTGGAAAAACACAAAGAATGTTCTGATGGATAGCTTAATAAAACAAAAGTCAATCCATGTTTTACATTTTCCTTTAACTAGCACAAAAAGTCCATCAACTCTCATAAGAAGCTCCAGCTGGTAAATATGGAGCCCCTGCTGTATCTCTCAGTGCTTGGCCCCTGTGTGCTTTCTGCTAGGGCTGAACTCCTGCTGTCATTGGTACACGGATCCATTGCCCCATAAGTCTGCATATGTGAACCCATGGGGTCATTTCCCCCACGACCCACACACCCTTCTAAGTTTCCATCTCCCACCAGAATGTCCATACCTCCCAGAAGCTCTTAGGTTCCTGGTAGTGGCTGCAGACCCCAATTTTTTAAGAGCCCTTTTCTCTAACCATAAATGTAGTCCGTTCTTGAAGTGGGATTGTTTGGTGATAGGAAACACTTCTAGAATTCCAATTAAATGAGTTAAAAATGCCTTTTTAAAATAATTTGTAAGCTGAGCACAGTCTAGCTTACTAAATCCATGTAAACTGATAACTGAGTATAGACTGTACCTTCCTACATAAACTCATAAAAACCAGAATAGCACAACATCTTCTTCAGATGCATTTTTTTTTTGCAAATATTGTGCAGTGTCCATGGAAAAATATAAAAATATTTCAACGGATAATTGAGCTAAATTTCTGTTTGACAAGGCAGGAAGAAAAGACATGGAATTAGGGATTAAAATTAATGTGCAAATTATTACATTTAGAATGAATAAGCAACAAGGTCCTATTGTACAGCACTGGTAACTATATTCCTTCTTTTGGGATAGAACATGATGGAAGATAGTATGACAAAAAGAGTATATATATATATATATTTGTGTATATATATGTACACACACACATATATATGATAGCGTCACTATGCTGTACAGCAGAAACTGACATAATACAGTAGTAAATCAGCATAATACAGTATGACATAATACAGTAGTAAATACAGTAGTTACTATAGAAGTAACTCTGAGCTAATATATACCTCAATTCACATGTCTCAGAGACTCTGAGACTGAGAATAAAGTCACATCCTACTTAAGATGTAGCTCTTTTGAGTGGATTAAAGGAAGGATGCAGGGGAGTTGCTGCTGTGGTGCAGTGCGCTGAGAATCTGAATGCAATGGCTCAGGTTTTTGTGGATCCATTTGACCTCTGGCCCAGGAACTTCCATATGCCATGAGGGTGTAGCAAAAAAAAAAAAAAAAAAAAGATGCAGGGAGAAGGGCTCTAATGGCTCTATGAAAAGGTTCTAAGAATGAATATTTTCTGAATAATTTAGAAGACAGACTGATTTTGGTGGGATTATTTGATTTTTTTGTGAAAATCAAAGACAAGGGCTTTTTAATACTACTAATGATAGAAATAAAGATAAAAATAACATCTTGACAGTGTTTTAATAGCATGTATTTTTTTTTAACTCCAAGAAGAAGAGGTAATGATGTGCATGTAATTTTATCCATGCTAATGAGAAAAAAGAAAACAACAACCCTGAAAATTAGCTATTTGCCTGTGGCGCATTCATGAAATTCATGCTTTTTGGACTCTTACCCCAGGGAGCAAGATATGTTATTTTGGATATGAAAGGCTGACCAATGCATTAGCTGTGACAGGATTGCACAGTTTAATACCTGGCCAATAGGAAATTTTGTGGACATGGTGAATCTTGTTTCATAATCAGTTGCTGCATTTCTCTGACTCTTTGATGATATGAAGTTCCAATATGAGTGTCAGGCAAACGATATGAATAGATTAAAAAAAGAGAGATTCTTGTTGACAGTAAGTACAAGACAACATATGATATTGGGGGTGCACATACCACATGGCTGGTTAATCTTCAAGGCTCATTTCATGTTAGAAAACAGAGCCAAGTGAGAACAACCCCTTCCAAATCCAGACAGCCACACAGAAGCCAACAATCCAATGCAACATTATCTCATCAAGCAAAGCTGTTTTCCCCTGATCAATCTTCTTGAATAAAGTAAAATGATATTCTATTTAAAAAAAAAATACAAGACATGAAATTCAAGAAAGCTGTTGGCATACATTCAGCCTACACCATACCGTTGCTTTCTCAGCATGAGCTGTTTTCAGAAAAAAACAGCAATTGACACTAATTAATACTAATTACTCATCTTGCTCTTATTATTTGAGTTTTTCTGGCCCTACCAACATATACTGCTCAAGTTCAATACCTGCTTGAGGACTGGGGAATTTTTCAGCTCAGCCCTAACGCGTACCACTTTCTAATCGTGTCAAGAGGTAGAGGAAGTGCAAATGGCCTGTGATCATGTAAGAACTGACATGTGCTTAGGTTTGGGGGCAATTTATGAAGTTTTTAAAGATTTAATGTTTTATTATGGGATTTATTCCAACAGTACTTTCTATATCTGTATAGTTATTACAAGTAGACAACACTAAAACTATTATTATTTCTACTATCATTATTACTGGAAGTGTCTTTGGTACTGTCCTTATAGTATCTTTACTATATGGTACTCTGTATTTAAAACCATCCATTACTCATCCTTGCCCACTGAGTTAAGAATAAGAGTTCCAGTTTAGTGATTAGAAGCTCCACAAATAATGCAGCCCCATCCTCCCTCTCTAGCTTCATATTATTCTCTTGTCATATCCTGGGCTCCCACTTACTGAACCAATTGTGACTCCCAGCCACATTCTAATCAGTGCATTTTCTTGGTTTTAGGTATATTTGCATAATGTAAATACTTACATATGGTTACAACAGACCTAATTTTCTGGTTTATGCTTAACACATTCTCCCGGAAGCTGCTTATTTGAGTCCCTCTAAATTTTGCAACTCATTCTCTGATTAATATTTTATCATGGTTTCCACAATACACCTAATAAAAACACTGTGGACTCTAAAGGGCCCCGGACTGCCAGATATGTTGGTTTTAAAATTATGGTTGTTTAAAATTATGGTTAGCAGGGATTATGGAAACCCTAGGCCTCATCAGCTATCTGAATGAGAAAAGAAGTCTAATGTTATATAGCTAATTGGATTTTTGAATAAGAATGGTGGGATAATAATAATTATAATAAAATAATAATCATAATAATGACCGCTGAATCAGAACTGACCATTGACAACCATGATGAGCTTGAGTCTATCTGGGAAATTTTGTCCCAGCAACTGCTCATCAGTTCCACAACTAGCCATTCCTGTTTATATCAGTCTTTAAATATCACTTTTTCTTTGCTATGATCTGTACCTGGTTGTGGTGACTCATGGATGTGATTTTTTTTTTTCTTTTTAGGGCTGAACAAGGAACATATGGAAGTTCCCAGACTAGGGGTTGAATCTGAGTTGTAGCCACCAGCCTACACCATAGCTATAGCAACACCAGATCCGAGCTGCATCTGTGACCTGCACCACAGCTTGTGACAGTGCCAGATCCTTAACCCAGTGAGCCAGGCCAGAGATCAAACATACATCCTCGTGGATACTAGCAGGGTTCATTACTGCTGAGCCACAGCAGGAACTCCCATTGGTTTGAATTTGATGGTAATAGAAATTTGTAATTTTGTTTTCTTACCATTTAGTGTTCTTTTTTCTTTCAGTTCTTTCTCACAAGATACAGTGGGTCTGTGTTTCTGTGATATCTTCCTTAATTTAAATCTTCTTCAAGATCTCTTAATTTTACCTTCAATGTTATGTAAATTCAATACACATTCTTAACACAATCAGTGCATCAGAGTTTTTTTTTTTTTTTTAACGGAATTAGTCTCTGAACCTTTGTATAGATGATGTACCCTAACTCCTATTTAAGTTAAACCCTTGTGTGGCTAAAGGCTTATGACACCAAACCACAAATATCTATGTTACAAATATCCATGTACATAATATCCTTGCGAAAATGTCTTTGATTCACATAGCAGATTCTGCTGAGTGACTACTGTGAATGGGGAGCATAGAGAAGCAGGAGTTTATAAATACTGATTCCTTGAGATAGACAGGTAACATTGATATAACTTGAAACTTGATTGGTGGTCCAGCAAAAGTGAATAACAGAAAAGATCATCTTTGCCTTTCCTGTCTCCTTTCCTCCAAACACTATAGAGAAATAATTAAGCACTGTATTGAAAATGTGCAAGCACACTGTATTCCTTAGGTTATCTTTGCCATTTTATGACTGAACTTAGGCTCTTCACTGTGGACGTAGTTTTAAGGTGGTTGAGCTCTGTGTGAATGAAGTCACCTCCAAGATGGCTAAACAACATTTAGAACATTCTCTGTCCTAGACATAGAAAGGATTTTTGTTTGGGAACACGTCTTCCCACCCGACTGGTTTACTTATTTGAGCATTCAGACTTTAAGGCTCTCTGAAAAATAAATTACTCTGGAGACAATCAGTATGAAATAGTGAATCAGTATGAGATGGTTTCCAGCAAGGGAATAAGTAAGGTAATAGCCTTCTTTATCATTAGTATTTATTCAGAGAGCCATTTGGAGTGTTATAGCCAATGTCTGCATAACCCTCCCAAAAATAGTGAAAGAGGAAGTATTGGCTGAGGCACTTTCCTACGGAGAGACTGCCTATTCTTTTGGGAGTTCTGATCCTTCAGATGAGTTCTCAGCAGTACAGTCCAACAGCTCCCAGGACATTCCTAACAATTTTCTGGGTGGCAGTTTACATTTATCAGCAGTTGCTATGAGAAATCAAAATTGAGAAAAGTATAAAATTAGAGCTATAATACTTCTTAGATTGATCAACAGCCTTAGGGACTATAGTGCCATGCTTTTTCTTCCCAAACCCATACAGGTTTTAGAAGAAAAGTTAATAAGAATAAAAACCACGAGGATTGGAAAAGTTCTTCAAAATAGGAATAAATTATATCCTGATTATGGCAGCAAAGGGTGTAGGGGAGTGGGGGCTGATGAGTACACAGGGATGTGTCCCAGTGCATTCCAACAAGTGAAGGGTCACATTAAGCAAAGCCTGGGAACTGTCTTTCACCTTGGCATTATCGGTATTAATAAGTGAAGAGATTGTGGCTTGGGGCAGGTCAGCCTCTTGGCAGAACCTCACAGTATTGCAACACAGAATAGAATCTTATTTTTGGCTTTACGGTCCCAGAAGTTCAATTTTGTCAGGATATACAGTCTGGTCACATTTGGAGAGACTGACAAAAGGTAATCAAATTTAGGGGAAACTAACATGTAAAAGCCCACTCAAAATATTCACAAAAGGCACATGGAGTTTATACATTTTTAAACATCATCTCTTACCCCTATGGAAATATGTGCATTGGTCCATGCTCTGAAAGAAAAACTGTGTGGAAAGATGATTTTACTAAGTGAGAAGGTGGGCCTGTTCCCTGCTTTGCCATCTCTCTGAGTGTGAAATTATGGTGCCATCAGAATTGCAAGTGGCTACTTTCCTAGATCAGGTACAAACTTTGCAATGAAATGTGCTAGGAGAAGACTTAAAAAGGCAATTTTCTTTCTACTTTGATATTCAAATGAGCCATGTGCAGACTTTAGCTTTTCTCTTTCTCTAATAAGATGGTAGGAAATGAGTTACGGTGATTTTTTTCCCCACTGTTGGTTATTTAATAAAACACTAGAATTTGCAGTCCTTTACATTTCCCTTTGAGCAGCCATGAAATTAGCAATGCTTTGCCTGTGTATGAGGCAGTATCTTTATCATCCAGTAACTTTGGTTTCTATCAGCAGCAATTGCTATTCAGCCATGTGGTGCTCCCTAACTCCTGTTGGGGTACAGATCTGTGCGTTCTGAGCCTCTAAGGTGCTGGTTGTACTAGGATAAGCTGGGGATCCTGGCAGACCTACCAATTCACTTGCAGAGCCTCCACAATTCACTGCTATCCCTGGGAGACAGAACATTCTGTGTTGGTACAAGGCCAAAGAGCCCACAGCTATGACTAATCAGCTGGTGTGTTCCCTCAGGCTCTTCTAGAGAAATTGAGGTGGGTGGAAGTGTGCATACTGAAAATTTGGGTGCCTATTTTATGTTTCTCAGTGTCCTCTGGTTGAGGGTACAAGGGCAAAGTAAGAAAGAATTGGCTTTCCCTTTTCATGAACAGCATTACTTTGCACCTAGATAGGGACACTGATCTTAGTCTTCTTGGTTTCAGAAAAGCTTTATTTGTAAGTTTTTAAGTATTTTTTGTGGTTGTTTCAAATAGTCATTGTTAAAGTTCTGTGGGGGTTTTGCTTAACTTGGCAGATTCAAAGTCAGAAAGCTTATAACATGCTTGATAGCGACTCAAGAATAGCGAGATCTAAAATGCTTGAATTTTTTTCTAAGTGACATCTCTTAATAATGCAATACATTTCAAAAATTTGTCAATTCTTTTAGAAATATGAAGAAACAATTTGGGAAACAGGAAAATATTGAGCTATGAAAGATAGGATAGGGAGAAGTAGAAGCGGGAAAAATGAGAGGTTATTTTCTGTAGTCAATGCATTTCTCTTAAAAGAAATAATTATGAAGGAAAAAATGTGGCTTCCCTTAAGCACATGAAATTTGCCCAGATTTAATATAATATTAAAAATCACGACATGTGTCAGATGGCTGTCAGGATTCTAAGATAATATTAACTTTCATTTTATGGCAATGCTCTGCCACTACAGATTTTAGGTTTAACAGAGTCCATTTCTTCATCTTGACTTCAGAGTCTCTGAATTCAAGATTTTTTGTTCTGATGTCAATTACATATGCTTTATTTTCTGAGTCCTTGCCTCACCTAACTGTCTATAGTCCCTGGAAGACAGGATACCGATAACACTGGTGAATATTTGTGAAGACTTGACAAGTGAGGGAGGAAATGTTTAGCTGGGGTCAGTCTGGGTGAAGCATTAGTGGTAATTGAGAGTTTTAGATCCTGGTGCTTCTGGGTCATGCTGCCTCACCTACAGAGAATGGATGTGGCCAGAAGGAGATCTCTTCAAACAGAACACATATCAGCAGAGGATAGAAGTAGTCATTACAATGCTGGGGGAATAACAACAGCTTTTCTGGGGGTGGGGGTGAGTGATAGTGCAATATTAGCATTTTATGAGAAAAGTAAGCATATTTATTTAATACAATTATCCAAGCTAATTAATTATTTTTTAAATACATTTAAAAATGTATTCAGGGTGATGTTATGAAAAAAAATATAAAGCTTAAACAAAAGTATCATGTAAATATAAATTACTGGCCACTAAGAGACACCTCTAGGCTCTGCTGTTTGCTTGAACTCCATTCCTCTCCATCCTGGGACCAATGAGATCCTCAGAGCTGTAACCTCTCATGTGGTCAGCCCAAGTTAGCCTTCTGTATCTTGCTGTCATTTAGCTCCCCTGAGTTGAGTTGTCACTAATAATAGCCCCCCGGTAGCTCATCTGCTATACCATATCAGTTTTATTTCTTTGCTTGTCGTCTCCAAAGAAGTGGTCATGGCCCTAGTCTCTTCCTTCTCAGCCTGAGGCATCTGTTTGTACAATTCACTCCTCTAGCAAGGTCTGTCCCAGGCTTTTTTTGTGGGGTTGTTCTGAGGTTGGGGGAAGGATATCAGATGCTGCAGGAGATCAGTGACAAAGAATGGGAAGAACAGCTTGCAGAAAGTTGAAGAGGAAGCTATTAGAGACAGAGATAAAAATGGCCAAGTTGCTGACCAATGTCTCAAACATTTGCATGACCACAACAAAAATACCAGTGTTTCAGTTTTTAAAAATCGCAATGTAAAATGTGGAGGTTTTCAATCTTGGCTGCACATTGGGGAGCTTATTTTAAAAATATTGATGCTTGGGTTGCATGCCCCCCCCCACCACCACACACACTGACTTAATTGTTCTGGGTTGTGGCTTTCTAATCAAAAGTTTTAAAATCTTCCAAGAAAGTTCCAACATGCAGCTAATGTTAAGAACTTCAGTTATAAGTGAATATGAGGATTTTGAAAATCCATATTAAATCAGTAAATAGAAAGTGTAGCTGTCCCTTCATTTTAACGAAAGGGAAATGGGCTCCTTTTTAAGGAGCATCTTCCAGGTGCCAGGCATGGTGCTGAATACTATTATCTTTTAAAATTTTTAAGTAATACTGTGAAGTGAGTAGTCAACCCGCTTTAAAAGGTGAGAACATGAGGCTTAGAGAGGAGAAGTAATTCGCCCAAGGTGACAGTGTTTGTGGAGTTGAAGTTAGCAGCTGGGTCTCAATCTCAGGTCAATATGATTCCTCTGTTTTCTTCCCTTTCCTTTAAGACAGAGTTATAAAGTGTAGTTTGTCATCGATTGGCTTGATATAAGGCAGATCTTTTCAGCCTTATATCAAGGGATAAGAAATCTATATGTTCTAATCATTATAATCTTTAAGATTGCTCAAAATCAAGGGTCATCAAATTATTAACCACTTTCTAGTTTTGAGTGGTTTGTGAAGTAAGAATGGTCAAAAAAAAAATTAAAGACGGGTATTTCATGGCCCATGAAAATGGTATGAGATTCAAAATTTCATGACCACAGATAAAGTTTTATTGAGACACAGCCTTGCGTATCCATTATGTTTTATCTGTGGCTGCTTTCACGTTACAACAGAAAGGTTGCGAGTACTGGTGAAAGAGACCCTATGAAGAACATAGCCTAAAATATTATTTAGCCTTTTGTAAAAAAAAAAAAAAAATGTTTGTTATCATCTGCTCTAAAGTAAACCCTGATAGAGAAATCTTAATGAAAAAACTGACATACACTATAGAGAATGCTTGTTCACATTAAAATGTACATAGCAATATAAAACAGTATGTAGTTATTTGAAGGTGTAAACTACCCTTATTGCATTTAAGTGTTGGTTTAAAAGTCGTTAGTTGGCCTTGGGGGTTGATGTTTATTTAAATGTGAAGCAAAAGCACCGTGAACCATTACTCACTGAAGATTAGTCCCAGAAAAAGGTAAAACCTTTGCAATTGATGTCACTAGCAACTCAGAATTAACTGTAGTAACTCCATTCATTTTCAGCTTTACTTGTAAATTAAGTAAATCACTGCATAATTCTTTCTAATTTTGCATTAAATTTCTTTCCAAATTTTTTTTTTAATATTAGTACATGCATCAATGTTCTCAGAAATGTACACACCCAGTAATATTCTATCTTTGCTGTAGCCACTGTCCCAGAGTTTCTCAAAATGTATTCGTTGGATCTCATGCCTTAGGATCACCTAGGATGCTTGTTTTAAATACAGATTCCAGGGTCTCAGCCCAGACCTACTGATTCAGAACCTCAGAGGGCAGGATTCTGCCTTTCTTCAGGCTCCCAAGATGAATCTCATGTACCCTGTAGAGTGAGAAGCCCATGTTACATGTGGGTGATTATATTCACGGTAATGCTAGGAACATAGATTGAGAGGAGCAGGCAAGCAGGGTGTAGAGATTCTTGCAGAGGAATGGAACAATATCAGGATTCTGTATCCACAGAGTGGATATGGAAAGCAACTGTGGAAGCCATCTGGCTAATAAGAAGCAGATTCATCCAGGTGAACAGAGAAATAATAGAAGTGAGGAAGCTCAGTAAAAGAATGAAAGCTAGGATGGATTGCTGGTGATTTTTTCTGCTTTGTCAGAATGTGATTGATCTAAGGGCCATTTCCCTTCCTGGCATCCCTTCTTCATCCTAGAAATGACCAAGAGCACCAGACATTTTATATTTGGTCTTTCAGATCTGCCCTGTTCTCTGTAGGCTGGGCTGTATGGACCACATCAAGAAGCTTCCCCAACCGGAGGCTTTTAGTTGGAGTTATCAGTGGGATGCCCCAGGAGGAGATCGGAGGAGAGGGAGGAGTGTGATGCCCACTCACTGTAGAACCAATCTAACTGGCTCTATCTTTGGACTGAAAGTCTCTAATCTGCTCAAGGTTACCTTTTCTACATAATACTCTAGGTTCTGTAACATGCTTCTGCCTTGTCCTTTTGGGTCTGAGGGCAGCAATAACCCCATGGTTACAAATCCAGGTTGACTGCAGCATCCTTTATGTTTCTACAGCCTACCCACATATGTACTTAAACCAGCTTTGAATTATTCTAATTTGACTATAATATCTATTTCCTGTTTGGACTCTACTGAAACAGCAAACAAATGTCAACAGGCTGGGTCCAAAAGGAGAAGGGCATCATATCCTCCGTGAGCAAAGGTTTAGTGCATCAAATATGACAAGAGACCTCACATGTACTATTACTGTTATCTCTGCCCAAGACCCTCTTGCCTCCACCCATTTGTTTGGCTCCCTCCAGGTCACTGTAAAAGTCTCACCTTGAATGTCAACTACTAAGAGATTCCTCAAATGGCTTCCCCAAACTAAATTAGTTCCCCCTGCTATACCTTCTCATAATATGTTTTATTTTTCCTTAATTATACTATCTTTGGACATCTCTCACACTGTAATTTGATCTCTAGGGGGCTCTGACTATTTTGTTTTTAACATCTGCCCTTTATAAGTGCTTATTTGATTTTTGTTGAATATGTGCATGAATATAATATAGCTATCCTAGCAAGTTCACTGTTTTCCTTTTCCCATAGAAAAAACTATGACATGTATAAACTGTGCATATATAGCATGCTATTTTCAGTACTTCCATAAACCTAATATTATGGACCAAGTATACCATTACCCACACAGTCTCAGCTGAATGGTTCTACTTGTCTCCTAGAAACTTGTCCATTAAATGAAACATCTGATATAAGAAAGGGGCCAGAGACCTATGAAATAAATTGTCAATAATTGATAAAGTCACAATAAAGCATAAAAAGCAAATACAATTATATGGCAATTATAGGACTGGTGCTGGGTTAAATTCTTTGAGTCAGTATTTAATTTACATTTTCTTGACGAATGGAAAAAAGACCCACAGGATCCCTACACTCCCCTTTCCTTCTCTCCAAAGTATTTCTGGTCAGAAACACAAGCAGCTATCTACTTATAATAAAAGGCTTCTCCTTAGAGAATCAGAGTGCAAGAAAATTTTAGGTGGTAAATTTGACATAGTGGCAAATACTTATTCACTATATCTTCTTTCTGAGAACTTAGTTGCATTTCCTAAATGAATAACCTGGATTAGATGAAGAGAAAAAATTTTTTTTTCTTTTCTACAACATATGGAAGTTCTGAGGCTAGGGGTCGAATTGGAGCTGCAGCTGCCAACCTGTGCCAAAGCAACAGCAACGTGGGATCCTACACGACAGCTCAAGGCAACACTGGATCCTTAAACCACTGAGTGAAGCCAGGGATTGAACCCTCATCCTGTCAGACACTATTTCAAGTTCTTAACCTGCTGAGTCACAACAGGAACTCCCTAGGAAAAAATTTAATTGCTCCAAATACTTGGAGATAGAGTAGCTAGTGAGAACTTTCCTTGATAATGTTTCATTTTTTTCTTCATTCCAACACTTCATCGTGTATACATTTCAGTTTCTTTGTAGCCTGTCTTTTGGGGGAAACATACGTGAATGAGTAAGGTACCTCTCAGGTCAACATCAGTCTTTCTTTCATTTGCCTTCCCCATTTAGTCCACTCCCATTCCCCACCCCATTTCAGTTCTTCTCTTCATGGAACAAAATGTCCAGCCCCAAGGACTCATCTTTCTCTCTTCTTGAAGTACTGCAGTCAGTGCAGTTTCCCTTGCCAGCTGCCACCTCATGCTGAAAATTGATGCAGATAACTACCCTTCTCCAAGCCATCACAAGTCCAGAGAGGCTCTTTCTGCATTGCACCAAATGCCACTGTGAGGAAAAAGAAAATCAATCAGAATCTTCCTTCATTTCAGCACTGGCTGACCTTCCTCCTTTGTGAGTGATTTCAGAGATCAAGAGAAAACTATTTAGGTCCTATTAATTTGCTAATATTTGGAATTCCTTTGTTAAATTCCTTAACTGAAGCTTAGTATTATAGGCCCTGTTTAAAAACAATCTCCCTGTGTGAGGTAACACATAGGACACATAGACAACCTCCCTGTGTGAGGTAACACATAGGACATTGTTAGTCATTGACATTTCAGTTTGAATAAGATTGCCAGATACATTTTGAAAGTAGATTTCTATAAGGAGGAGGGGGCAAGAAAACATGAGGACCCTGTATTAAGCACAGAAAGGAACAGAAAGGGGACACTTGCTTGGCTGTGGATATAAGCATCATCTACTTTTGTTTCTATATGTCCCTTAACTCAGTCTCAATTTCAACTAACATTGTTCATTTTGGCAAGTATTGAAGGCATTCCACGTAAAGTAATATGCAGTGAATTTTCTCTGACTATGGGCAAGCCAGAGAACAATTTACTTCATTATTCACCTTTCAAAGTATGCCTATATTACAGAATATAATAATGCACATGTTCTAGATGATTATTTATATATATATAAAATTTTCCTTAACATGAGTTGAAACAGTATGGATTCAACATTACCCAACTCAGTAGGATTTATAGACATGTACGACTACAACAATCGTATATTATTTTCTACAGTTACCTTCAGTAAATGCAACCGGGGACATTTATTAAGCACTTCAAAATTTATATCTCCATCTAGTGGTAACTAATGGAAATAACAAGTTTTTTACATCAATATTGAAGCACTGGGAGAAGATAAATTGAGTTCTTGGTCAATCAGCATCCACTATCAATTAAGCTTTATTTCAATATGGAATGGAAGGTACAATGTAACGCTAAACTTTCCCTTTTTTTAGTAGAAAGCCAAGTACTTTTCTACTACCCATGAATAGGTGAAACAAGATGGAACCAGCCAGCATTTTAGGCCCTATTTATGTAGCAGGAACTCTAATAGGACTAAAGGATGGGTGGTTTATTTTGAACAGGAAGAGGGATTTAAAGGAATTAACCCTTTTGTTCTTTTTTCTGAGAACATCATCATCCTTCTCCATGGCTTCCCCAAATCAGTGTCATTGATGGCAAAGAACATTTCCAAGAGAAGTCATTTTGCATGTGAAAGAATCCCTTGATCTCCCTAAGTGTCTTGTTTGAAATCCTAGTGAAAAATCAATAAAATTTTATCTTAAACTGATATAGGCACAAAGACTATCTGTTTCCACACTCTGAGGCTGCCAAGGAGAAACACTTAGTTGAGAGAAAAACTTGTTAAAACTGTGTAAGTTCTCTGTTCCATTTTTTTTCAGAGTGCTTCTTACATGAATTCTTTACCAGATAAGGAAGAATAAGTTCCTGAGGGAGATACTTGGGATTATTTTTTAATATATACAGGAAAGACAAACCTGGTTTCATTTTATCTTTTTTCTTTAATGTGATAAAAGAAAGGATTGCTTAGATTTATCAAATGTGAGATTTCATGGCCCTGTGGATGGGAAAAAATAGTAAGTCTAATAAACAGACTGACCATAACATTTATAGATTCACATAATTTATATAAAATTTCATACTATTTATTGTGAGTTGTCTCAGTGTTGGAAAAATCTAATCGAGACCTTGTGTATACTGTTCCTTGGACTTTGCCTGTGCTTACAGAGGACAATAACCTGAGAAAACTGTCAGTCAAAGAACTTATCCCAAATTCCATGGGCAACTAAGACAACTTATATTTTTAATTTAGTTTTGAATTTCTGACTTGAACCACACAAAAGTTTGATTTTGACTTGAACTTATTTATTTGATCACTCACAATACAGTAGTGGTAGTGACAATACCCTGATTTTCCTTTGGATAATATTGTATGTGTTCATTTATTTATTCTGATTTGATTAAAGGAATTCTTTCTGGATTCCATGGCTTTTGGCTCTAGCACATAGTTTTCTCTCTATGCATTTATTTAACAAATGCTCATTTGTCATGTTATATATCATGGCTGGAGTTACAATCAATTTTTCACTAGATGGGAGGGACTTCATAGGAGTTGATTCTTTGAAAATATCTATCCCAAGTACCAAAGCTATAACAAACCATGACATAATTAATGTTTATTTCTAATGACATTTTACTTTCCTTTTAGTTGTGAATGGATTTCTGCAAGGAGCTACTACTCTCTTTTTGCAGTCATAACTTAACCTCCCTTCAGGATTCTGCTTGCTATAGAAGCAGCACCCTTTTGTCATGTCTCACTTACCCAATTCTTTCCTCCTGAGGGTAGATCACATCATCACAAAGCACAACTGTAGGCCTGAACCTAAGCAGAACTCATTGTGGGGTTATAGAGGGAACTTGGACACTTTGGGGCTGGGATGCCCACATTATATCTGAAAGGCCACCTGCAGGGCTGGACAGAGCCTGTCAGGAAGTAAAAGTTTGTGAGCTGAAGGTCCCTAGCCAGGGATGACTAACAGCTCCCTGTGCTGTCAAGTGGAAGGTCATATGTAGCAATTTTACTTGTTAGTCCAGTAGCTCTATTTGTAACTTTTAAATGTTTGGATAGCTGTTACATTGACTACATTATTTCTCTTGCCCTCAGCCCTGCAGAAGTTTAAGACTGATAACTCCTTGCCACCTGCTGCCTCTTCTCTGCACCCTCTCTGCTGGGCACTGCGGCCTCTCACCAGCTCCCCTGGCACTGCTGCTCCCCGCCAGCTGCTCTGCCGCTGCCTCTTTGGCACCAGGGCCTTTACTGCTGTTCTCTTAAGAGATGCGAGAACTCCCCTGGTGTGAAGGCTGTATGAGAAGCATGCTTTGCTCCAGGTTTGTCTTTAATGTTATTGTCTCTCAGAGGCAACTCAGACAGTACTGCATGTACTCTTATTTTGAAAGAAATATTTGAGCGAAATACCTCTTTCTGTTTTTATATACAGACTTCACAGGACTCCAATATGAGTCCAGTAAAGACACATATTCCCATGACAGAGAATATTATTCTGTGAGGAGATCAAGGTAAGTAATTTGCCTAATGACATACAGAAATAAGTGACAGAACTATGCTTAAATCTGTGTTTCTGATTTCAAATCTAGGGCTCTGTATGTGATACCAGGCTGGCACTTGGTTTCATTTTATCAGCACTTAATTACTTCCTTTTGATTTATTCTCTAATTGTTTTATTCATGTTTATTTGCCCTCTCTCTTAAGACTGTGAACATCTGAAGGCAAAGTCAAACATCATAAAGGCACTATATCTCCCAGAGCAGGATATATAGGATAATGCTGAGAAAATAGGAAATGCTCAGAATAAATTATTGAATAACATAATCTTGTTCTTTGGGATGCTAATCTTCTCTATCAAAGATAAAAATCATTCAGAGCCAGGAAAACCTAATTCTGCAACATCATTTACTATTTGTGAGATCTTTTCTTTTTCTTTTTTTCAGTTGCACCTGTAGCATACTGGAAGTTCAGGGCTAGGGGTCAGATTGGAGCTACAGCTGCCGGCCTGCGCCACAGCCACAGCAACACCAGAGCTGAGCTGCATCTGTGACCTAGGCCACAGCTTTCAGCAACATCGGGTCCTTAGTTCATTTAGCAAGACCAAGAATCAAACCTGCATCTTCATAGAGATGACATTGTGTCCTTACCCCAATGAGCCATGTGGGAACTCCTCTTCATGAGATCTTGGACAGATTTCTTACTCTTAGATTTTGTTTCTTCATCTCTGAAATGGGCAAGGAAAAAAATTACCTAATGGAATGTCTATAATAATTCAATTATATAACACATGTAAAACACAGAGAACATAATATACTCTTAAAAAATATACTAGTGTCTTACCCTTCAACATTTTCTAATAAAATTTCAGAAATCATATGGCAGGTAATAGTTTGCCATTTTACTAAGAAGTCACTTTGCTTAATAATCAGGGATAAGAACTCACTTTAAAACTGAAAAATGTGTCAGCAACCAGCTGTCCTATTAACTCCATGAATATTTTAATGATGTTTACAGTTCCAATGGATGTATTTCTTCTTTAAAACCTAGTATATACCAAGGATGTGTTAGAGAGAGTCCAATGGACCATGAAACACTGAAGCATATTCATTTCTAGACATAGGGGGCATGGGTCTCAGGTGGGCTGAGCTAGCATGATTTGGAGCATCATAGCCACTACTTCTGCTTAGCCATTCAGTTTTACAGAGAAAACATTCGGCATCACTCACGGTCATTATCTGCAGCACTGGGTCATGTCCTTATTGTTCTTTAGTGAGCTCATTCTCACGTTACAAAAAATAAAAACATGCTCCTCACTTATCTGAGAACTAATCCCAGTTTTCTATGTTTTAAGGGAGAAGTTACAAAAGCTCTTTTTCTTATAAGTGGGATCCCATTTAAATAAGTCGTCATCTCTCTAGAAATTAACACTTGTATAGCACCTCAATATCTTAAAAAGACAGTACTGTTTAAAGACAAATTGTGGCACATTTCTACTGTCATATGTACTAGGCTCATTTGAAAGTTCCTTTAAAGACAGAAACCCTACCATTTTCCCCACTATATACAACTCAGTTTTAAGTACATGCTATGAAAACCCTAGCAGGCAGATCTTCTCTTGGATCGCTCCCATCCGACTTGCTTATCCCCTACCAAAAGTAGAATTCCTCATATTGATATGGTCGGCAGACAGGCCACCTGCCAGTTGAAGAAATCTATTTAAAGAACTGACTGCAGTTCAACATCTATCTTTCAGCTCTAGCTGTAGATGGTTTATTGTGCAAAATAAAAGCCTTGGGTATTCAGCTGACAGAGAAAGTAGAAACCTTTTTTGTATGTTGACAGAAATTAAATGTGTCTTGTCATAGATGTTGATACCACATATTAATCGCCCCTGCTGGGAAACATGGGCCCCCCTGGTGTGGTGTGCTATAAATACTGATGTGATCACCCTGAACTGGCATGATGCCTGGGAAGTCAGGAGAGGTACAGATAAAAGGATTTTCATAAAGGTGTGCTCAGGTGCTCTCCAGCCCCTTCCTTTTTTTATGCTTTGGAATCTATGCATCTCCAACTAATCGCTTCCCCATTCAAATCTGCAAAATTTGCAAAACCTTTCCAGGTAATCCAGGAATATGGTTGAGTCTCCTCCCCTTTGTCAAGTAGAATATGTAACCCTCTTATATTTCACAATTCAAATGGTTTTTGACAGAAGTTGTGGCTTCCCCCAGCTGGCTGCCTATCCAGTGGAGTGAGAGGTTGTCTGGCCTCAGCTGCTGGTGAGGAAACATGCAGGCCATTTCAGCTGCAGGGGCAGGATTTTATGCTGTGATGTTATTTTCAGTTGAGGGAACACTTTCCAGTAGTCAGTCTTTCTTAGTTACAGGCCGTCCAGAAGAAAATTGTTCTGTTTCTGAAGACTGAGCAAGTGCTGATGTTCACAATGGCAAAATGGCAGTTATCTTGTGACATATTTGTTGTTATTTCCCTCTTTGCCAACTACAAGACATAGTCTGAATTATGACCAAACTGAAATCAAAATAGCGTTCCTTCATTGAATTGTAAGGGTATATTACTTCCGCAGATTGCAATGCGGATGATTTCTGCAATAATATATGTTTTTATCTAATAGATATTTATTGAGCTATCCATGTAGTGACAGGCACTGTTCTAGTTTCTGTGGATATAGGGATGAGCAAATGAGGCAGACAATGTTCTCATAGTGGGACTTTCCAAAAGACAAACAAGGGACATACCAGTTATGAAGACTATTCAGAACAGTTAAATAGGATAGGAGACTGGGCAGTTACTATGAATTTTGTATGCAACAAGTAGTATGAAGTGTAAATTTTAAAGTTCCAGCACCAACTTGGATGGACCTAGAGAATATCATATTAAATGAAGTAAATCAGACAAAGAAAGACAAGTATCAGATGAGATCACTTATATGTGGAATCTAAAAAAAAAATGATGCAAATGAACTTATTTACAAAGCAGAATTTATAGACATAGGAAAAAAAGAAACAAATGCATTTTTACCAAAGAGGATGGTTGGGGGGGGGATTAGGAGTTTGGGATTAACCTATACACAGTACAATATATAAATTAAATAAACAACAAGGGCATACTATTTAGCACAGGGAACTATACTCAATATCTTGTCATAACCTATAATGGAAAAGAATCTGAAAAAAATGTACAACTGAATTGCTTTGTTGTACACTTGAAACTAACAACATTGTAAATTAACTATACTTCAATAAAAAAAAGTCTCATAACATTTTTAAAATAGTCACCAGCAGGTTACAGATGGGGTAAGATTGTGCCAAACAACTCATGTAAAGACTTTAATGTGGGAATATTAGATATATTTGAGGAACAGTTTGGTCAATGCCTTTAAATATATATATATATAAAATATTAAATGATGAGGGAAATCTGACTGAGGGTATATGAAAAGAGAATGCAGGAAGCATGAAAAAACTGAGGGGAAGAAATTTTTTAAGGATATTTTAAGAAAAATAACTTTAAGCTCTTCCAACCATGGTCTGGACAACTAAGACCAAGAACAGGTGACACGATCACCCATTCTTATCTAAGATGAGAACTCTCTTGGTAAGAGAGATTCTGATGGGTCCTCTGTCTCAAAGGGCTATCTGGGAACCCTTAGTTTGGAGGAAAGTCCATCTGCCTTGGGAAGCAGCGACAGTTCCCCTCCTTTGTATCTGTTCCTAGTGCTTGGCATGGAAGTTAACAAGTGGTGTAGATGATGTCACTGAGTAAGCAAATGTGAAAAATCTGTCTCTTTACCCCAATTTGGAAATCTAGACTTGCTAGAAAGCTAGGTGGAATGTCTTGTCCTAATCTGTACCATTTTTGCCATTCTGAAGCACTTGGAGAGAGACCTTTAAGGTGGAAAGAGGCATATGATTCAGAATATTGGTCAAAATTGCTCTATACCTTTATTTTTTCAATATTTGCAAATAAATACCTTATGAGAAATGCCAGTGAATTATAGTAACTAGGCTAACTTAATTTGACTTCTTTTTGTGATCTTAAAAATATGCTTAGTCCAGGAAAACTAAATTTTTTGTAATGTAAAGCATGCTTCAGATTATTCTCTCAGGGAAACATGCATTTAAAAATAGGTCATATTGACTAAATTAATTTTTTTTTAATATGGGAAGATTTTTCAAGGAAGCCTTTTTTTTTAATTTAGATGTTTTTCTAGAACCTATTCTATCACATCCCCCAAATTTCTGCTTGGAACATGATGGTTATCCTTGGGAAGTTTTTATAAATGGTCTGAGAAATGCAGTTAGACTTTTTTAGATGGGGAAGTAGCTCAGGGAATTTTTTTGTATTCAAGATTTTGTAATGACTACTAAAAATAGTTATTGTATTTAAATGCCAATTGACGGCTTAAGAAAGGCAGGTTGGATCCCTTTGCCTGTCTTCAGAAGCTTAAAGAGATCAAATAATTCTGACTTGAAGACATATTAAAGAGCCTGGTTAATGTGGGAAATATAATATAGTGTCTGATCACAGGCTTTCTGCATAAATTGGATTTCATAGATATAATGTGAATTGCACAAAACAATCTGTCCAACAGGGGAAGGACCTACCTGACAGTACTTAGAGATTTCATTTGGAAGGGTTTGAAAACATTGGGTATTTCAGCTTAAGTTGCAAATGAATGGGAGTAACTAAATATTTGATATCAAGATTTTTAATTAAAATAAAACCATATTTAATTATTTAAAAAACTGTTTCAACAACTTTGGCCAAACTAGAGGGGCTTTGAATCAGTTCTATTCTTTGCAAAGTATTCCGTTTTTATTCTAAATTGGTGAGACTGTAAACATTTGTGAATATTTCCAGTCCCTACTGAATTTTGATTGAAAAGAGAAGAATAGGCATTTTGATAGTTACTATGTTCTTTTTCTTGGGCATTCTGACCTTTCCAAATTAGAACTGTCAATTGAATTAAATATTGTATTGAATACTTTGTAATGCAAGGGTTTGAGGTTGAAGAAATATAACAAAATGAGTAAAAAAATTTCCTGCACTTAAGTTATTCAATCTAAGGGTAGAGGCATCTTTTTATTTCCCATTGGTTACAACTATCTGAAATTTCTGTATCAGCTTAAATTCAACCTGTCCCAAGCTGAATTAATGTTAGTGATGAAATGTAGCCTGGAATATAGAAGCCATTCTTTCTTTTTCTTTTGTTTTTTAAATGGCTGCACCCTTGCCATATGAAAGTTCTTGGGCCAGGGATTGAATCTGAGCTGCAGCTGTGGCACTTTAACCCACTACACTTGGCTGGGAGTTGAACCCTCGCCTCCGCAGCCACCCAAGCCACTGAGGTCAGATTCTAAATCCATTGCACCACAGCAGGAATTCTTCTTTTACTTTTTTGATTTATAAATTTATTTTACTTATAAAATCAGGAATTTATAGAAGCCCTTCACATTCAGTCATTAAGTTCTTTCGAATATATCTCTTCACTATCTTTTTTTTTTTTCCCTTTTCTTCTTAGGACTGCACTTGTTGCATGTGCAATTTCTTGGGTTAAGTGTTGAATCAGAGCTGGAGCTGCTGGCCTATGTCACAGCCATAGCAATGTGGCATCCGAGCCACATCTGCAACCTACACTGTACTTGAGGCAACACCAGATCCTTAACCCATTGAGTGAGGCCAGGGATCGAACCCACATCCTCATGGATACTAGTCGAGTTAGTAACCTGCTGAGCCACAGTGGAAACTCCCCCTTCAATATTTGAGCTTTTAATAAATTGAGCTTTTAATCTCATGTCTAAGGACATGGTCATTCCTGAGTTATTAAAATAGTCTATTAAATAATTTCTGCGTACATGTCTGTAAGTATGAAGTTATCAACTATCTTTTCTTAAAAGGTTTGTCCTCATCTTCACTAAATTTTACTGTGTTCATTTGAAAAATAATACTTGATTATGAAGCAATTTAAATAGGAATTAAATAGTAATTACTACCATTTATTGAATGGTTTACAGCTCATGTGGTATTCCCAGGGCTATATACAAATTCTCGCATTTATTCTCACAATAACCATATCACATGAGTACTATTCATATCTGTATCACAAAGTTAAGCATATCCTATTTAGAAGTTTATTTTTTGTAACAAAACATGCTATTTTTATGAAAATGGTTTTTGTTTTTCTTGGTTAAATAAGTAAAATATTTGGCTTTTCTAGACTAAATCTATCTGTTGACTCATTGATGGAAAATTAGCTGGAATGCAAAATCAGACAACCTCTGTTTGATAGTGGGATGCCTTTGATAGATTCTTATCCCTGATTAGGCCTGTCATTTAGAAAGATATTCTGACAACAGTTTATACTATGTTTTATTGAACATTTACCACATGGCAGGTATTCCCTAAGTTTTTGTTCAATTAATGAGGCTTAAAGATAGTTAATATGCTATTATATAGATCAGGAGTGGTGAGAACTGAGAGAGAGTGGAATTCATATGAAAAGAAGAGTTCAGATGTTACAGGCCCATAGAGATAGGATGATCAGAGTTTGATCATAAAAAAGAAAGTGCTCAAGAGAACTCTGGAACTAAATTTAGAAGGAACTAGAAGTATAGTGATGTTGCAGTGGTACAAAAGGAGGACAGTTTTCACAGGGATGCTGGAATTGATTGAAACTGGACTTTTGAGTCCAGTAATACAATGGCTTTGTCTGTTTGTTCATATTAAAATTGATCTTTCTTATTGCAAGTAATTACTGAAAGTTTCTCCTCGTTCTGTCATACTTTCTAAATAATTTCCAATCCCTATCCTACTCTGAATATCTGTTAAAGGGAAGTCTCTTATAAAATAATTAGGACTAGCACAATTTTTCTTATAAGCATTTTGTTTTAAACCAACTTTTTGATTGTGGAATTGTATCAGTGTGTACAACAAATTATCACAGTTTAAAACGGCATGCATTTTTGTCTCAGAAGTTTCGTGGGTCAGAAGTCTGGGCACACTTTAACTGGGTTTCCTGCTCAGCATATCACAGCTCACAATCAAGGTGCTGTCCAGGGCTGGGTTCTCAGATGGAGACTCAGCTGGGGAAATATCCACTTTCCCTCCTTGTGTTACCATTGGCAACATTCAGTTCCTTGTGAATTAAGTTTCATGGAAGCTTGCCATGGTAGAAGTAGGCTAGCGTGACTGAGTCTTATATAATGTAATATAATCATGGGAGAAAGCCCATCACCTCTGCTATTTCCTGTGGGTTAGAAATAAGGCATAAGTCCTCCTAACCCTCAAGGGCAGGGAATTTACATGGATATGAACACCAAAGGGTAGAGATCATGGGACCATCTTTAAAGTCTGTCTGCTATAAGAATAGAAGAATTGGCTCATGGCCAATTACTGTAGTTTAGTTTCTTGTTTTTCAAATCTCTTCTCAAACATTAACTTTAGTTAATGAATATTTAATGCTGCTACCACTTCATGCTATGGCAAAATGTATGCTCTGGTGTAATATTTGCTCTATATTTTTTCCAATTTTATTGAAATGCTGTTGACATATATGTAACTTCAAGGGGTATAATGTGATGATTTGATACACATATATATTGTAAAATAAGTATCACAGTAAGGTTAGTTAGCCTACCCTCCCCTTCACATAATTGCCTTTTTATTTTTATTTTTTCAGTGATAATGTTTAAGATCTATTCTCTAGGAGTTCCCATTGTGGCACAGGGCACAGTGGAAATGAATCCCTGACTAGTGTCCATGAGGACATGGGTTCAATCCCTGGCTTCACTCAGTGGGTCAGGGACCTGGTGTTGCCGTGAGCTGTGGTGTAGGTCACAGATGTGTCTCAGATCCTGTGTTACCATAGCTGTGGCACAGGCCAGCAGCTTTGGCTCCAGTTTGACCCTTAGCCTGGGAACTTCTATATACCAGAAGTCTGACCCTAAAAGGCAAAAATAAATAAATAAAAAATAAATCTAGTCTCTTAGTAAATTTCAAGTATATAATACAGTCTTTGTTAAATAGGGTAATCATGCTAAAATTTGATTCCCTAGAACTTATTCATCTTATAATTGGAAGTTTGTCTTGCATGACCGACATCTCCCCATTTCCCTCACCCCTAGTGATCACCATTTTACTCTCTATTTCTCTGAGTATGACTTTTTCAGATTTCACATAAAAATGAGAACATGCAGCATTTTTCTTCCTCTGACTTATTTCATGTAGCTTATTGTTTTAAAGGTCCATTCACTTTGTATAAATGGCAAGTTTTTCTTTTTATAGCTGAATAATATTCCATTGTTGTATATACCACATTTTGTTTATTCATTCATCCTTCCATGGGTACTTAGGTTGTTTCCGTGTTTTGGCTATTATAGATATGGCTGCAGTGGATATTGAGGTGCAGATAGTCTTTTCAAGATAATAATTTAATTTCCTCTGGATGTATACCTAGAAGTATTATTTTTGGATCATATAGTAGTTCTGCTTTTAATTATCTGAGGAAACTCCCTTATGTTTTTCATAGCAGCTGTACCAATTTATATTCCCAACAACAATGCACAAATATTCTCTCTTTTCACATCCTTGTTTTCTTTTTCTTTTTCGGCCACACCTGTGGCATGCAGAAATTCCCAGGCCAGGGAGTGAAACAGCACCACAGCAGTGACCCAGGCCACTGCAGTGATAGCACTGGATCCTTAACCTGCTGTGCCACAAAGGAACTCCCAAATCTTGTTTTCTTTTGTCTTTTGATAATAACCGTTCTGATGGCTGTGAAATGATTTCTTATTGTGGGTTTGATTTGCATTTCCCTGATGATGAGTGATTTTAAGTGTTTTCAAGTATTTCATGGCATTTGTATACCATCTTTGGAAAAATGTCTATTTAATATCTCTTTGTTCACTTTTTAGTCAGATTGTTTATTTATTTTGCTATTGAGTTGTGTTTTTTATTTTTTAGTATTAACTCCTTATAAGATAGATGGATTGAACTTCTCCCATTCTATAGTTTACCTTTTCATTTTGCTGATTGTTTCTTTTGCTGTATGGAAACGTTTTGTTTGGTCTTGTCCCAGTGCATTATTGATTTTTTGCCTGCACATTTGCTATAATATCTAAGAAATCACTGTCTATACCAATGCCAATGAGTTTTTCTCTATGTTTTCTTCTAGGAATTTTAGAGTTTTGAATCTTATATTTGGCTCTTTAATTCATGTTGTGTTAATTTTTGTGAGTAGTATTAGATAGGAGTCCAATTTCATTCTTTTGCATGTGACAATTCAGTTTTCCCAACACCATTTATTGAAGGGATTATCTTTCTCTGCTGAGTATTCTTGACTCTCTTATCAAATATTCGTTGGTTGTATATTCATGCAATTATTTCTGTTTTTTTTTTTTTTTTGTCTTTTTGGGGTCACACCCATGGCATATGGAGGTTCCCAGGCTTGGGGTTGAATCAGAGCTGCAGCTGCTGGCCTACAGCACAGCCACAGCAATGCCAGATTCAAGCCACATCTGCAACCTACACCACAGCTCATGGCAATGCCAGATCCTTAATCCAGTGGGTGAGGCATGATTGAATCTGCGTCCTCATGGATACTAGTCGGCTAGTCGTGTTCATTAACCATTGAGTCATGACAGGGACTCCTCATTTCTGTTTTATTCATCTGTCACTGTTTTGATGCCAGTACTATACGTTTTGATTCTATAGCTTTGAGATAAACTTTTGAAATCAGAAATTGTGGTGTCTCCAATATCAGAATTATGTTGGCTATTTGGGGTCTTTTGTAGTTCCATATAAATCTTAGGATTGATTTTTCTATTTCTTTGAAAAAATTCCAGTGGGATATTGATAGGGATTGCACTGGATGTATAGATGGCTTGAATGGTACATTACAACAATATTAAATATTCCAATCCATAAGCATGAGACATCTTTCCATTTATTTGTGTTTTCTTCAATTCTTTCCAACAGTCTCATAATTCTCAGTATGTAGATCTTTCATCTCTTTTGTTAAATTTTTGCATATGCATTTTTGAATTTTTGATGTTATAAATGGGATTGTTTATTTCTTTTTTAGGTAGTTCGTTGTCATTATGTAAAACAGTTGAGTTTTGGGTGTTGATTTTGTGTTCTGTAATTTTACTGAATTTGTTTATTAGTTGTAATTTTCTTTGGTAGAGTCTGTAGGGCTTTCTATATATAGATGATATCATCTGCAAAAAAGGCAATTTTACTTTTTTTTGACTTGGGTGCTTTTTTTTCTCCCCCCTCTTGCCTATTTGCTCTGGCTAGGACTTCCAGTACTGTATTGAGTTAAAAATGGTAACAGTGGGTAACCTTACCTTGTGACTGATCTGAGGTGAAAAGCTTTCAAGTTTTCACTATTAAGTATGCTACCTATGGGCTTGTCATATATATCCTTTATTATTTTGAGGTACTTTTCTTCTATACCCAATTTCTTGAGAGTTTTTTATACTGAATTGATGTTAAATTTTGTCAAATGCTTTCTGCATCTGTTGAGATAATCCCATGATTTTTAAAATTAATTCTATTAACAGGATATATTACATTTATTGTCTTGCTTGTTCTGATCTGTCCTTGCATCCCAGGGATGAATCCCATTTGATTATGATGTATTATTCTTTTAATGTGCTGTTGAATTCAGTTTGTTAGTATTTCGTTGAGAATTTTTACAAGTATATTTATTAAGGATGTTGACCTGTAGTTTTCTTTTATTGTATTTTTTTTAAATTTCTTTCTCTGGCTTAGTACTGGGGTGATGCTTGCCTTGTAAAATGAGTTTGAGAATATTCTCATCTTAAGTTTTTTAGAAGAAGTATGAGAAGGTTTGGTGTCAGCTTTTCTTTAAATATTGAGTAGGATTAACCAATTAAATCATCTGCTCCTGGGATTTGTTTTTCTTTTTTTGTCCTTTTAGGGCCAACCCATGGCATGTGGAAATTCCTATGGGTCAACTCAGAGTTGTAGCTGCAAACCCATATTCTCTTGGGTACTAGTTGGATTCGTTGCCACCAAGTCATGATGGGAACTCACGGTTGGTTTTTGTTTGCTGTTTCAATATCATTACTCATTATTGGTCTGTTCACATTTTCTATTTCTTCATGATTCAGTCTTGGCTGATTGTGCATTTCTAGGAATTTATCTATTTGTTCCAGGTTATACATTTTATTGTACATGCATAACTATATATAGTAGTCTCTTACGATCTTTTGTATTTCTGTAGTGTGAGTTGTAATTTCTCCACCTTTAGTTTTGATTTTTTTCAGTGTTTTCTCCTTTTTTCTCAGCTAGTGTAGCTAAAACTTTGTCAATGCTATCTTTTCCAAGAATCAGATCTTAGTCTTGTTGATCTTTTCTATTGTTTTTCTGGTCTCTATTTCATTTCTCTCTTGTGGAGTAAAGTTTGTTTGTTTGAGATTTTTTGTAATGTGTAGGCATTTAGCACTATGAATTTCCTTCTTAGAATTATTTTGTTTCCATTTTCATCTGTTTTAATATATCTTTTTATTTCCCTTTTTATTTCTGTTGTTTAGGTGTTGTTTAACTTCCAGACATTTGGGAATCTCCCAGTTTTCCTTTAAGCTTGTTCCATTGAGATCAGAAAAAGATACTTGATATGATTTCAGTCTTTTACATTTGTTAAGGATTGTTTTGTGACCTAACATAATATCTGTACTGGAGAATGTTCTGCATGCTCATGAGAAGAATCTATATTCTACTGCAGTTGGGTGGTATGTTCTTTATGTGTTTGTTGTGTCTGTCTGGTCTAAGGCATAGTTCAAGTTCAGTGCTTCCTTATTGCTTTTCTATTTGGATGATTTCCATTGTTGAAAGTGGGGTATTAAGTGCCCTACTGTTTTTGTATTGATGTCTCTTTGCCCTTTCAGATCTGTTACTATTTGCTTAATATATTTAGATATTCTGATGTTGGTTGTGTGTTTATGTTTGTTATAACTTCTTGATGAATTGACCCCTTTATCATTACATAATCACCTTATTTGACAGTTTTTAACTTAAAGTCTACTTTGTATGGTGTAAATTTAGCTTTCACTATGCACTTTAGCTTTTTCTATCCCTTCATTTTAAGCCTATGTATATCTCTAAAGCCAAAGTGAATATCTTGTAGGCAGCATATAGTTGGGTCTTGTGTTCTTTGCAATCTCTTCAGCCACACTCTACCTTTTGATTCAGGGATTTAATATATTTACATGTAAAGTAATTGTTGATAGGTAAAATCGTACTAATGCAATTATCAATTATTTTCTGGCTGTTTTGTGGTTTTCTTGTTCCTTCTTCCCCTTTTTTTTGCTATCTTTCTTTATGAATTAATGATTTTCCAGAGTGAGTTTGATTCACTTTTCTTTATCTTTTCTCTGCCAACTTTAGATTTTTGCCTTGTGCTTACCAGGAGTTTTACATAAAACATGTATGTAATACATGTAATAGATATGATAATCACATCTAAGCTGATAACAACTTAACTTTAATCACATACACAAATTCTCCCCTTATGCTCTTTCCCTATATTTTGTTTGATGTGCTATTTTACATCTTTTTATGTTGTCTATCCTTTAGAATTTTTGTAGCTATATTTATTTTAATATTTTTTCCTTTAAACCTTCTTTATTAGAGTTAAGTGATTCACACCACCATATTATCATATTAGAGTATCTGAATTTGTATACTTTTACCAGTATGTTTTATATCTTTATATAATTTCATGTTACTAATTAGAATCTTTTCATTTCAGCTTGAAGAAGACCTTTCATTATCTTGTAAGGAAAGTCCTAATGGTGATAAACTCCTTCATTCCTGAAATACAGCTATACCAGGTAAACTCCTTCATTCCTGAAATACAGCTATACCAGGTAAAAATTCTATACTTCAGAATTTTTTCTTTCAACAGTTTGACTCTATCATCTCACTTTCTTCTGGTCTGCTAGGTTTCTGCTTAGAAATACACTGATAGCTTTATGGAGATTTGCTTATATATGAATTTATGTTTCTTTTTGTGTATTCTCTTGTTGTTTAGAATGCTTTCATTGCCTTTGATCTTGGACAGTTTTATTGTAATTTACTTGGAGAGGATTGTTCTGGGTTGAAATTTTGAGGTGACCTATTAGTTTTATGAACGTAAAGATACGAATCTCTCTCAAGATTTGGGAAGCTCTCAGATGTTATTCTTTTAATAAGATTTTTTACTTTTTTCTTCCTCTCTTCTCATACTGGAATTATAATAATGTATAGATTGTTTATTTTAGTGGCAATCCGTAATTCAAGTAGGCTTTCTTCACTCCTTTAAATATTTTCATTTTTTACTTTTTGTTCTTTTAACTGGATGATTTCAAGTGACGTGTCTTCTATTTCACTAATTCTTTCTTCTGCTTGGCTATTGTTGAAGACTAATATATTCTCAGTTCAGTAAGTGTATTTTTCAGTTCTAAGATTTGTATTTTTTGATGGTTTATGTTTCTTTATTGAACTTCCTATTTTGTTCATTGTTTTCCTAATTTTATTTTATTATCTGTCTGTATTTTCTTGTAAACTGAATTTTTGTAGTGGGATTAATCAGAATTCTTTTCAGACAGTTTTTGATCTCCATTTCTTTAAAGTCACTCATTAGAGTTTTATTAGTCCTTTGGTTGAGTAATATTTCCTTATTTATTCATAATCCTTGTGGCCTTGCATTGGTACCTGTACATTTGAAGAAGTAAACACCTCTTTTAGTCTTTATAGGTTGACTTTGACAGACAAAGCTCTTCACGAGAGCAGTCTGTCCAAGGATGCTGGGTGGGCTGTCTGGTGCTCTTCAAAGGTAGGCTTGCTGCTAGTGTCCTCAGGTGGATAAGTCTGGTGTTAGCAAGTTGGAAAGCCTGTTGTTTGTGTACACAGGGCCCATCCTGGTGCCTGGGTCCATGTGGATGGCTCTAATGCTAGAGACTGCAGTGATGGGTCTGGGACCTGGGTCTGCATGAGCAGTCTTGGATCATGGGTCAGAGCCTAGGAACCACTGTGGTAACCTGGAACTTGTGCTCACTTCACTGTCCTTCTTTGATGGAAAGAGAGTGTGTCTTTGTGTGCTGGGCTACCTGCGCTTGGAGAGGAATGTTGAGAGTAGTGTGAATCTATCTTTCCTACATTCTTGATTTTCTTTTCTTATTTCTGTGCTTCATTCAGGTGCTATAATTTCTTATCTAGAATTCTTGGCTCTTGTAAAATTATTTTTGCTTGGGGATAGTTGTTCAAATTGATGTTACTCAGGAGGAGACAAACTCTCAGAATTTCTATGCCACCATTTTGCTGATGTTCATCCCCATACTTTAATTGTTGTTCCTTAACCTCAGATATTAGTTCCAAGCATGTTAAAAACAAAGGAAAACTCAAAAAACTATCAAGCCAGAGCCGAAACAAATAAGCAAGCAGACAAAGAAGCAAAAAAACCAAACAGAATCCCAAGTCATCATGGTAGTCAAATCCAGAAAAAGCAGTAGTATAGTTACTAAAGGTAACAGGATCCAGAGAAGTATTTATCATATCAATGTCTATTAGTGCTTTCTTATAGTCTCTAGTTTATTCATAAATATGTTTATTATTAAAGCAACTTTGTCCATAGAATGAGGAAAAGCAAAACTACACCTTAGAAAGATAGTCCTCTGCTCATTAGGTATTTAATTTTAAAAGTGAGTTATATTCTCTGTCCTTTGCATTTGATTAGTGAGTCATTGAGTTGTGAGGGGATATATTGTAGGTGAGAGGAAGCATCGTGGAAGAACAATAGCAAATCCTTTGCCTAGGATTTCTTTTTAGCTTTTGATTTATTGCTTCAAATAAATCTAGTAGTGGTGAATTTCAAAATTTCTGGCTGTGCTTTGATTTATTAAGATAGTAATGCAAGCAAAACCAAGGTGTAAAGATTTTGTAGAAGACTTTACTACTTTGGTTTTGATTAGGATTTTCTTTTGTATACTTGTTCAGATGAAAGATTTGTGAATATTTAATTATCAACTTAAAATTATATATGACTTATCCATTAGACATGCAACTCCCTCACATTTTACGTGAAGTTTAAATAAAGCTTTTAGACTCAAAATATTTTTATTTTATCTGAAAGATAGAATTGCAAATATTGCTTGGAATCTTTGAAAACTGATTGAGGCTTTATTTATATAACTCATGGTGTATACCTACATTATGGGCTTGTACAGACAATGGCTCTGGAAGGACTGTTTGAAATTAGAATTGTCACAACTACAATGAATTACTTGATAATTGAACTGGACAAAGACATGCTTTGCTAGTCAACTTCTGTGAGTGTGTATGAATAGATTAGAATTTTATTTCATAGTGAATATAGTTGTTTGTATAATATTTTCAAACTCTCCTTCCTATGGAATTGGTGATACTCTTAAATGCGTCTGTCCAGAGAATGTTTCTATTGTGGTCCTGACTGTTTTTATGTACTGATTTGATGTCCTCTCAGGAAAGATATTTCGAGTTCCACCCTGAGAGAGGTTAGGTTGAGAGAGCCAATGCAGATTGTATGCAGTTTCTTTTTGAAGTTTTCCAACTATATTGCTATGGTTCCTACCTACTATCTTGCCTAATTTTCTTTTTATTGGTATTAGAGATGATGGGAGTTGAGGATTTTTCTCTTGTTCCATTTATTATTGGCAAAAGGCTATGGTTGCCCTAGAAAGGAATCATTTCTTTTTGCTATCTAGACAGACATTCCAGGTTACAGGTCATACTCTCATTTTTTTAGGAGGGGAGGAAAGCAATGATCTCTAGGTTTGAATATTCTGAAAACAGCAGACGGTAACATTCATGAAACATTAAATCAGTGTCCTCTCCAGTTTTGCTATTAAATTATCAGAATTTTGATAATTACTTGGTTCATTCCAGTGTGTTTGTGCGATGACGTCTACAGAGATTTGTAAGCTTTTCAAACCAAAGAGCAAAATTACGTAAGAATTCATAAGTGCTATGAAATGAGGCAGTGTGAATATAAGACCTGAGAACTTTAATCTGTACATCAGATTTCATTTTTTTACTCTGTTCCTTTCTCTACACCTAGACACCCCATTTTTCCTTTGTACATCTTGCATTTTCTTTTATCCTAACTGTTCTTCCTTCCACCTCTTGCAATAATTTGATAACATATAGCTCTTTGGTCCCAGACTTAACATTTAATAATTTTATAATTTTTATCTCACATCCTGTTTAGTAGTTTTTAACTTAGGAGAGAGTAGTGAAAATAATCCCTTCAAGATGACATGCTAATAATAGTAGTATAAATAGTATACTTTTAGGTTTTTTTTTTTTCCCCTTCTGGAATTGCTGACTTTTAAAACTAATATGCGTTATTTTAATTTAAATAATTTATTTTGGATGAGTGAGGTCTCTTTGGCTCCATAGTAAATCATATGTAAATAATGACAACTAGTTAACAATCCTTTATCTATAGAAAATCTGCTTAAAGTATTGTAGACCAGGAAAGTAGCTCACTGCTTTGATTTTCCTCTTTTTAAATGGTTACTTGGCTTCATATTCTATTAAACCCTGGCAACAGGAAACTAGAGCTCTAATAGTATGTTATAAATAAAAAATAATTATGAGATATAGATAAAATCTTGCTATTTTAGCAAGGATACCCTACATGTTCTTCCAAATGTTCATATTTTACAAGGAATACACTCCATGTAGAACTGGGTGCTTTCAATTATATGAAATGGACCCTGAGGTTAAATGTGAAACTATGGAAATAGCATGACACGATCAGTTATTATCATTAATTGAGGTCTCATTCTATGAGGTGCACAGTACAAAAGAAATGTAATTTCAGGAGTTCCCATCATGGCTCAGCTGTTAAGAAACCTGAATAGTATCCATGAGGACACAAACTTGATCCCTGGCCTCAGTCAGTGGATTGAGGATCTGGCATTGCTGTGAGCTGTGATGTGGGTCACAGACATGGCTCGGATCCCATGTTGCTGTGGATGTGGCGTAAATTGGCAGCTACAGCTCAGATTCAACCCCTAGTCTGGGAGCTTCCATATACCCTAAAAAAAGACCAAAAAAAAAAGGGAAATAGAAATTCAGAGGCTTCCTTCCAAACTAATCATTTAATGGAGTGATGGAACTCATAAAAACTGGCACCCAATCCTGAATTTCCATACCTAGACATCAAAAGGGCTACTCTTATTAAACTCTGTATAATACTTTGAAATGCATAATCTGTTCTCATAAACAGTAAGTTTCTCTTAATATTTCTTAGGATACTGTGAAAACTACAGGGTGTGGTGAAAAAGCATGAACTTTGGTTTTAAAAGAGCTGGTTTTAAATCCTGTTCTTCCTCTTAGGTTGAAGATTGAAACATCTTTCTCTGTGCCTTAGTTTCTTCATTTGTATTGCAAGGCTAATAGCATGGCTTTTGGTGCTGATTTAAGGGTTGTACGGAATGACATATGATATTCCTTGAAGGATGGCAACCATATAGTAAATGTTCATAAATGTGTGCTTCTTTCATTATCCTTATTTTGCAGATGAGGAAACTGAAGCCTTTGCTTGGGACTAGGTTCTAGGTCTCCTGAATAAGATCAAGGCTCTGTTCATTATGTCACACTGTTGGGGTCATCATGGGTGCTTAGTAGTGTGAAGGCTCACCTTAAAGAACTTCTTAAATGCAAGCATATGCTAAAATTATTATGCTTCTCTGGAGATTTTGCATCCTTATGCTCCCTTTGGTTGGATAAAGATTACTTGGTTTGATAGAAGAAAAGAGTATACATCTATTGTTCACCACAAATCAGCTTTTTGGCACTTTATAAAATGTTTGCTCCTTTCAGAGATGCTGTGGGCTCCACAAATTTCATCATATCTTGCATATCTTATACTAATTCATAAGTTTTATCATCCTTTCTTTTGCATGTATCAAAGAGGGTTATTAGGGAGTGGTAACTAGATAAAAATATAAAATCAACTGAGCAGATGATAGGACGTTACAAAGGTCAGGTAGAGAAAACAATAACAAGAAAAATATGTGGTCATGTGTATTGGTCAAGGCCATGGTTATGCCGTGTGTATTCTAAGAGACACAGCAACTTAATGGAAGAAGTGGAGCTGACCATGCATAGAGAAAGTGTGGGCATGTGATCTACCTGGGCACCTTCATTTGTTTGATATTTCTTACTATTTCTCTGGAAGACCCAGTGCTGATGCAGAAGTATATTTGTTGACCTTAAAAAGGGTTTGAAAAATATAACATTAACTTTATATAACTTTATTACCCTTATGAAATATGTTTTGTGTAGATATACTGACTACTTTTTTCCTGGATATCTTTGGTACAGATGCATTGAATAACATTTAAGATGAGCTATACAGAAGTTTTCTAGGTTTCAAGAAGATGATGTCTATCTCTAAATTTATAAAAGTGATGACTTTTATTCATGCCTGATTAGTGTATTTGGGAACTAGAAAGAAAACATTTTTTTTTTCTAGATATAAATGTGTCTTCCTACGTTGGCAGTTGGAAAGGAATCTTCCCATCTACAAATACCTTCTTTAGAAGAGTTACAAGACTTTTTTCTCAAATGTGATTTAGCAATACCTACTTAGAGTTTTCCACTAGATTTTAAGTGACCAGAATTCAGCTATTGGAGAATAAACTGATTTTTCTCCTTAAAGTTAATATGATTTCCATCGTTTTGTCTTGTCTCCATTCATGGGCTATGAGGTTTATAGTTCTAGCTTCTTAGCAAACTTATTTTAAGGAATAGCTAGTTTCAAATTCTCTCTTGGTATGTCCAGTGGATATTCAACTGTATGTTCCTCCTAATAGCCAGTGCTTCAGAGGAAGCTAAAATATTTTTTTAAAGCTCACATGTCCAACAGGGAGTATCTGAGATTCTAAAGATTTAATAGCAATCCAGTAGCACCCCAAACAAGTAGAAAAGTAGAGAATTTTTAGGTATTTGCTGAGTTTAGGGACATAAATATACTTCTCTGCAGTTATAGTAATCATGTCTAAACATTATAAAATACTAAAGCTAGAATAACCTAGAGATCATTTGTTTTAACTCCTGTTATCACAAACGATTAAAGTGAGACTCAAGGTGAAGATGAATGTGCAAGGTTATGTAACTAGTTAATTGTTCAAATGAATCGCAACCATATCTCTTGCTATTTCTTTTTCATTGTATGGTGCATGATTCACACCTGTTTTTGAAAACAGGTATTTGGTGCAAAAGAATTTCCTTAGAAATTGAATTATGTGAAGATTTCAAGGCTGAGAGATAGTGATAGCTCAATGTTAGCTCATTGATTTGGTGCAGATGCACAATGAATGTAATTGATACACAATTTTAGAATCATCAGATACCAATATTAGGTCCTATCATCTTAATTACTTATAGAAAAGATGTTTTCTTTTCCTTTTCATATACAGAGATGACCCAACAAATCTTACTGTTTAAACCTCTTTTTAAAATTCCACACAGAGATTCAGTTATCTCACTGGCACCATTCTATGGAGAGCTCTCCACAGAATGTGAAATAAAGTGGCTTTATTCCATCCTCCTTGATGTCCTCTTCCTGGATCTCCCCAAATACCTAAATCACATAGGACTTGATATCAATTACATTTGACATAGGTATCATATTGTAATCAGTCCATGTAATTAAACAGTTTAATTGTAATTGCTGCATAGTGTTTGCTAACAACAAAAACAAGTTAGTGGCTGGATTCTTTTAAGAGGCATTTGGGATAATTCTCGCAAACTGAAGAAAAATTAGATGGAAATAAAAATCACAACCTCTTTCACTTTGCACTTTTAACATGTGCCACCTTGTAGTATATTCATCATATGCATTTTTGTTGAAAGTTGCCAGGATGTGAAAATAAAGAAATCAGCAAGAGATTGAGCTATAAAGAAAATAAGGTAGATTTGAAACAAATTATTGTGAAATACTTGCTTTGAATTCATCCTGCGTGTTCCAGTTGTGGCACAGCAGAAACAAATCCCACTAGTATCCATGAAGATGCAGGTTCAATCCCTAGTCTCGCTCGGTGGGTCAGGGATCTGGTGTTGCCATGAGCTGTGGTGTAGGTCACAGACATGGCTTGGATCCTGCATTGCTGAGGCTGTGGCATAGGCTGGCAGCTGTAGCTCCATTTCAACCCCTACCCTGGGAACTTCATAGGCTGTGGGTGCGGCCTTAAAAGCAAAAAAGACAAAAAAAAAAGGGAATTCATCCTTTAAAATTCATATAAAGTTCTTCACTGAAATAAATTCTGTTTTACATTCAAATTAGTGTTTTTATTTGACAATTTGGTTTTATAATTGTGATATGACTTTGCCTCTTTGAGTCTGGATATTTTGATAGTTCCAACATCTTTGGAACTTTATATTTAAAAAATGTGTCCGGAAACATTGAGTATATTTTTAAAGTGTATAAGTGTATATATGTGTGTGTGTGTGTGTGTGTGTGTGTGTGTGTGTGTATATTTTTGTCTTTTTGTCTTTTTGCCTTATCGAGGGCTGCACCCGCGGCATATGGAGGTTCCCAGGCTAGGGGTCTAACAGGAGCTGTAGCTGCCCGCCTTCGCCAGAGCCAAGGCAACGCGGGATCCGAGCCGCGTCTGCAACCTACACCACAGCTCACAGCAACGCCGGATCCTTAACCCACTGTGCAAGGCCAGGGATCGAACCTGCAACCTCATGGTACCTAGTCGGATTCGTTAACCACTGAGCCACGACGGGAACTCCTGTATAAGTATATATTTTTGATTGTATACTATTACGAATGCAATTTGATGAAACAGCTAGTTTCGTTTTCAACTATCAAATTCTACAGCATTCACTCCATAACATCTAACGTATCAATGATTTTATAAAGAGCCAGTCAGTTTATCTTAAGCCATTGGAAATACTTTTCTCTTCTACCCCCTGTAGCATGTTAATTAAAATATGGGTGGTTTTTGCATCTCCCAGAAAGTGCCTAGCTCAATGCCTGGCACTTATTCAGTGAACAATCCTGTTGCTTCCAAACCAAGGAAGCCCATAGTGCTTAGTAGCTATTATTGTATTGTGAAGAGAAAATAAATCAGCCAGTCAAGTTATTTAAAACCTTACTCCTAAAAAATGTTGGAAAGTCTAAACAGTCACCTCTGCATCCACCAATTTTTTGCTATATTTCTAAAAATATATAGAAGCAGGAAACCTCACTGAGCAGTCAAGGAATGGGTTGATTATTGTAAACTTTCCACCCTCTGCTCCTGAAGGTATAACTTGGCAGCAGTTCTCAATTCTTACTGTGTATTTCCAAGTGTTGAACTGTCTCTGTTGTTGAATTATTAAGCTAATCATGGTTTTCGTCTCTGTACACCTGATTACCCTCATCCACAACAGAAGGACAGTAGTCACCATGTATCTGCCTCCTTGTAAGAAACTTTGAGATTATGTTTGCAAAGTAATTTGAAGCCATAGGAGAGAGATACATTCCAAATATGTACTGGTATTTTCTCTACCTAAATTTTATTTCTCATCTTAAAAGTTAATATTTTATTTGGCATCTTTGTTGATAGTATTATAAACTGGCAGAAAAGTTTTCAGTACTATGTTATAAAGTCCGCATGCTCTTTTACTGAAGGAAGAGGAAAGCATCTAAATTTGTTGGCCTTGCTCAGTGGGTTAAGGATCTGGCGTTGCCGTGAGCTGCGGTGAAGGTTGCAGACGCGGCTTGGATCCCGCGTTGCTGTGGCTCTGGCGAAGGCCGGCAGCTACAGCTCCTGTTAGACCCCTAGCCTGGGAACCTCCATATGCCGCGGGTGCGGCTCTACATAAAGGCAAAAAGACAAAAAGACAAAAAAAAAATTTGTTGAAATACTGACCTTATTTTTAATAAAGTACTCATATTTATGATGTTGTCTCTGATAGCATAGTAGGGCAACAGCACAACACTCTCTAGAAGATAAAGTCATTCCTAGCAGCAGTTCATAGTTGTCAAGGGCATTCTTCTCTCAGAGCTCAGCTGTTCATTTACTCTGCTATTAATATGGAGATTCTTGCTCTCAGCCTAGCCATTCTCCTATGGACTTTTTGGAATATAACATAAAATTTCTCATATGCTTTGCTGGCCTGAGTTAAGCCAGATGAAAAAGGAAACACAGTCAATTTTACTCTCACCATTCCTTATCTCAATTATGATGGAAGTATTTATGGTTCAGAAAGTCTCAATGCCTCTCCGCTTTTTAGCAACAACCCTCACTATGTTTCACTCCTCCAATTTTTCCTTCCTTCCAATAAGAAGTCTAATCTTATATATATGTATTTTTTTTCTTTTTTTTGCTATCCCTGCAGCATGAGAGAGTTCCCCTTCCAGTGATCAAACCTGCACCAAAGTAGTGACTTGAGCCATAACAGTGACAATGTTGGATATTTAACTCATGTGTCACCAGGGAACTCCAAGAAGTCTAATCTTTTAAAACAACTTTTCAAAACTATCCCTGACACAACTGCCTGTATATGGTATCCAAATATCTTAGCCTAACATCTAAAACCATTTACGATATGACCCTAATTTTGTTCCTAGCCATATATCTGATTTTCCTCTTAGGTGAATTGGTATTCTACACAAACTATTCTACTCAGTGTTTATTTAACCTATTGTTTAATTTTCCATGTGCTGTATTTTCCCTGTTTCTCAGCTGCTGTTTTCCCGCGGCTACAATTGTAGAGTGTGCTAAAAACTTTCTTTTTCAACCATCCAAGGGGGGAAGTGGCCCTGATATTTTTGACAGTTCAGGACTACCCTTAGGTATAAATTCTTATGTTAATATTGCTATTATTTTTGTATTGCCTTATATCTGTCACTGTACTGTAAACTCCATCAAAAACAGTTATGGATTATCCTCACAAAATCGTATTCCTAGTCTGTGCTCAAATACATATTCACTTGAAGAGAACTGACACTGTTTATCAAACTACAGTGGTTACAATTGCAGGCCTTGTACCAGAAAGCTTTAAATATTTTCTTTTATTAACTTAATAAATCTTTACAATGCAATATACAAATCTTTACAATACAATATAACTACCTTTACTATTAATTTTTTATACATTTTATTAGAGTGTAGATGATTTGTAATATTGCATTAGATTCAGGAATACAGGAAATTGAATCAGTTATACACATATATATTCATTCTTTGGATTCTTCCCCTATATAGGCTATCATATAATATTGAATAGATTTCCCCAAGCTATATAGTAGTTCCTTTTGTTACTGATCGATATTGTATATAATGTGTGTATAAGCCAATCCCAGCGACCCAATCCATCCCCCCACCCTGTGTTTTGTCTCTGGTTTCAAAAAATTTGGGTCAAGGAGTTCCTATCGTGGCACAGTGGTTAACGAATCCGACTAGGAACCATGAGGTTGAGGGTTCGATCCCTGACCTTACTCAGTGGGTTAACGATCCGGTGTTGCCATGCGCTGTGCTGTAGGTCGCAGATGCGGCTCGGATCCTGCGTTGCTGTGGCTGTGGTGTAGGCCGGCAGCTGTAGCTCCGATTAGACCCCTAGCCTGGGAACCTCCACATGCCGCGGATGCGGCCCTAAAATGACAAAAGGCAAAAAAAAAAAAAAAAAAAAAAAATCTTTGGGTCTGATTCTGTTTTGTGAATAAGTTCTTTTATATTATTTTTATTAGATTCCACATATTAGTGATCTCACAAGATACTTATCTTTATCTGACTTACTTCATTTAGTATGATAATCTCTAGGTCCATGTTGTTGCAAATGACGATATTTCATTCTCTTTTATGACCAAGCAATATTCTATTTTATATATGTACCATATCTTCTTTATGCAGTCCTCTGTTGATGGACATTTAGGATGCTTTCAGGTCTTGGTTATTGTAAATAGTGCTGCAGTGAACATTGAGTTGTGTGTAACTTTTCTTGTTTTTAAGGGTGTAATTTTTTTAAATTTTGAAGTAACCCCAAACATATAAAAGGTCACAAGTAGAATATAAAAAAACATTCTTTTTTTTTTTTTTAAATCTCTGGCATTCTTGGAAATGTTGTTTCAAGCTCATAGTTTAGCTTTTCATTGTTAGGAGTTTGTTTTAATTTTAGATTTAAAATTTCAATTTACTGGTTATTCTTTTTTTAAACTAAAAAAATTATTTTAGGTGACTTACAATGTATTGTCAATTTCTGCTATTCAGTAAAGTGAGCCAGTTATACATATATATATATGTATATATATATACACATTCTTTTTCTCACATTATCCTCCATCATGTTACATCACAAGTGATTAGATATAGTTCCCTGTGCTATACAGCAGAATCTCATTGCTTATTCACTCCAAATGTAATAGTTTGTTTCTACTAACCTCAAATCCCAGTCCATACCACTCCCTCCCCCTCCCCCTTGGCAACCACAAGTCTGCCCTCCATGTCCACCAATTTGTTTCTTTTCTGTAAATATATTCATTTGTGCCATATATTAGATTACAGATATAAGTGATATAGTATTGTATTTGTCTTTCTGTTTCTGACCTACTTTACATAGTACGAGAATCTAGTTACATCCATGTTGCTACAAATGACATTATTTTGTCTTTCTTTATGGCCAAGTAGTATTCCATTGTGTATGTGTACCACATCGTCTTAATCCATTTATCTGCTGATGGACGTTTAGGTTGTTTCCATGTCTTGGCTATTGTCAATAGTGCTGCATTGAACATAGTGGTGCATGTATCTTTTTCAGTGAAAGTTCTGTCTGGATATATGCCCAAGAGTGAGAATGCCCTTAATAGCTTTTCAAATTATGGTTTTCTGTGGTTATAAGCCCAGGAGTGGGACTGCGGGATCATATGGTACTTCTATTTTTAGTTTTTTAAGAAACATCCATACTGCCTCCACAGTGTTTGCACCAAGCTTCATTCCCACCAGCAGTATAGATGAGTTCACCTGCAGCTGGGTAGGAGGGTTCCCTTTTCCCAGGGAGGGTATGGAGAAAAGGAACCTTCCCACCTTTATTAATTTTTTAAAAGGGGGAATCAAAATAAGATCCAGGAAATAAATGAAGTGACTTGCCAAGATCATAGAGTCAAAGTGTTTGGGACAGAGTTTTGAACAGGCTTATTTCATTCTAGGAACTTAATTCCAGTAAGGCTTAGGCAAGGATTCTCATGTTAAAAGTGAAAACAGTAACAAAAGCAAAATCATTTGTGCAAAGCCTGTCAGTCTGGTTTGTGAGACCAGAGCCCTCCAAACTCCTAAGAAAACTTGGGTATAAGAAATATCCAGAAATTGAAACATTTCAGGAATAATCTGTTGTCACAGATTGTGTGAATGTACTATGTTTACTGTCAGATTCGAGTTATGCTTTAGACAATGAGAGATGATTTCCTTGTTCACTATGTTGCTTGAAGTTGATATATTTAGGATCAGTTACAAACCAACCTGAAGGGAGAAAAAGAACATGTTCTGTATGCTTATGTGTCACTTTCTGGGACAAACCCTGACCTACACGAGTCCTTCCAAAATTTCTCAGTCTGCCTTATATGTTCTACTGGGAGCCCATGTTCAGATTCAATTTCTGAGCCAATGTCAATCAAAGCTGGCCTTATGAAGCTTAGCATTATGTCACCTGTCTTAGATCTGGTAACTGAGTTGTGATTGCTAACTCTGAAATTATTTCCTTGTCCCTTTTGCTAACAGGACATGTCTTGGTACATCTGGAACAAATTTCCCTAGGGAGAGGGTTTAGCTGTGGACATGGGAACTGCAAACTAAAGCAAACTGCAAGATTTGCCAACAATATAAACAGACAGGTTGTATTAGAGCAAAAATGTTGCCCTGAATGGTTTACCAAACAAATAGAAAGAAAAAGGAGTTCTAGGATGCAGAAATCAGAGTACGTGGCAAATGATCTAGAGCTTAAGAGTAAACAGATGCGAAGAACTGGGGCAGAGAAATCCAGGACCAGGGGAATAGAATGAAACCTTGGAAGGATCAAAGCAAGAATGATATTTGCGGACCCAGGACATATTTTGAGGTCAGTAAAATGATTCCATAGGCAAAGCTTGCTTTTTCTAAAAGTTTTATGCTACTCCTCTTACAGTCTGTGCTTTTCTGTCTTAAAGTAGTTATCTTTACAAGTTGTCAGTTTATTTACTTATGCATTCAAAACATATCCACGTGATGACTTCTGTTCAATCCTTTATCCATTGAGCAGAAGGGATACAGGGCAGTCAAGGAAGTTTTCAGTCAAACAAGTAATATGGAAAAGAATCAAATAATCATGCAAGTAGTTCAAGTAATTGAGTGATTATAATTTTGAAAACTCCTATGAAGGAAAAGCCCGTATAAAGCTTCCATGAAGAAGAATCATAAATGAGACCGATGATGAGATATTAACCATTTGCAGGATGGAGTGTATGCCTCAGTCAAAGGAAACTGAAAAAAAAAATCATGTTATACCTGAGGAACAGAGAGAGGTCTGGTGTCACTGGGACATAGCAAGGGTTCAGTGAGTGGCATGAGAAAATATTGGAAAGGTTAAGAGGGGCAATGTGAATCAGGGCAATTAAACTTCATAGGCTATTTCCATAACCCTTGATCATAAATGCGTTATATAGTTTATGCAGACTATATTAGAGGTTTAAACTTAATCCTAAAAGCAATGGTAGTTACATTGAGAGTTATTAATTGTAAAGTGGAATAAAAGATAATATGGATTGGTGGATGGAGGATGTATTAGAAAAGGACACTAGCTAGCAGCCTATTGGAGTGAGTAGAATACTGTGCTATCTAACACATTCTTAAATTTTCTTATCACTCATCTGGATAGGAACTTTAAGATCAACCTATCATCCATCTCAACTATTTATCCACAAAGATGCTGAGGTCTGCCACTATTTCCTCTGACCCACACTTATATGCTGCTGCACTTTCCATGTAACTGTAAGCAGTTTGAAAGATTGGAAAATCATTCAATATTCCAATATTTCTTATTACAGAATGAGCAGTTGCCAGTAAGAGTCAGGTCAGTTTTATCAAGCATTCTTCCCTGAAATCAGCAGACACCAATTTTAACTCTATGGTGCAGACAAAGGCTCAAATTAGTGCAGGTTCAAAAAGTAATAGTAATGTTATTTTGACATTTATCAAACACTTCCTATATGTACTAGGAATATAGCTTTGAAAAACATCTAAACCATTTAATTTATTCATTCCTTTATTTAATCCCCATATCCATGGCAAGAATATTCTGTGTATCAGGTAGTACGTCCTAGGTACTGGACATATAGTGGTGAATAAAATAAACTACTTGTCCACATGAAGTTTAAAATATGTCGGAAAATGTATTGACGATGGGGATATAAAATGGCTCAACTTCTGTGAAAAACAGTTTGGCAGTTTCTCAAAAAGTGAAACAAAGTCACCTTATGACCCAGTGATTCCATTTTTAGGTATCTACTCAAGTGAAGTGAAAAAATTTATTCACACAAAAATTTACACACAAATAGCAATGTTTTCCATAATAGCCAAAAAAGTAGAAAATAACTGGTGAATGAATTAACAAAATATAGTGTATTTGTAGAATGGAATATCATTCAGCCATAAAAATAAAGTACTAATACATTTTACAGCCTTTATGAACCTTGAAAACATTATGTTAATAGACAATAACAAGACAGAAAACATCACATCTGATTTTATTTGTATGAAATGTCCATAACAGGCAAATCCATAGAGTCTGAACATAAATTAGTAATTGGCAGGGATTAAGAGGGATGGGGAAATAGAAATGAAGAGTTTGCTTTAAGGGGTCCAAGGTTTCTTTTTGGAGTATTGAAAATGTTCTGAAGTTAGACAGTGGTTACGTTGCATGTGGATATATTTAATACCACTGAAATGTATACTTTAAAATGATTAAAATTTTAGAACTTTATGTTAATTTTACCTTGTTATTAGATTTTAAAATAATGGTTAAAAGGAACAATAGGCAAATAATATGACAAATAATGTAGGAAATAGATAACTACAGCTTGTATTAATCACTATAACAGGGACAAATAGGGCACAGTGAAAAAAAAAGAAAGATAATACGTAGATGCTAAATAAATGGATGATCTGGCAAGGACGCTTAGAAGAGGTAATATTTAAACAGCTACTTAAAAGGTGATGCTGGGAATTTACGAGAATGATAAGTAAATGCCTTTTTTTCCTAAATATGAAACAACAAAGATATATAAAAAGCAAAGTGGAAATGAAAACATGAGCTTTCTTGTAACAAAATCTAGGTTAGAGGGTGACATACTAAAGCATAGAATTAAAGACTATATACCTCAGCACAGGAAGCATAGGACACTTGTAAGACTCTCCTTGCAGATAAAGTATCTCTACCACTGAACTTTATGGGTGGTCCAGATCAGGACAGGCAGGCAGGCCAGTTTTAAACAGAGAGACTAGAAAGAGCTGAATCTTTACATCTGATTCTGCTGCAAATTACTGGTCACATTGTTTTCTCCTTCCTTGCAGAGACTTAGTCAGGAGGTAGAGAGAGGTCAGAAATGTTATGTAAATAGAGGTCCCACTTCATGGAAACTAGTGAAAGAAGAAAAGTTTCCTTCTCGAAGGTGAAAAATTATTAGACATTTGAAGAGGTACATAATAAGGTGAGAATATTTAGAACATGCCTCTTTTGATTACCAGAAGTAAAAACAGATAGAATGGAAGAAAATAATGATCAGAGGGATAATAGATGAGAATATTTAAGATTAACAAGAGACACGGGAGGAGATATAGTATATAAAAAAATAAAAAGGATTATATACAAACACACACTGTAATGACCCCACACGATAGCATAACACAAAGAAAATATTCTAAAAGCATCCAGGGAAAAAGATAGTTTTAATGGAAAACAATAGATTGAAATTAGCCTTCTCAATAACAAAAATGGAGGCAAAAGAACTATATCTCAAAAAATGCACTTTTAAATGCATGTGTTAGAAAAGAAGAAAGGAAGCAATTATCTCTGTTTTCACTTTTAGAACTAGAAAATGAAGAGCAAATTAAATCAAAAGTAAGTAGAAAAAGGCAATAATAAAAATAGCAGAAATTAATAAAAAATAGAAACAATAGAGGAAATCAGCAAATCTAGAATGTTATGACACTATCAGTAAAATTAATATAATCTTAGCATTTACTAGAAAAAAGTATGAAGTACAATAATATCAGAAGAAAAAGGGGACAGCACTATAGACCCCACAGATATTACTAAGTTAATCAGGGACATTGTAAACATCTTTATGCCAATAAGTTAGATGATGTGGACAAATTCTTGAGAGATACAACTTATCACAGTTGAAATGAGAAAAACAAAATCTAGATATACTATTATCAATTAAGGAATATAATTTTAAATCAAAGTTCTATTTTCCACAAGGAAAACCTTAATACTAGATGCTTTCATTTGTGAGTTCTACCAAACATTTATAAAGAGATAATACTAATCCTTTGCAAACTTTTTTTTTAGAAATATAAGTTGTTGGAACTGTTCTCATTTTATGAGGCCATTAAACTGTGAAACAGAAAGCAGACCCATCTTCTTTAAGAGAACATGCAGTTCCATATCAATAATCCTGCTGAACATAGATGCAAAAATCCTGTGTAAAACTTAGAGAATTAAATTTGCAATATATATAAAAAGACACTATACCATAAGTGTTTTATTCTAGAAATTCAAGGTTATTTTAACATACAAAAATTAGTTGATGTGATTCATCATATTAATATACAAAAGAAAAATAGTTTTTATAAATGCAATTAAATATTTAAAAATATGATATTCATTTATGATTTAAAAAAACCTTCTCAGTGAACTAAGAATAGGTGGAAAGCCTGATAGAGCAATTCAGTATGGAAGGAAAATATTTCCCAAATATCTATTTGGAAAAATAAACTTGACTTCTGCATCATATCACATCAAAATGAATTAAAGATGGATCAGAGACTGAAATGTAAGAACTAAAACAATAAAGTTATTATATTCATCCAACAGATTCAACAGAATTCTGATAAATTGCTGCAATGATTTTGAGGGATTTGAAAAGTGACTTACTGCATCTCTTTGTGTCAACCTGATTCTAACATTAGTGGAATTCTGATCAAAATTTCACCATAGGTTTTTGAGAAATTTGAGTGAATACTTACTTCATTTTTCTGGGTTTTGCTCATTCTGAAATTTACCTGAGAAGCAAAAACTCATTAGCCAGATCACCTCAGAAGGGAGCAATCCAATGGGGATATTTGCCCTACAGGATATAAGAACATCTTCTAAGTCTCAAGCAGACATTAACAATATGTTATCCGTTCTGGGAGAAATATTCAACAATGGAACCAAGTAGCAAACATAGAATTAAATCCACAAATGTATGTGAACTTGATACACAGGGAAGCATTAGAGACCAGGAGCAGTGGGAAAACAAGGATGGTCTATTCAATAAGTGATAGTGGGCGTAGTTTTCTCTGACATAAATCAAATTCATTCCGCTTTATATACAATACACAAAGTTCATTCAGTATAGATTAAGTAATTAAATGTGAAACTTTAAAACATTCAGAAAAAATATTAGATCATATATTTATGTCTTCTGGTTGGAAAATTCTTAAGACATTAAGCATGAAGAAATGATTAATCATAAACAAGATATGAAATGTATAAAATGATTGATAAAGTTGGTTGCCTTAAATTTTAGTAATTTTATTTATCAAAATACACCATAATTGGAGTTCCTGTCGTGGTGCAGTGGTTAACTAATCCAACTAGGAACCATGAGGTGGTGGGTTCAATCCCTGGTCTTGCTCAGTGGGTTAAGGATCTGGCGTTGCTGTGAGCTGTGGTGTAGGTTGCAGACGTGGCTCGGATCCCGCATTGCTGTGGCTGTGGCGAAGGCCGGCAGCTACAGCTCCAGTTAGACCCCTAGCCTGGGAACCTATATGCCGCAGGTGTGGCCCCAGATAAGGCAAAAAGACAAAAAAAAAAACATAATGAAAGTAAAAATCAGTCATAAACTGTGGTAACACAGAACATATGAAAGACTAATGTCAAAACTAAAAAAACTCCTACCAGTAAATCAGAGACCACATAAAAGGAAATATGGAAAATCATGAAACAGTTATCTTTTATAAGAGCATAGCAAATGCTTAATAAATATATAATAAATTTGATAGTCATCAGGAAATTCAAATTAAAAACCAAAATGAGACTAATTTATACTTAGTAACTACATTTACAAAAAATTAAAATGTAAAAAACTAAGATAAAATATGTAAACAGTCTTAAACAGAGCAAGTAAATCTGTATATTGGTATAAGCCATTTGAAAACATGTTGGACTTCTGTCGATGGACATTTAGGTTGTTTCGATGTCTTGGCTGTTGAGAATAGTGTTACAGTGAAGATACGGATGCATGTGTCTTTTTCAAGGAAAGATTTGTCTGGATAAATGCCCAAGAGTGGGATTGCTGGGTCATATGGTAGTTCTACGTATAGTTTTCTAAGGTGACACTTCCTTAGTGGTTATATCAATTTACATTCCCACCAGCAGTGTAGGAGGGTTCCTTTTTCTCCACACCCTCTCTAGTATTTGTTATTTGTGGACTTATTAATGATGGCAATTCTGACTGGTGTGAAGTGGTACTTCATGGTACTTTTGATTTACATTTCTCTAATAATCAGTGATGTTGAGCATTTTTTCATGTGCTTGTTGCCCTCTGTATATCTACTTTGGAGAAATGCCTACTCAGGTCTTTTGCCCCATTTTTCAATTGGGTTGTTGGCTTTTTTGCTGTTGAGTTGTATAAGTTTATATATTTTAGAGATTAAGCCCTTTTAGGTTGCATCGTTTGAAACTATCTTCTCCCTTTCTGTAAGTTGTCTTTTTGTTTTCTTTTTGGTTTCCTTTGCTGTGCAAAAGCTTTTCAGTTTGTTTAGGTCCCATTGGTTTATTTTTGCTTTTATTTCTTTTTCTTTGGGAGACTGACCTGAGAAAACATTTGTAAGGTTGATATCAGAGAATGTTCTCTTCCAGGAGTTTGATGGTGTCTTGTCTTACATTTAAGTCTTTAAGCCATTTTGTTTTTGTGCGTGGTGTGAAGGTGTGTTCCAGTTTCATTAATTTACATGTGACTGTCCAGTTTTACCAGCACCACTTGCTGAAAAGACTGTCTTTTCCCCATTTTATATTCTTGCATCCTTTGTCAAAGTTTAATTGGCCATAGGTGTCTGGGTTTATTTCTGGGTTCTCTGTTCTATTCCATTGGTCTGTGTGTCTGTTTTGGTACCAGTACCACACCATCTTGATTACTGTGGTTTTGTAATATTGCCTGAAGTCTGTGAGAGTTATGCCTCCTGCTTGCTTTTTGTTTCTCAGTATTGCTTTGGCAATTCTGGGTCTTTTGTGGTTCCATATAAATTTTGGATTATTTTTTCTATTTCTGCAAAAAATATCATGGATAATTTGATAGGGATTGCATTGAATCTGTAGATTGCTTTGGGTGGTATGGCCATTTTTACAATATTAATTTTCCAACCCTGGAGCATTGAATATCTTTCCATTTCTTTGAATCCTCTTTAATTTCCTTGATTAATGTTTTATAGTTTTCGGCATGTAAGTCTTTCACCTCCTTGGTCAGTTTTATTCCCAGGTATTTGATATTTTTGGGTGCAATTTAAAAAGTATTGCATTTTTGTATTCCTTTTCTAATATTTCATTGTTAGTATACAGAAATGCAACTGATTTCTGAATGTTAATCTTATATCCTGCTACTTTGCTGAATTTGTTGATCAGTTTGAATAATTTGGGGGTTAAGTCCTTAGTGAAGTCAGTCAGAAAGAGAAAGACAAATACCATGTTATATCACTTATATCTGGAATCTAATATATGGCACAAATGAAACTTTCCACAGAAAAGAAAATCATGGACATGGAGAACAGACTTGTGGTTGCCAAGCTGGAGGGGGAGGGAGTGGGTTAGATTAGGAATTTGGTATTAATAGATGCAAGCTATTGCCTTTGGAATGGATAAGCAATGAGATCCTGCTGCATAGCACTGGGAACTATAGTCGCGTATGATGGAACATGATAATGTGAGAAAAAAGAATGTATATGTGTATGTGTGACTGCGTCACCTTGCTATACAGTAGAAAATTGACAGAACACTGTAAACCAGGTTTAATGGAAAAAATAAAAATCGTTATAAAAAATGGTGAACACACGCACACACAAACACACACACACACACACAAGCAAAGAAAACATGTTGGCCGTACCTTGTAAAACTGTGTGATCATACATTGTAACACAGCAGTTTCACCTGTTACTATGTGGTGTTTTCAAACTTTTAGGAACCAGACCCAAATTATATAACATTGTATGTCATAATCCCACTACTACCATAAATATGTAAATATATATATATAGATATATAGAAATAACTATGGCCAATTTTCGTGGAACATTTCTATTCTTTTAAAAAATATGAAAAACTCTCTATAGTAAATCTTGATTTCATTAGGATGTGACTCACAGTGTGAAAAGTCTCACCCTACAGAAATTCTTATACATATACATCAGTAAGAATCAAAATATTTTCAAGCAAATTCACTGGGGTAAGTATCATAAAAATAAAATTTTGGCAACTACTCATATGCCTTTTAATAGGAGAATAGATAAACATGTTGTATAGGATAGGGAAAGAAATTCATTGGTAAAAATGAATGAACTACTCCTATGTACATTAACCTATATGAATCTTAGAAATATATTGTGTGAAATGAGTGATTTCAGATGTCTTTGTATAGTATTATTACTTTCATTAATTGCAAAAACAAGATATAATATATAGTTTATAGATAAATATGCTGAGGGTAAATCTTTTAAAAAGTGGAAACCAATTGCCTCTGGTAAAATGGGGCTGTGGAAATGTAGATGAACTGAATCTGGAAAAAGTAAATGAGAGTTTCAGTATGCTAGTAAACTAGGTGACAGTTTGATTAATGTTTAACCTATACTACATAACATACATGCATGTGTGTATAAGTATCAAGATTACATAATACAAATTTAACACATAAAAAATATTTTATGTTTCCCATGGAAACAGCAGATAAACCCTAAAGAAAATGCAAAGTAGAGGTATTTATTCATTTTCACTTATTGACTTGTGTTACTGTCAGAGTAGGCCATCTAACTGAAAGTGATGCAAAATGCTACTCTTGAAGAATGCTGAATATCTATATGAAAAGGGTGGAATACATCTTCTTTAATATATTTTGATTTTCATTTGCTTTACAATACTTTTTTTTTAAAATGCCACTACAAGGAAAAAAATCTCATATCTCAAATGCTCTGAAGTTCTTTACCTTCGAGAATTAAAACAATGTTTATTGATTTTTTATTAACTCTTGGGGGCAACCTGTTGGCAGCTGGTAGATATTCTGTTTAGGCTGCCCTTTACTTGCTTCTTAGCTATAGCTGATTTGAGGACCTCAGAGTTTTTAATTATTAGTAAAGATGTTGCACTTCAGTAGGTTTATACTGTTCTCAAAAGACTTTTACTTCAGAAAATCAATTATCCTCTCTTTTGAACTATAATTTCAGTTTGATTAGGTAGGTTTTGTCAACATCTATGATACATTTAATATTCATAACCAGTTTGCTATTTTGAGAAGTAACACTGTTAAATGTGATGTTTGAGACTAATTCTCTTCTTCAAAATGTAATTTTGTGGTATGAATTAGTTGTAGTTCCACCTAAAAGGCACTAAGTGAAGAAGAGTTAGCAGTCTTCTAACTAATTCAATATATGTGGATATCTGTAAAATAAAATGTGACTACTTTCCTTGTAAAAATTCACTTTGTGTAACTGAGTGTTTTCCAGAGAGTTGTGATTTGAAATCAGTATGGATAATGTATAAAGCAGAATGTTTATGGGTTATTCAAAACTTGAAACAACAAAGTTGTCATCCTAAATGTATATGCCACCATTTTAGTCTTTCAAATCACATTTTTTTTCTTTATCGTGTATGTTACTTGAAGGAAGGGTACAAATAATGCAAAATTGTAGGCTGGTTTTCACTATTATCTTTGCAAAGACTATTTAACTTATAATGGAATTACTTTGTGAGGGAGTTTTACCCCTGTGAATAGTATACCATAATTTTTAGATTACTGTGTGGAATGATGTGTAAGTCATTCACATTAAAAGGTAATTAGCTTTTGTTTTATAGTTTTAATGGGAAATTGCAGCATAAAATTTTGTTTCTGTCTTGCTAGGAATGTGAACATTTTTCCCTCTATCCCATTTTCACTCCTAGAGGTGAAAGCTGGGCATGACTTGCATACATTGGGGTATATATCCTGTTTACTTTTAGGCATTATTAAAGATAAATGATCCATAATTTGGAAAAAGCTGGTGGTAGAATATCCTAAAATAGATAATACTTTTTTATTCTTCTTTCTCTCCTCCCCGGCCCTACCTTGAAACTATTCTTCAGTTTTACTTTTTGGATAAAAAAAATAATTTCTGTTTAATGGTTCTTTAAATGGGAAATGTGGATATTGCTTAAGATATATAGTGCGTAAAATAATGGAAGACATTATGCAAAACATCTCAGAAGCTCAGTGAGTTTTGTACAGGATAAATACTAAAATAAACAAAGGCAAACAAACAAATAAGGAAAAAAACAGCAACCAGACGCATCATAATCAAATTGCTAAAGACCAACAATAAAGAGAAAATACTGAAGGTATCCAGGAAAAAAAGAATCACACTATGTGGAGAAGAAAAGGCAGCAACAGAAATGAGAGTAAATAGGAATAGGTAACTGGGAGAAAATGATGAAAGCATCAGTGAGTTGTGGAACAATCTAAAAAATCCTAAAGAAAAATGTATAGTTGGATCTTCAAAGGGAGTTGTGATTGTGGACAAAAAATTATTTGAAAAAAATTGGTTATATTTTTTTTTAAATTTGATGAAAATATAAAACCATAGATCCAAGTTTCACAAACACTAGAAACAAGAATACAATTATATAGTGCCACTCATAATTACATTGATTACAACTAGTTATAAAGAAAAATTGAAATATTATTGAGGATGGCAGAGCAAGGGTTTCTAAAAATCAACCTCTTGGGAGTTCCAATTGTGGCTCAGTGGTAGAACGTGACTAGTATCCATGATGAGGCTCTAAAAGACAATATCAACCTCTTATAGAAGAAATGAGAACACTGGCAAACTTTGTCAAAGTCAACTTTTTTTAGATCTCTGGAAATTAACCTACGTTTTTCAACAATATGAGAAGTGTTTATTCAAGAAATATGGCTAAATCTTGGTAAGAACAGTTAGACTTGTGGTATTTAAACTTTCTCTGTTATCATACCCTTTTCCTATCTCCAAAGCAATTTTGAAAATCAATAGTCACATATCATGGCTAAAAAATTTTTATTAAATCTAACATTAGCGATATCAAAATAAAACTTGAAGGTAAAACAAAGAATCTTGAATGTAGCAAGAGAGGAGTGACTCAACATGTATAAAAGCATTTTAAATAAGATTAATTACTAATTTCTCATCAAAATCCATAGAAGACCACACGCAGTGGATGGGCGTGTTCAAAGTGTTAAAAGAAAAAATGCATTAAAGATGTCAATGAAAGATACTATTAGCAGCAAACTGTCCTTCAGAAGTGAAGGGGAGGAGTTCCCATCGTTGCTCAGTGGTTAATGAATCCGACTAGGGAACATGAGGTTGCGTGTTCGATCCCTGGCCTTGCTCAGTGGGTTAAGAGTCCGACGTTGCCATGAGCTGTGGTGTAGGTTGCAGACGCGGCTCGGATCCCATGTTGCTTTTGCTGTGGCAAAGGCCAGCAGCTACAGCTCCTGTTAGACCCCAAGCCTGGAAGAAAGTAACACATATATGACAAGGTGTAAAAACATTTAACAAACTCTTAAAATTCAACAATAAAAACACTAATAACCTAATTTAAAAATAGACAAAGAATTTGAGTAAATATTTCTCCAAATAAGGTATAGAAGTATCCAATAGGCACAAAAAATTATAAGCACAATTTGTCATTAGGGAAATGCAAATCAAAACCCCAGTGAGATACTACGTCATGCCTACTAGGATGGCTATAACAAAAAAGGTAGACAATTACAAGGGTTGATGAAAATATGGAGAAATTGGACCCTTATATTTACTGATAGAAATCTAAAGTGCTCCCACTGCTTTGAATAACATTAAGTAGTTCTCCAAAATATGATACTTAGAATTACCTATAACCCAGAAATTCCATTCCTAGTTGTAGACTAAAAAGAATTGAAAATATTATGTGCTCACAAATACTTTTATGTGTCCATAACTGCATTATTTATAATAGCCAAAAAGTGGAAATAACCTAATTGTCCATTAACTGATGAATGACTAAACTATATAAGGTGTATCCATACAATAGAGTAGCATGTTGCAATAAAAGTTAATTATAAATGCTGTAAAAAGGATGAAACATGAGAATTTTATCCCTAGAGAAAGAGTCCAGACACAAAATGCTACATATTATATGATTCTATTTAAATGAATTGTCCAAAACAGACAGAACCTTAGTGGGAGAATGTAGATTAGTAGTTGCCAAAGCTGGGATGAAAGAATGGGAAATAACTTCCAATAAATACGGGTTTCTTTTAAGTGTAATGAAAAGATTCTGGAATTAGATACCAGTGATGATTGTACTAAAAACCATTCAACTTTAGGCCTTAAAAAGTAAATTTTATGGTATGTGAATTATATCTCAATTTAAAAAATTGAAGTCAAAATCAACTTTTAAAGACATACAAAAACTGCAAGAATTAATTACTAGTAGACTTTTACTTTAAGGCATTTTAAATGCAGTTCTTCAGGTAGAAGGAATATGATAGCATATAGGAACCTGCATTTAAACAGTGAAATGAAAAGCGTCAAGAATGGTTGCTACATGAATATGTATATGGGAATTTTCTTTTCATTTTTTACGATTTATTTAAATGATAGTTGAGAAGTTGAGAGGAGATTTCTATTGTCTGCCAAGATGGAGTAACCAGGATTGGATTTAATACTCCTGTCTGAAACAACTGAAAAAAATGGGCAAAATATATGAAACAGTGGTTGTCGAGACACACGAATTCAGGTGAGAAAGACAGTGTTCCCTGAGATACAGGAAATGATGAAATGATCCCTTTTGACCGCCCCCTTCCACTGACCTCACCACACACCTTGAGAGAACATCCTGGCTGTGAAAGAGAGAAGAGGAATTCAAATGTACCTTGCTAACTCCCTGAGAATTTGTAACATTTAAGGCTAGATTTCATAGGACAGAGTCCCAGAGAGGAGAGATCTTTACAAAGAGATAACTCTGCATTGTATGCAGAGGTTTCCAGCTGAGTGTTCAGTTGAGTACTGATTAGCATCTGTGTATGAATAATCTACCCAAGGTGTAACTAGGGAAATATTGGGAGTATAATCTTATGCTTATGCAATACCAGGAATAATGTCTGTTCCTCTGAGCTGGACTGAACAAAACCTTTTAATTCAAGAGGGTTTTGTCTTCTTGATGGTGACTAATTTGCTCTAAGTCACACATGGCTATGGGTCTGTATGATGGTTCATTGTATGTGTCAACTTGAGTGGATCATAAAGTGCCCAGAGGCTGGTTGATCTGGTTGTTTCTGTGAGGGTATTTCTGGATGAAATCAGCATTTGAATTGGTGGATCCAGTAAAGCAGTTTGCCTTCCCCAATGTGGGTAGGTATCTGCCAGTCTATCGTGGGCCTGAATAGAACAAGAAGACAGAGGAAGGAAGAATTTGGCTTTTGTTGCCTGACTACTTGAGCTATGATATTAATATTCTGCCCTTTGTGCTCCTGGTCTTCAGGCCCTCTGATTCTCATTGAATTATGTCACCAACTTTTGTGTCTCTCCAGCCTGAAGATGGCAGATTTTAGGATTCCTTCCTTAGACTCCATGATTGCACATACCAATTCCATACAACCAGTCTCTCCCTGTGTAAAAGTAGGGGAGACAGAGGGAGAAAAAGAGAGAGAGAGAATGGAAACTGAGAGAGACGAGACATATACACATATATCCTATTGCTTCTCTTTCTCTGGAGAACCCTGACAAATACAGCCTGCTTAAAAAAACTAAAAAGTGAGACCTCAAATGTTCAAACTCTAAGTAACTTAACTGCATCATATATAAAATCATAAGAATATTTGTAGGAATACAAAATATCTATCAATAAACAACATAACATTTATAAAAGCATACAAGAAAAAGGATAACCAACAATGAGAAAAATCAACCTGAGACTGACACTGATATTAGAATTAGGAGACAAGGGCATTAAAACACTTATTATAAATGTAATTTAAAAGAAAGACATGGCCAATATAAAAAAAGACCCAAATAAGACTTCTGGAGATGAGAAATAGAATGTAAGGAATATATAATACACTAAATTTGATTAATTACAAATTAGACTACACAGAAAAACTTAAAAGATATAGCAATAGAAACTATCTAAAATGAAACACCAAGGGAAAATGGGATTTTTTTTAAAGAGCACTTGTAGGATATTTTGAGTAACATACTATGTGTAATTGGATCCCCTGAAGGAAATGGGAAGCAGATAAAATATTTGAAGAAATAATGGCTGATAGTTATCCACACTTGATGAAAATTCCAAACTCAGAGATCTAAGAAGATCAATACGTTTCCATAACAAGAAACATGAAAAAAACCAGTCCAAGACAAATGCATTAATAAAGAGAATATCTTAGATGAAGCAAGAGGAAAAGGGCACAGTTATCAGAGAACAAGAAAAAGTAATCTCATCAGCAACAGTGTTCACGAGAATGACTAATATCTTGAAATTACTGAAAGGAAAACTATCAAACTAGAGTTTTATTCCAGTTAAAGTGCTTTGTCTTGGGAAATAATGGCTTTTTCAGACATACAAGAACAGAAAAATATCATCATCAACAGAACTATACTAAAAGAAATGCTGAAGAAAATTCTTTAGGTGTAAGGAAAATGCTAAGAGAACAAAATAGCAAAACTCATATCAGAAGAGAATATTTACATTCCACATGTCTACTAAAGGTCTTGTATCTGGAATAAAGAATTATGAAATTTCAACTTTTAAAAAAATCCAGTTAAAATGGCCAGAAGATATGAGCACTTTACTGAAGAAACTATATAGAAGGTGAATAAGCACATGAAATGAGGCTCTGAATCTTTAGTCATTTAAGTAAATATAAATTAAATCACAGTAATATATACCTATTAGAATGGCTTTAAAAAATTGACAGTGTGAAGTGCTGAGAATTCAGAATATTTGGAAATCTCATATATTGCTGGTGAAAATTAAAATATGGTTTAGCTTCTTTGAAAATCAGTTTTCCGTTTCTCTTATAGTTGAATATGCACTTACCTTTTAATCCAGCCATCCTACTCCTAGGTATTTGTCCAAGTGAATTGAAAACTTGTGTTTACATAAAAATCAGTACATGACTGTATGATTTCATTGTAACAACTGAAAACTAGAAACAATCCAAATTTCCTTCAAGAGGTGAATGGATAAACAAAATGTAGCAATCCATATGATTGAATTATACCTGAGATAAAAAGGAATGAACTACAAGCAGGAACATTAAATGACTCTAAAATGCATGTTTAGAAAATGAAAAAATGGTGAGATCTATATGTGAGTATAGTACATTTTTGTGACATTCTATGGAAGGAAAGGTAAGACTAAAGGGAAGGAACAAATCAGTTAATTCCAGGGGATTATAATGGTGGAAAGTTTTGTCTGTAACAACATGCCAAGGGGCTTTAGGGGGTCGAGGATGATGTCCTATACTTCTTTCTTGTTGGTGATGTTGTTAATATGATTATATGTGCTTGCCATATACTCACAAGAGTATATGAGCATAATAAAACATAAAAGGGTAATTTTATTGTTATATGAGTATAATAAAAATAAAAGGGTAATTTTCACTGTAGTGTATAAAGTATACTTGGATAAAATTATGATTAAAAGAGAGAATGGGAAAATTTTGGAGGACAAGTGGGAAACTGGACTAGAGAGAATACCTAAAATGCTCTTATGTTAAGGCAACAAATCATTTTTTAGGTACCTGTGATTTGGAAGGGTGGTAAAATGTGGTGAGCCAATATAGATATAAAAGTAAGCCTGTGTGTTAACTATTGGGGATTCTAAAATAAATATGTTTCTACTATTAAAAAGCTCATGGTTTACTGCGAAGACAATCCTTTTACCTGACAGCCACAAAATAATGTGGTAAGATCTATGAATGATACCATGTAAGGTACTCGTGTATCCCATAAGTGGGATGAATAACCAGACACAGGTGCTAGGGCAAAAGATTGCCTGGAAGAGACAGCAGCAAACATATGAATGGAAATAGAAGGAAAGGGGCTGTTCTGTAAAACAAAATAAGTCCTTATTTATCTAAAATTTTTTAAAAAGCTAACACGTGCATATTGGAACACATGTCTATTGTATTAAATTCAAAAATTATGAAGATTTTTACCTAGGAGAATTCTCTTATCACTACTGTACATATGCATAGAAATATTCTTCACATGTAATAGGCATGTATATATGGATTTTTAAAAACAAAAAGTATAGTGTATTATATACACTCTGAATTTTACTGTTTTCAACAAAAATGCATCTTGAGAGATTATTGCCTATCAATAATGAAACCAATCATATGAAAACCATGATAGTTCCATTTGTATTTAGGCAGGTTTCTTATTGAAAATTTTAATGTTTGTAATTATTGTTCTGCTTATCTTTATCATGATTCCTTTGTGAAATATATTCTTTGATATACATGATGATGCATTCATCCACTTTTCCTCACTTCCATTCCTTCCTTTACAAATCTAATTTTAATATCTTATATTCGTCTGTCTCCTCATTTGACTTTCCCTCCTTCACCTAGTTACTCAGTGTTCTAGTTGTTAGAGATACAGCACTGAACAAAGCAATGCAAACTAATCTGTTATAGAGCTTATATTCTAGTGGGAAGGTACAGACAATATTTAAATGTAATACCTTAAAATCTATGGGAGCAAAAAGTAAAAACAAGTTTGAGTAATAGAGTGTGCCGGAAGGAAGAGTGTGGATTGCTATTTTAAGAAGACTCATCAGAGAAGAACTCACTAATCAGGGTACCATTTCATAAAGACCTGAGAAAGAAAATGATTGAGCTACCTGATATGCATTTCCCAAGGAAAAACATTCCTCTTATCTCTCTGTTTTATCACATTTGTTTATAAGTTAATTTCTCAACTTTTAACTCTCATTTCTTTGGATTTCTTCTATCATAATGTTCCATTGTTTCCAAGAACTCTTCTAAGAAATATTCCATTTACCTAATATTCTATTCTTATTTCGTGTGCACAATATCACCTCTTCTCTAAGGATATTATTTATGTTTTTAAAATATTTCTTTATTGCATTGCATGTATTTTAATTTCACGTTCTCGTCTTTCATTTTGCAGTGTTTCATCAAATGTTATGTTTCTATTTCAGACCATTTGTGGAAACTACTTCAATTGATAAATTATTTGTGTAGACTTATCATATTAGGATCAGTGTTTTTCACTGGGACAGTCTCAAATATTAGCACTTACAAGCTTTTTTTCTTTTATGTGACATTTTTTTTTGTTCAGAGAGGAATCTTCTGCCCTCCTGCCTAGGTAGAAGTATACCTGATAACAACCCTTGGGCTCAGAGTTGTATAAAATGTCAAGAAGCCTATATATTCAGTATACAGACTTTCACACTTATTTCCACTGTTTTTAATAGAGCATATCTCCCTCATTCTCTCCTGCTCTCTATGAGGATGGAGCCTTTGGATTAATTTCTCCAAAGAATACATTTATGGTCTCTTAAGGATGGTCACCTTGCCGACAGACAGAGGAAAGGGTCTAACTGGTTTATCTTCTTCTTGCATGAGCTTTGTGCACCTGTATCTTTTTATCTCAGAAGCTTATCCCAGGAGAGTCTACAGCTGGGTGCAGCTTGCTCTGACTGGACTCCTTCTCAGCAAGCATTTTTTAATTTTCTTAGCTCTGCTGAAGATTCTATCCAATTCTCCTACCACCTTCCTTTACTTTTATTTCTTCATCTGAAAAACATGAAGAATAACAGCCAACTTGAATTCTTACCAGGAGGTTTAGAGACAAGAAACGATGTAATGAACGTGAAAGCTTCTTCTAACCTCTCCAGCGCACTCTACCCTGCCCCCCCCCACACTTATCCTGGCTGTCTAGGTGCCTTCTTTTAATTCCTTTAACACTTCATATTCCTTCTTGCCTTGGGGGCTGTCTCACAGGTTCTTCTCTCTCCCTGCAATGCTGTTTCTTTACTCTTTTTCTTCATTTTCTCCTTTTGGTATAACGTCTAAAACATAAAATATTTCATATATATATATATATATATATATATATATATATATATAAAAGACCATATATATATAATGTAATATAGATTTGAGAACATTGTAATATTATGAACAGCAAATCAGTACTCAGCCCAGGGAGTGCCTTTTGTTGCTCAGCAGATAACAAACATGACTAGGCTAGCAGCTGAAGCTCCGATTCCATACCACTTGAGTGCAGTCCTAAAAAGCAAACAAAACAAACAAAAAAACCCGCAAATCAACCCAGAAAATAAAACATTACCATATACTTCATCTTCTTTTGTGGCTGTCTCCTATACCAGCACTTTCTCCTCTTTATAATTGCATCACATATTTGTATGTGAATAAACGCTATATTGTTTATAAATATCTCTATGCAGTGTTTTGGATCATGTTTTTCTATCTCAATATTATGCTGTCATGCCTCATTCACAGTGTTGGGTGGTTCATTTATGCTCATTGCTTAAAATGTTATTGTAATGAAATTCCAGAGTTATTGATCTTTTTCGTATGTATATAATTGTGTGTGTGTGTGTGTATATATATATATATATATATATATATATATATATGTAATTTTCCATGCTATTATGGACATCCTGTACATGTATTTTTGTGCATATGTGCAAAAGTTTCTCTGGGGGTGATACCTTGGAGTAGAGCTATTGATGTAAAATATGGTGTTTGGGAATAACTTTGGCAGATATTACTTCAAACTGCTGTGGCCTTTTAAGCCACTCATGCCTGAGTTCAATGAGAATTTCTAGCTGGATAAGAAAAGGGAAGGAAATTGCTATTCAAGTCTGTTCAGCAATTAATAGATGTTTTTATATGTTATTTTATTCCATCTATGTCCTTTATTTTAAGCAGAAAAACAAGTTTATAAAGATGGCGACTTAGCCAAAGTCCTACCAAGTTAATAATAGAAACTGGAATAGTCTTTTGAATTCCAGCTGAGTATTGTTTCACAATCTTCTCTATGAGTCACTTAGCTCTCCTTCAGAAGGATTCCACCATCCCCTGTATTCTTCTAAGTGAGACCATGGATCATATATATTTTATTTTATTTTACTTAATTGTTTCTAGTCCATTCTATGCTAACACCAAGTCTTCTTAGAAAAAAAATGCGAAAAAGTACATGACTCATGCATAACCAGTGTGTAGCAGTATTTATTACAAATGCAATCTTTTCATCTATATTAAAATACTTATTAACAAGCTGCTAGAATCAAAGCAAATTATTTGTATCTAATAAGAAGTGCAGTCATGTGCAAGAACAGATATTTCCTAAACTTAATTTTTCAGCCTGGAAATCTAAACTCATAACAGCAACAGTTGAATATAAGTATTGCAATCTTTATTTCTCACCCTTGTTTCAGCAAATAATTTTCTGGTGTTCCTCTCTTACGAAAAGAAAGTCTGATAAAAACTGATATGTTAAGGAAAATATAGTTGGGTGAAGAATTCTTGGGAAAGTGTACAAAAGCAAGAACCTGTGCAAAGATTCTGGTGTAAAGTACCTTGATTATTGAAGAACATGATTATTGACATTGATTATTGAAGAAGTCAGTGTGGCTTGGATGCAGAGAACTGAGAGGACCATGATGAGGTATGGTAGGATCCAGACCTTATAGGACCTGGAAGACCATGGAAAGAATTTTGATCTTCGTTGTAAGCTTAGTAGGAGGCTAGTGGATTATTCATGGAGAACAGACTTGTGGTTGCCAAGGGGCAGGGGGAGGGAGCAGGATGGACTGGGAGTTTGGGGTTAGTAGATGCAAACTATTGCATTTGGAATGGATAAGCAATGGGATCCTGCTGTATGGCACAGGGAACTATATCTAGTCACTTGTAATGGAACATGATGGAGGATAAGGTGAGAAAATATATGACTGCATCACTTTGCTGTACAGCAGAAATTGACAGAACATTGTAAGTCAACTATAATAAAAATAACAAAAATCTTTAAAAACTAATGCTGCTATAATATAATTTAATTGAGAGTCCAATAAAAAAGAGACTCTGTATGATCTGATAAAGTTAGGTTTGAAATTTTTAAACAACATTGAAGGTGAAATAGTTACTGGAAGGGGTTTAGAGTAGACATAGGGAGGCCAGTTGAAAGGCTGTCACAGTAGTGTAGGAGAGGGAATTGTCAGAGAGGGATTGTGGTTGCTTTCAATAGTGTGGTGGTAGTGGAACAGGAAAGGAAGAAATAGAGATGGTATAAATTCTGGAATAAGAGCCAACAGGATGGGCTACTGGATTGGACTGAAGGAGAAAAAGGACTCTAGAATACCTCCTGGGTTCCTGACTTGTATCACTGATAGTTGTTGATAGAATTTGACAGTGTTCACTGACATAGAGAACACTAAGAAAGAGAAGAGCAGTTTTGGATATGAGTCATTATGTTATCACAGTATAAAGTTTATGTAGAGATTGGACTATACGGTCCTAGTTCTGAAGAATGGTCTAGCTTGGAGATAAAATTTTCTACAAATCATTAGTACATGTGCAGTAATAAAAGCCTTCAGTTTGGATGAGATTCCATGGGGAGAAAAGTTTTGAGTGGTAAAAGAGGAGGGTTAACTGAGTTTTGAGTTACCAGGAGAGTACAAGTCTATAATGACGATAAAGAAGAGCTTAGCGTCATCAACGTCAGTGAAAGAGAATCTTATAAGTGAGAACAGTTATCAGTATTGAATCCTACTGAGAAGCCAAGAAGAAGAAAGACTGTAAAATAGCAACTTTCTGCTAATAGTGCTTGTGGAGTTAAACAGGCAGCCAAAATGATCTGTTGATCATGTCAAAGCGTACGGGTGCTTTATTCCATACTTGTTTAATGGTAAAAGAGGAAATGTATGTCTGTGCACAGAACGTTCTGAAGCATTATTAGTTTTCTGGGGCAAATGTGGGTATACAACTAGTGACTCTGTGAAACAATTCTAAGGAAAAGAGAGTAGAAAGTAGCCTTGGAGGTACTCACTGGCACTAGCACTAAATTAGATTTCTCCTGCTGCTTCACTCTCAGCATGGTTTTCCATGGCAACCGAGTTTAAATGGTTCTGCTAGGTGAACAGGTCAATACAATTATAGCCATTTGTCTTATTACTCTTATTTGTCATATTAGAAAGCCCACATTTTTGTTTGAGAGCCTATTAAGATTTGGTCAAACTTCTTGTAATTGTTTCAGTTCTGATCTTTTAATAGTTCCTTTGCAAGGAAGGAAAAAATATACCTTAAAACTAATTTAACTGAGGAACATTTTAACTATATAAATTTGGGATTGAGTTTTGAATAGAAGAATATAATGAATTTTAAATATGAAAACATATTATATCCTGCTGGAGAACACAGAGGACTAGATTAAAAAAAACTTTACAAATAAAGTAGTAATTAGAAATAAAATACATGACTTTGTGAAACTCAGCCTGCTCTTTTAAGTTTACTTTTCTTATTGAAAACAGTAGATATGAAAAAATCAGTGAAAACATAAGTTTATTTATGAAAGTATTACATTCATTTTCATCTTTACATATACTACCCAATGCTGAAGAAAAGCATTTTGATGAAATATTTTGACAGACGAAGTGGAGGTGGTTTTCTTAAAGTGACTGCAAATAATGGGAACAAAAATTACATGATTTTTCATGCAAGCCTATTAAATGGCACTGAAAGCTGGCACAGTTCCTCTTAAACCCACATTCTTTACTATGTGTTCTATGACATGAGACGTATCTTTCCCTGTCACTATTCATATGCCAGCAATTTTGTCCAAGCATTAAAATGATTTGATTTTGATTTTTTGGAGCAGAATAATTGTAAGGATCTTTATTTGTTAATTTATATTTTAAAAATTTGCCTTCTCGAGATCTTTAAACATTATAAGTTAAATACTCTATTTTAAATGAAAATATAAATGTCAACTTCAAAAACTTAATTTAATTTTAGGTCTCAAGAAAAAATACCAAGCTGAAATTACAACCTTTAGAAATTGCATGAGATTAATACATCACAAAAACTGAAAAAGAATTAAAGCCTAATTATTCATTAAATATTTACTTCAGTTCAGGGTATCATTTGATTAGCTTATGTTGATTTCCAAGAAAGATAATACAAGTTTGGATTTATCTGTGCCCCGAGCTACTGATTACTGTGGATCATTTGTTCTGAGCATCCATCTGAATTTGTAGATATTTAACTGCTCCTCTTGCGTGTCTGACAAAACAAAGCAGGGCTGCTTGCTCACAGAAGCAAGTAATATGGCACAAAATTTCTATTTTAAGCTAATGAATTCTATTTGGTACAGCAGTGCTCTAAGATGCAGGGAGAACCAAACACTTGACCCACGAAAGATGTCTGTGTGTGTGTGTGTGTGTGTGTGTGTGTGTGTGTGTGTGTGTGTGTGTGTGTTTATATAATCCCATAGGAAACTTCCCCACTTTCCCCCCACCCTGTATTTCTCCTTCCCCCTTCCCTCCCTCCACTTGTAGCCACTAGTTTGTTGTCTATTTCTGTGAATTTGCTCCTTTTTTTTGTTTTATACACCAGTTTGTTGTATTTTTTATATTCCATATGTAAGTGATAACGTACAGTTAATCTAAGTAAACCCAAAATACTAATTTGAAAAGATACATGCACCCCAGTGTTCAGAGTAGCATTATTTACAATTACAAGGTATAGAAGCAACCAAAGTGTCCAACAGGTGAGGTGATAAAGACATTTGTGTGTGTGTGTGTGTGTGTGTGTGTGTATGTATATATGTGTATATCCACAATGGAATATTACTTAGCCATAAAAATTGAAAATTTTGCCATTTGTAGCAACATGGATAGACATAGAGGGCATTTTGCTTAGTAAGATAAGTCAGACAAAGACAAATGCTGTAAGGTGTTAATATTTTGAAAATCCTACCAGGGAGAGATTTCTGTGGTTCTGGAAGACTGCAAAAAGGGCCAGTCAGCCTTAATGGTTACTCCTTCATTTATCATTGTTTAAAATTATGATATTAACACAAACAAAAAACTCATATGGTTATAACATGATGAAAATTGTTTTGGTTGTAAAGTATTTCTCTCACACACACATACACACACGCACTATGCACATGTGCCATAAATTCTTTGAGTTTTATATGCCACGATTTACACAATCTATTTTTGCTACACCCTTTCATGTACAGAATAAACAAGTATTAGAGCCCTTGCAACTAGCAACAAAAATTAAAGACAGAAGGGGGAGAGCCTTTTTTATCTTATATGTTTTCTTTTTATATTTCTTCATGGTCTATAATTATACAAAGAAGAATGAAATATATTAAGACCATGAATTATAAATTTATAAAATTTACATGCTCTGATCCACAAGGGAATGTAATGATATTATTTTATTCTAATTACTTATGGAACGTGAAAGTGGATGAGAGCAAATTTTTTTTGTACACATATTCTCTATAGGCAGTTTTTCAATCATGAAAAGGTTTTGAAATGGCTTACAAACCATTATTGTAATGTTTTGTTTGGTTTTTCCTCTTCCTGGATCCAACACTTCACAGGAAGTTTCATGCTTTTGAATAATTTTAATAATTATGTTAACTCCAGTTTTAATTTTGGCATTGAGGGAAAGAGTTGGAAACCAAAGGAGCAAGAGGAGTATCTTGGTATTTATTTGCTCAGTATCATAAACAGATAATGTAAATTCTAATTGTATTTGATTGGCTACGTATGATACAACTATTTCATTTGTTCATTCAAATTCCATCTCCACTTCTATCCTCTGTGCCACGCTCCAGGAGGTTGAACTCTGTGGCTTTGGCTTCTAGGGAACTCTGTCAAGAGATTGAAGGAAAGGAGGAGAGTGAAATCAGGCCACTTATTTCCCCCAGCTCACCAGCTCACTCTGGTAGCTCTGTCATTGGCTGAACACTTGTGAAGAGTACAAGGATTACCTTATCACTCTCCATCCCTCCCCTACTGCCCAAGTTCTAGTAACAGGTCTAAAGATGGTGATGGTGTTCAACTCCCTGATGTGACAATGCTGGCACCCTTCAGTCTCTTGAGGTCTCCCTTCACCAAGTCCACAATTTTATAAACAATTTCTTAATTAAATGATATTTAAATATTTCAGTCTATGTGCCTTTCTCTTCCTGCTAATGCCTTATCTGATACACTCATCTCAGTGGAATAAACGCTGAAAATAGAAAATGTTCTTGACATTGCCAAATTATGTTGATTTAATTTTAACTATTATTTTAATATTATTCATGGAACTGTAATTTTATATTCCAACTAGAGAGTGATTTTGTTTTATGACAGTCAATTCCCTAGTGGCATCAAAAAATAAAAACTCTGGCAAATTTTACATTACCTTAAAGGTGCAAACCATATATGATGTTCTGCTGAACTACATACTATGAAATACTGTTAAGCATTTAATATGATTTTTCACTCTTGGAGATATATGTGTGTGTGTGTGTGTGTGTGTGTGTTTGAGATTAACAATGTGTAGTTACTCTGACTACCTCAGTTTGTGATGCGCATTCCTTCCCTTAACCCACAGTCTGCGATGTGCATTCCTTCCCTTAACTCACAGTGGCTTTCTGCAGTACTTTGAGTATGCCAAGCTTATTTTCTGCCAAGCTTATTGTCTTTATATTTGGGTGGACCCCCTTCCTCCTACATTTTCCTAAGTTTTATTCCTGCACATTACTCAGGTCTTTATTCAATATGATCTTTTCACGGGCTTCCTCTGTGCTATCTGAAATATCCATCTATCACCCACCATATTCTGTACCTCTACCCCAATTCATTTGCTCTCTAGAATTTTCACTATCTAAAAACATCTAAAAACCCTACATGACTACATCTTGTTATGTAAGCTTACATTTGTATTTATTTAATATGTCTTTACCCTCTCCCCACATAAGCTCCATGGAAATGATGATGGCACTTTCTTTAGGGCTAGAATAAGTGGATTTCTGCCTTCTGCAGGAGTAAGTAAGCAATACTTTTAGCAGCTTTATTGATACATTTCATATCAAATATGTACATATACATTAGAAAGTTTATATAAAATGTATATTGTAAATATACATAAGTATATAATATGAATATATAAAATGTATAACATGAACATGTGTAATATCTGATATAAATATAATTGTATATAAAATTTATAAAAAGATACATCAATAAAACTTAAGTGTATAGATTATTTAAACCATACTTTTTAAAGTATGCAACTTATTGCACAGAGTTATTAATTTACCACCACAGTCAATTTTAAGACATTTCACTACTCCTAAAAGAAACCCTTTGTCTCTTAGCCATTTCTTTCCCTCTACCTTCCCAACCCCCCGACAACCACTAATCTTCTTTATATCCTGTAGATTTTCAAATTCTAGATATTTTGCATAAAACAAACCGTCTCATATGTAGTCTGATCTTTTATGACTGGTTTATTTCACTTAGTGTGATGTTTTCAAGGTTCATTCATGTTGTAACATTTATTAGTATTTCATTCCTTTTTATGATTGAATAACTTCCTATTATAGGGATACTTTATTCATTCATTAGTTGATGAACATTTAGGTTTTTCTCATTTTTTGGCTGTTTTAAAAAATGTGGCTGTAAGCATTCACGTGCAAGATTTCATATGGATTTATGTTTTCATTTCTTTTGAATATATATACATAGAAGTAGGGTTGCTGGATCATATGGTAGTTCAATTTTTTAGTTTTTTGAGGAAATTCCATACTTTTTTCCATAGTAGTTGCACCAAAGTGCATTCCCACCGACAGTGTTAGGAAGGTTCCCTTTTCTCCACACTCTCTCCAGCATTTATTTGTAGACTTTTTTGAAGATTGCCATTCTGGCTCATGTAAGACGCCTCATAGTAAGTTCTCATTTGCATTTCTCTAATTAGTGATGTTTAGCATATTTTCATTTTTTTTTTTTTTTGCCACCTATATGTCTTCTTCAGAGCAATGTCTGTTTAGTTCTTCTGCCCATTTTTTGATTGGGTTATTATTTTTTTATACTGATTTGCACAAGTTGTTTACATATTTTGGAGATTAATCCCATGTAATTCACTTCATTTGCAAATGCTTCCCCCCATTTTGTGGGTTGTCTATTTTAATGGCTTCCTTTGCTGTGCAAAATATTTTTAGTTTAATTGGAACCCATTTGTTTTTATTTTCATTACTCTAGGAGGTGGATCTGAAAAGATTGCTGGGGTTTATGTCAGAGAGTGTTCTGCCTATGTTTTCCTCTAAGAGTTTTATACTATTTAGCCTTAAGTATTTATGTCTTTAATAAATTTTGAGTTTTTTTTGTATATGGTGTTAGAGAATGTTCTAATTTTATTCTTTTACCTCTAGCTGTCCAGTTTTCCCAGTGCCACTTTTTGAAGATATTGTCTTTTCTCCATCATATGTTCTTGCCTCCTTTTTTCATAGACTGATTGACCATAGGTGCTTGGCTATATTTCTAGGCTTTCTATACTGCTGATGTGGATCTCAATCTGATAACGGGTAAGAGAACATTTAAAATCTGCTTCAAGTCTAAAAATAACAGTGGACTTAAAGCCAGACATAAGATTCCCTGGGGAAAGACTTGTGTGTACAGATGTCTAGGGCTAAGGACAGGGTTAGTATTTTCTTGTTGTTAAAAATCATCCCCAAGAATAAATAAATGTATCAATTGTAACACATTCTACTTAAAATAATTTTTACACATTCAAATACATGATTTTTAAGAGAGAGGAGACCTGTTTCTTTCATAGAGTGATACAGTTTGCAAATTGCATCCTAACGATAAAAAGTTGTCAAATAAGGGGAGGTATCAGCAGGTTACACTCGCAGGTCCAACTCTTTTATGATAATATAAAAATAACTTTTATTGAAAAATTCCAGTGATTATTGATAATAAAAAGTATGACAGTTTCTAAGAGGAAATAAATTGGTATTTTTTCTTTTATACTTCATGTTTATCAAAAGGATAACATAAATTTCCAGGGCTAGTGATATAATCAGTTAAAGCAACTGTTTTCCTTAAGCTAAAATATTTTCTATAGCATGCACAGGAAATATAATCTCTTTTTCTCCTTTCTTCAGAAGATGCTCATAAACTACCTAAGTAAGAGATAACTTTTTGTGCGATACAGCTCCCATAGTAACAAGAAAAATGTGCTTTCCACTGAAGTTCAATATTTACTAAAAATAAGTGACATCAAAATGACAGAAAACATTACAGATCATTTATTTTACTTCCTCTTTAAAATCACCTTAATAATTCCATCCACAGTTTTTGAACTATATTAGAATATTTTAATGTAATTTACAATGTAAATGAAAGAGAAATTCTGCTGTGTGGCCTTATGTGTATATATTTAGTAAATTCTAGGTAATTTCTTTACCTCACCTTCCCTTTTCCTTCCCTCCATCCCAACTTTCCTTACTTCTGTTGAAGTTTTTCTAGTGGATAGAAAAGGCATTAAAATATAAAATAAATAACTATGTACATATAAATAAAATAAGAGAATGAAAGCTGTGGGAGGGTTTTGAACTGTTTAATAACAACATTTAGACTGTTTTAGAAAGGTGTCACTCCATCTGCTCTGTGGAATGTACACTGTGATGGTGGTAGTTGTAGAAGCAAGATGACTACTAGGAGACTTTTGCAATATCACAATTGAGAAAGGACGGTGTTTTGGATTAGAGGATAGGCAGGAAGAATATATAGAATAGTATGTTTTGGAAACAGGAAAATAGAAAGTGAGTCACAGATGGCCTGTATGTTGGTGGGGTAATGATATGATTTTTAGTTTGAGGGCAAAACCCAAAATAAAACCAAACCCCTGATGCTATATCTATTATATAGACTGAGAAAAGAATATGGGTAATTTTCCCAGTTGTAAAAGATAATCACAAGAATTAAGTCACTGGGTATGTGATCAATATCAGGTGATGTCCAGTAGTTTTGTGATTTCTGTCAAATCGCATTAAATTTCACATTTCCCTATACGTTTTAATAATTTTCTGAAGGAAAAATACAAAGCAGATTAAGCAAAAAATTTGGAATAGTAGAAATTCCACTATTCTCTCTCATGAATGTTATTTCTGTGAATGACATTAGAACACCCTCTGCCAAGATGATAAATGATCCAATACACTGAGTTCAAGATGGTGGGAACAATTTCATCATGTATGAAAACGATAGCTTTTTGGAAAGAGAATTGAATGGAAGTATCTTAAAATGGCCATTGGTTTTAAAAAGTGAAAGCAATGTTAAGTATAGCTGTGTCTCTCTTTTCAATATATAATATGATGAACTTTTAACTAATCGTTAAATTGTCAAATATAAAAACCTTCAAGATTTATACAGATTCCATTGTTCATGTAATATTTCATTGGAACAAAACTTTGCCTTTAATGAATTTTAAATTTAAAAAATAATATGAAATCTGAAGTGCTTTCCTTAAGCAATGTTTCTAAATATAACAGAAGTAGTCTTGCTTCTAGACATTTGCAATGTCTTGCTACTGACTACTGCATTATTTTGAAAGTTAGAAACTCGACTAGAATAAAAATAATCAAAAATAAGCTCTAAGGCTCACGTTCTCCCGTCTTGAGGAATCCAGATAACAAATGTCTAAATTAACTGCCTTTTATTTAGAGTGACGTCCAGAATTTTACAAGGTTCCCCTCTTGAAGTATTTCTGATATTTTCATATAATATCCCATATTCCCAATATATCACTTGCTCCATACCAGGGGTCAACAAAGCACAAAAAAACCTGCCTATTTTTTGTAAATAAAGTTTTATTGGAACACAGACACTGATATTCATTTAGAGTCTTAACAAAGACATTATGACCCAGAAAGCCAGCAATATTTTCTTTCTGCCCCTGTACAGAACAAGTTTGCTCACCTATGATCTATTCAGTGGATCCAGGTCCCTCCCCTCCGCTTTTCATCTGGTGTTGTCCCTTCACCAGATCCTCCAGAACTAAGCTGTTGTCCCTGGACTTCACCCACTGGAGGCATGAACCCCAGACTTAAGACAAAATATGGCTAAGACCACATAGTGGTATTTAGCAAAGATGCACAAAGCCAAGTTAGAGAGTGACTTCTGGGAAGAGCAGTGACAGCGGGAAATGCTCTTTTCCTGGTCTGAGTGTTGGCTACATAGGTATGTTTGGTTTGTGAGAATTCAATGATTTGCACACTTATAAGATATACACATATCACAATTTAACAAAATTTAAAACTATTGAGAGCTTTCACACATTATATAACTGACAGAAATACAAATTTCAAATGGGGTTCTATTTCATTTAGCTATGAGCCATGTTTCTTTGGTTCGGGTGTCCTCGCTACTTTTTTACTTAGAGGCAATTTTATAAACCTGATATATTAAAAATATTAATTTAAGTATTCCTTTGGCAGTATAATAATCTCCTTAGGCATAGGGCATGCTTCCCTGTTCAAGGTGTCCTTCTTTCTCATTCTTCTTAGCTCAGAGCTGAGAGCCCCCTTCAGTTGTACAGAAGCTCCCATGCATCTTGCCTTTATCCAAGTCCAGACTCCTCACTGTATGCTTTGTTCCAAAAAAAAAAAAAAAGTGTTTTCACCTCCATTCAACCTCATAAAAATCCCTACAATGATATAAGAGTAATCACAATGAATTTAGGTTATGACATTATTGTGCAGGATTATTATATGGTTATCTTGAATGTCCGTTCTGTATTTTGGGATAGTTTGTTTTTTTTTTTGTTTTGTTTTGCTTTTTAGGGGTGCACTCACAGCATATGGAGGTTCCCAGGCTAGGGGTTGAATTGGAGCTGTAGCCACTGGTCTACACCATAGTAATGCCAGATCTGAGTTGTGTCTGTGAACTTCATCACAGCTCACAGGAACGCTGGATTCTTAACCCACTGATCGAGGCCAGGGATCGAACCTACAACCTCGTGGTTACTAGCTAGATTCGTTTACGGTGCACCACAATGCCAGTCCCCCATTCTGGTTTTTTTTTTTTTTTCATGATTTTTATTTTTTCAGTTATAGCTGGTTTACAGTGTTCTGTTAATTTTCTACTGTACAACAAAGTGACCCAGTCACACATACCTATACATATTATTTTTCTCACAATATCCTCTGTCACGCTCCATAATAAGTGACTAGATATAGTTCCCAGTGCTATATAGCAGGATCTCCTTGCTTATCCATCCCAAAGGCAACACTTTGCTTCTATTAACCCCAGATTCCCAGTCCATACCACTCTCTCCCCCTCCCCTTTGGCAACCACATGTCTATTCTCCAAGTCCATTATTTTCTTTTCTGTGGAAAGGTTCATTTGTGCCATATATTAAATTCCAGATATAAGTGATATCAAATGGTATTTGTTTCTGACTTTCTTTACAGCAAGAGCGTCTCTAGTTCCATCCATGTTGGTGCAAATGGCATTATTTTGTTCCTTTTTATGGCCGAGTAGTATTCCATTGTGTATAGATACCATGTCTTCTTAATCCATTCATCTTTCATTGGACATTTATGTTGTTTCCTTGTCTTGGCCGTTGTGAATAGTGCTGCAATGAACATGCGGGTGCAAGTGTTTGTTTTCAAGGAAAGTTTTGTATGGCTCTGTGCCCAAGAGTGGGATTGCTGGGTCATGTGGTAATTCTATATTTAGTTTTCTGAGGTACCTCCATATTTTTTTCCATAGTCTTATACCAGTTTACATTCCCACCAGCAGTGTAGAAAGGTTCTTTTTCTCCAGCATTTGTTATTTGCGGACTTATTAATGATGGCCATTCTGACTGGTGTGAGGTGGTACCTCATACTGGTTTTGATTTGCATTTCTGTTATAATCGGTGATGTTGAGCATTTTTTCATGTGCTTGTTGGCCATCTCTATATATCTTCTTTGGAGAAATGTCTATTAAGTTCTTTACCCATTTTTCAATTGGGTTGTTGGCTTTTTTGCTTTGTATAAGTGGTTTGTATATTTTAGAGACTAAGCCCTTGTCAGTTGCATCATTTGAAACTACTTTCTCCTGTTCTGTAAGTTGTCTTTTTGTTGTTTTTGGTTTTTTTTTTTAGGGCTGCACCCGTGGCATATGGAGGTTCCCAGGCTAAGGGTCGAATCAGAGCTGTATCTGCTGGCCTACACCACAGCCACAGCAATGCCAGATCCCAGCCATGTCTGCAAACTTCACCACCGCTCATGGCAATGCTGGATCCTTAACCTGCTAAGCAAGGCCAGGGATTGAACTCACAACCTCATGGTTCCTAGTCGGATTCATTTCTGCTGTGCCACAATGAGAACTCCTCTTTTTTTTTTTTTTTTAATGGTTTACTTTTGCTGTGCAAAAGCTTTCAGTTTGATTAGGTCCCATTAGTTTATTTTTGCTTTCATTTCTGTTGCCCTGGGAGACTGACCTGAAAAATATTTGTAACATTGATGTCAGAGAATGTTTTCCCTGTGTTCTCTTCTAGGAGTTTGATGGTGTCTTATGTTTAAGCCATTTTGAGTTTATTTTTGTGCATGGTGTGAGTGTGTGTTCCATGAATATCCATTCTGAATAAAATTTTCCTTTACCATAAAACAATTTTTAAAATACCTGTAAAAGTGCCCTTCTTACCCAGGAAAGAAAAAAGCAAAAGTGTTGTTGATCTTTATGATGATTTATCTTCCATGCCCAGACCATGTGTTGTCTAATGTACACTTCGACAGCTTTAAAAGAGCAGTTTGGTCATCATAAGAAACTCACAGATCTTTTGGAAAATGGCCAATGAAGTGCTCACAGAAATTTAGGACTGAACATTCCATCTTTGATTATGCATGCTTCTTGCTTATGTGAGAGCCTATGACTAGGTAGCGTTACAGAAAAGCTATTCTAGGCAGGTAATTATTCCAGGTTACAGTACCCAAAACAGTTTTTAGCAAGTAGCTGTATGTTTAGGTGTAAAATAGTTACTCAGAAGCATACATGCTGATGACGACAGTCAGCAACTACATCCACAGTTTGAGATAGTTGGTTTTCTAGCTGCTACCATTAAATTATCCTGACAAAGAAACAAATGCCAACACTTTGGTATACTTAGTGATGACAGTTTGCTCTGAAGCTGTCTCCCTTAAGCAACTCTTGGTTCTCCCCAAACATAAATCTGTGCGAATTGGATCCTGAACCTTCAGGATCTTTGCTGATAAATTGCTCCAGGTACTTCTTGCTTTTCTTTCCTCCACACAGCCCCCTCTCCCCACACCTACTATTTATTAAGAACCTGTCCTTTCTTATTCCCTCCTAGTGTTCCCTCATTCTGGCTTTGTGTGGGTTTTCCTCAATTTACCAGCTTCATCTGGGGTACACCCTGGGATGCTGCTTCCAGAAATTGTTAGCTGCCCTCACACTTGAGCCCACAAATCTGATGTGACTCATGAGATTAGAGTTTTTTTTAAGCCCCACATAGTGTTTTTGTTTTATTTTTTAAGAGAGCCAGGAAAACCGGCATTGCTTCTTTAATCTTCATCTCATATCACCTCTAACAAAGCCGTTGTTGTCTTTGTGAGGTTCTTCCATGCACGTTATTTAGAAGTAGAATTTATACTGTTAAATGAAACACTTTTACATTTATGGATACAATTTTCATGGTCTGAACGGCCCTGTTCAGTGAGGACTTAGATTTTGGGCAAGACACTAAAATGATAGATCATTCTGTAATTAATATGAAGGCATTGCTTGAGTTCTTCTAATTATTCGCACCTGTGCTAGAGGTAGCTGTGGGGATGGAAGTAAAAGTATGCATAAAACAGTCTTCACTCACAGTGCTGTCAGGGTAAGTTGCTGCCTGATGGGAATTCTAGTAGGACTGTGATAAGGTAAACAACTACCCTGGTTTTCCCAGGATTGAGGCATTTCCTAGGTCATGGACTTTCAGTAGTAAAGCCAGCAGTCCTGGGCAAACAGGAAGAGTTGGTCACTCTACTGAAGAGGTTTGTTTACTTTCTTGAAAAATTTCTCCAAAAGAAGATTATAAAATACTTGGAAAAATATAATATAGAGGATTTTTTAGCAGACTTTTTCTGACTATAATTATACCAAGATTAGACTTTTTCTATAAAGCACTTTTAGGGCCATATGGTTTTTATTGCAACCACTCAACTCTGCCATGGTATCATGAAAGCAACCACAGACAATCCATAAATTAACATGTGTAGCTCTGTTTCAAGAAAACATTCTTTACAAAAATTAGCCATAGCTAAATTTGGCCAAATGGCTATAGTTTGCTTACCCTGGATCCAAACTCTTATTTTAAAATTGCTTCTTGTGGTCTCCATTTATGTTCATATATATTTAGGTATATACAAACAAATGTTACCATTTGGTTTACAAGGCTTATCAATACTGTTGCAATCTTATCTATTTATAGAAGATGTGTCATAGGATGTAAACTATTGCAAAGAAAATACAAAAATACTATAGAGTTTAAATATAGAGTTACTATCTTTAAAATTTTTGTTCTAGTGTAACCTCTAGGATAATTTTTAGCTTTTCTTCTTAAAGTATTTTAATGTATTTATTGATATAGAGGTCTGAAAAGAAAGAACTGTAAATTTGAGTCTGTTTTTAATATATAGCCTTGATCCTGAGTTTGCACTGCCTCGGTCCACTTATATGTGGATTTTTTTTTAATACTAAATGCTACAGTACTGCATGATCGGTAGTTAGTTGAATCTGTAGACACAGAACCACGTATATGGAGAAAATTACGGTACAGAGGAACTGCTGTCATAGTCGATAAATCATTGTCAGGGTCAATGTCAAAATCTATTTGGTAGGTTTTCTTAAAATTTTTAGTTTCCTGGCTTGTGATTAATCCATTTTGAGTTGATTTTTGTGTATGGTATAAGATAGGGTCCAATTACTATGTTTCTGCCTATGGATATCCAGTTTTCCCAAAACCATTTTGTTGAAGAGACTGTCTTTTTTTCTTGGTTATTCTTGGTTGTTAAAGATCAATTGAGTGTATATGTGTGAATTTATTTCTGAGCCCTCTATCCCATCCTATTGGTTAGATCTGCTTAAACCTTCCCTATGCCAATTTTTCTGTTTTAATTGCTATAGTTGATGTAGGTTTTTGTTGCTGTTGTCTTTTTTGCCTTTTAGGGCTGCACTTGCAGCATATGGAAGTTCCTAGGCTAGGGGTCCAATAAGAACTGCAGCCTCCGGCCTGTGCCAGAGCCACAGCAAGGCGGGATCCAAGCTGTGTCTGCAACCTACATCACAGCTCATGGCAACACCAGATCTTTAACCCACTGATTGAAGCCAGGCATCAAACCTACGTCCTCATGGATGCTAGTCGGGTTCACTAATCGCTGAGCCACGATGGGGAACTCATGTGATATAGCTTTAAATCAAGAAGTATGATGCCTCAGCTTTGTTTTTCTTGCTCAAGATCAGTTTGACTATTGGGAGTCTTTTGTGGTTCCATAAGAGTTTTAGAACTTTTAAAAAAGGTTTCTGTAAGCATGCCTTTAATATCCTTACTCATTATTAAAAAATCTGTTCAGATTTTGTTTCTTCATCATTCGATCTTAGTAGGCAGAGGAAACAATCAACAGAATAAAAATGCAACTAGCGTAATGGAATATATTTGCAAACTGTGTATCGGATAAGAGGTTAATTTCCAAAATATATAAGGAGCTAATACAACTCAGTAGCAATAGATAGATAGATATAGATAGACAGATAGATAGATAGATAGATAGATAGATAGAGTAAAATAGGAAAGGACTTGGACAGACATTTCTCCAAAGGAGGCATACAAATAGCCAAGAGGTATATGAAAAGATGCTTGATGTCATTATTAATCAGGGAAATGCAAATCAAAACTGCAATAAGGTTGTCACCTGACATCTGTTGGATAACAGGTACTGGTGAGGTTATGGAAAAACTGGAACCATTGTGCACTGGGTTGTACAGAACTGGAACACTGCTGAAGGGGATGCAAAGTATAAACTATGGAAAACAATATAGAGTTTTTCTCAAAAAAATAAAAATAGGGTTATCATATGATCAAGCAATCTTAATTATGAGTATATATCCAAAAGACTTGAAATTAAAATCTCACTGATAGCTGTATTCTAGTGTTTTCTGCAGCACCAGTCACAATAGTCAAGATGTGGAAATAACCTAAGTTAAGTGTACATTTACAAATGTATGTATAAAGAAAAAAAGAGGTATATACATCCAGTGGAATATCATTCATCCTTAAACAAGGAGATCTAACACATGGATGAACCTTGAGGGCATTATGCTAAGTGAAACAAGCCAGTCACAGAAAGACAAATACTGTATGATTCCTCTTAGGTTCCGCTTCTATGAGGTACCTAAAATAGGCACTCTTAGAAGCAGAGAATTGAATACTGGTTGCCATAGGCTGAAGGATGGGGAATTAAGGAGTTGTTATTAAAAGTTTCAACTATGTCAGATAAGTTCTTGAGATATACTGTACAACATAGTGCCTGTAGTTAAGAATGCCATATTGTGTGCTTCAAAATTTGTTGAGGGTAGATGTCATGTTAAGTGCTCTTAACATAAAACAGAACAAAATGAAACAAAACAACAGAACAAAGGGACACAAGGAAACTCTGGGAGGTGTTAGAAATGTCTGTTACCTTGATGGTGCATATCATAAATGTTTGCCTATGTCCAGATGAATCATTTGTACACAGTAAATTTTTGTATTATTAACCCTCATTAAAGAGTTTTTAAAAAGATAAAAACTTACCATCTTTCAGATTGCAGTTCAAATGTTTTGTCTTCAGGAATTCTTGCCTGACCTCCCTATTTCAAACTTCCTATTTTATAGTCTCATATCACAGTGTTTCTTGCTTTTTAAAAAGCATTTATCATAGTTTTGGCTTTTTGATGTTATACCTGATTCTGTAATTTTTTTTTCTTTTTCATGGGCCTATATGCTTCATACTTTTTTTTTTTTTTTATTGAAGTGTAGTTGCTTTAATACTGTGTTAGTTTTAGGTGTACAACATAATGATTCAGCATTTTTGCAGAATATCTTCCATGATAGATTCTTACAAGATAATGGGTATAACTCCCTATGCTGTAGAGTAAATCCATGTTGCTTATTTATTTTATACATAGTAGTTCGTGATACTGTAATTTTTTAAGGGGTATCTGTTTGCATCTTTATGTTATAAACTTTAACAAGACAGGGACTACATCTATTTTTTTCTCACCAACTTATGCCCAGAATGTAGCATTGTACCTAATACAATGAGCATGTAATTAATCATTTTAAAAGGATATCAAATGAAGGAATAAAGAAATAAATGAAATTTTAATTTGAAAGAAATGAGGCCAAATACTTAAGATATGCAAGGATTTCTTTTGGTACAATCAGGATTAAAAGAAATTTTGAAAGAAGGAATTTTGACCTGTAAACATTTAAAAATTTGTGTTGGAGACACCACTGGCCAAGATTATCTTTACTTTTTAATTATCATGCATATTAATGGAGAAATGTGCATTAGTATAAACTATTTTAGATTCATACTGGTTTTTATTGAGATAATATACAGTGGGAGTGGAGCATTTAAGTGTAACTGAAATTTATTTCCATGGTACTGCAATTATTTGCAGATCAAGATATTGACAATCAGAATCATAAATAAAATTTAATCTTATTTTTATTTACTACAGCTGCTATTAGTATTTTTCCCCTTATAGATATGAATGTTATATAAAGTATTAATTTTCTGTATTAATAGAGAGATTGAGGTTTCTTCATGTTCAATATGAAGTTGGGATTCACTTTGGGTTATTAATCACTATGTGCATATGTCAATTTATGGGGTTTTTTGCTTAATATTGCAGTGACGTAGAGCTAGTAAAATGCGCATCCAACTAAGAGAATGAGAAGACTTCAATAGACCTTATTCTAAAAAGTCCTGACATAACTCCAGTGGAAAATAAACAAAACAGCTAGGGCTTTTGCTTGGTTTTTATGTGTTGATGTTTTTAGCAACCATGACGTCTGTTCAAGTATTTGGATATCGAACTAAAGAAGAGCTGAGATTAAATTTTGTTTGTTAAGCCATTAAAAATCAATCGAGGCCAATATTTCTCCCTCTTGGTTACACGTTGGAATCACCTGGGAATCTTCAACAACTATTGGTACTGGGCACCATCCCTAGAGATTCTGATTTAAGTGATTTGGGAGGTCACCTGGGCAGCAGGAGTTTTGAAAACTCCCCAGGTGATTCTAAAGTGCAGGCAAGTTAAAAAACATTGATGCTGGATTTCCCGTCATGGCTCAGTAGTTAATGACCGAACTAGTATCCATGAGGATGTGGGATCATCCCTAGAGTCGCTCAGTGGGTTAAGGATCTGGCACTGCTGTGAGCTGTGGTGTAGGTCTTAGACTTGGCTCAGATCCCACGTGGCTGTTGCGTAGTCCAGCAGCTGTAACTCCAATTAGACCCCTGGCCTGGGAAACCCCATATGCCACAGATATGGCCCTAAAAGACACACACACAAAAAGTGATGTAAGAGAGTTCAGACTAAGAGGAACTTTAGAGAAATCTACAAAAACAAGCTCTTCTCTGTATGATGCTGATTTACCTTTTTGTTTCTTTGTAACTGTTATTCAAGGAGTGGTCCCCAGAGGAGAAGTGTAGATATCACATGGAATCATTTAAAAATGTAGAATCCTTGAGAAATATTTGTAATTCAATCAAATCAGAATCTGCATTTTAATATGATCTTCAGGGGTTCAGAATAAACATAAAAGTTTGAGACGTGTGTTTATAGAATGTTTATTTTTCTTTTGCTTTGCTCCTTCCAATATTTTCCTTCTGCCATTATGTGGACACTATGTATCACTGGAATGAATGGTAATTCTCTCTTTCCAAAAACAGCTGGTCATTTATATCAAGTCCCCCAAAATGGAAGCTTCTAAGTCAGAAATTCATGTCCACTCTGTGCATTATGAATTTCTTTGACCATGGAAATATACTTCTAATTATGAAATAAATCTCCTTTTATACATAATTTCAAAAAAGTACCCACTGGTTTTTATTAGGCATAGTTCCCTTGGTGGTGAATATTGGATTATGCGTTAAGGCATTTCAATATGTATTGCAAATTACAGTCCATTCTTTTGCTGAAAAATATTTTACCAATTCAGTGACTTTTTGTTTTAAAAACCAATGTTTCAAAGATGAAACGCTTTCATTTATAATTTTTATTTTTTCTGTTATAGCTGGTTTACAGTGTTCTGTCAGTTTTCCACTGTACAGCAAGGTGACCCAGTCACACATACATGTATACATTCTTTTTTCTCACATTATCATGCGCCATCATGAGTGACTAGACGTAGTTCCCAGTGCTACACAGCAGGATCTCATTGATTATCCATTCCAAAGGCAATTCAAATGCTTCTAATATTTTATCTTGTTTTGAACTTTAACAAAATTGTCTAAGAGCTCAGTGTTAGCTGTGAAGAATACTTTGGAGCTTTCAGTTACCCTTCTGTTATAGAAATAGGGAATTTGCATCTGTCTAAATGAATTATTTTGTTATTTAAGTAAATCTAGTAGTAGGACGATTGTGATTCAGCTTTCTCCAGCATTACAAATTATAGTTTAATGGACTAGTAATAATACCTTTACATCAGAAAAGAGAAGTTCTGTTTCTTTGTTCTTGAATTAACTGTAGAGCAGTTTCTTATGTGCTGAATCAGAATTTGTTATTAGTACCAATCCCCTTCTAAGTTGGCATTTCATCTACTCCACTCTCTTCCCTGAAAGAATACCATGACTGCATTCCATAGTGTAAATTGGTAGGAACAAGCTTCCCTGTTATGCTACAATGACAAAAATGAACTGATTCATCATCAAGAATGATGATGTAGTATCAAGTTCCCAACCTTGTGATTCTCTCGCATATCTTGTGACATTTTGCAACAGTTTGCTCATTACTAAGTTGTATTTTTTATAATGTACTGCTAGTGAAAATTATTTTCTGCCATTCGCATTTATTATGCATGATAAGGAGATGCAAGGGCCTTTTGGAAAAGGGAAATTTGGGCGGCAATAACTCGTTTTAACTTTCACACCAAGCTTTTTTAGTGTGAGATAGTCAGCATGGATATGATAAGATTGTCTAGTCAGTGCAGATGTGAGTAAGGAGTGGACTCCCTCATTAGAAGAGATTTTTTACGTAACTGTAGAATACCACATTTTTAATTCCCTGACCGTTATTTCCTGTCTATGTTATGCCACACTGGAAATGAAACTCTCACTCAGTTTCGTGATTTGTGAAATGTGATGTTCATGCTGCCTAACCCTTCTAACAACTCCCTTCTTTGCATTTGCTTTGGAAACTTCACTCTCTTCTGATTCTACCTTTAGAGTCATACATGAATTCTTGCTTTCTGCATCGGCCTCTTCAGACTTGTGATTCATTTGGATGTTGGACCTAGGCTTTTTAATTTTGCCAGTCAGTTTACCTAAATTAGCTTGTGTTCCAGCTCTTAGAATTCCCCCAGGCTAGAACTTCTTCACCTCAGATGCACATTAGTTCTGGAGGAAGAAGTAGATATAATTTGACCTCTACAGACTTTGGATCTTTTGCTTGTCTTGAGTTAATGGCTAAAGCGCAAGAAATGAAGCACTAACATTTGATCTTGAGATGGTCTCCTCTAGAGCTCTGCTAGAGCTTTAGGTTATATTCCTGGTCCTACTGATGTGAAACCCAGTGAGACAAACCTCTTTTCAGAGCCTATCTAGGCCTCCCAAAGATGATAAGCAAAGTGTGTGATGAAAAGATGAACATGACCTCTGGTGATTTTAAACTTCATCATGATTTCATTGCAAATCATTGTAAATTTCCCAGATTTGACTCTCTCAATAATCATTTACTTTTTTTTTGTCTTTTTTTTTTGCCTTTATGTAGAGCCGCACCTGCGGCATATGGAGGTTCCCAGGCTAGGGGTCTAACAGGAGCTGTAGCCTCCGGCCTTCACCACAGCCACAGCCACAGCCACAGCAACGCGGGATCCGAGCCGCGTCTGCAACCTACACCACAGCTCACGGCAACACCAGATCCTTAACCCACTGAGCAAGGCCAGGGATCGAACCCGCAACCTCATGGTTCTTAGTCGGATTCGTTAACCACTGAGCCACGAAGGGAACTCCAATAATCATTTACTTTAAGGGATAGAAATGTTTGTAATTTTGTAGGTAGCTTCTCTTTTCTAGTTGCTCAAGTTTCTGTTTACTATTTCACCCTGCCCCAGTCCAGACTTCAAGCTAGGAGCAGAGCCTAAGGCCCTCAAACTCATGTCTACTAGGAAGTTATCTCTGGAAGCCACAGTGGAAGATTGAGAACTTAATATCAGTCCACCTTTAATTCTGGAGATGCCACCTCCAGAAAACCAGATACTGCATGAGAGTGTGATCTGGCTCAGAGTAATTGTAGTGAGCCAAAAACAGCTCACACCTGGTCCTGCTGCCTAGGCTTAAGCTAACAGAAATATTTCATGTGGTTAGCGAGTATATCAGTGCTCATAATTATAAGACCTAAAAATTCAGAGCACCTGAAGGTAATTTTCATTTGCTTATTATTAATTAATTAATTAGGTATTTTTAGTGTTATACCCTGGCATGTGGAAGTTCCCAGGTGAGGGGTTGAATCTGAGCTATGGCTGCCTGCCTATGCCACAGCCACAGCAATGCACGATCCAAACTGCATCTGCAGTCTATACTGCAACTCATGGAAACGGTGGATTCTTAAAGCACTGAGCGAGGTCGGGGATCAAACCTGCATCCTCATGGATACTAGCTGGGTTCGCTACCACTGAGCCACAATGGGAGCTCCTAAATTTAATATTTAACTGAGCAATTACTATGCCAGGTACTGTCTTAGACACTTTGCATATATTATCATGTTTAATCTTTATACCTGAGTTGCTAGATTTACTTTATCCTTTTTGCTGATGAGGAGATTCAAGCTTAGAAATGTCACATAACTAGTTAAAAGTTCATCTATGTATTACTAAGTGGAAGTGGTATTTGATCCAAGGGTTTTCTCTTCAGAGCCCAAGTTCTTAGCCACTGTGATTCTGTACACCACGAAGAGCTAATAAGGTCTCCTCTAAATGGCGTGGGGAAAAAAAGAGCTTCCTTGGAAATCTTGCATCAAGGTATTTCAGTTGTCCATTAGAACATTTTTAAAACATTGATCACCAGATTTCTGGTGACAATACACCATCACCTCTGTCAGTTGGCTCTTAGTCACAGTTTTGGGTAACTTGAGAGGCTATTTCTCATCCTTTCATCCTTTACATGTTTTTCAAGTATTGTTCTTCCAGATCTAATGTCCAAGCTCCTTGGCTCAAGACTATCCTAGTGATGGCTGACACCCCACCGAATACAGCTCTTTTTATCTTTTGTGCTGAAACACCAAACTCTCTCATTCCATTTATCAATAAGACCTTCTTTTGCCACATGCTATCAAGAAATCAGATTTCTAAAACTTCAGTTATTCTGGTTTTGACATTCTGAGCCCATTTGCAGTGATCAATGACTGGAAATATACCAATTGGGCACTTGATGTTGAGAGGGCCTTGAGTGGTAGCATGGAAGATACTATAGTAAGATGTATTTATTATTTCTCACTGTGCCTTCATTCGGAAAACTTACTCTCATAGAAAGTCAAGCTTTTATTCCTTGTACCTCTGACTTGATACCTCCTCAGTTTGTTGATAAGTGGGGAACTATTTCCAGGTCAAAAGTTATTTCTGCTGTCAAAGAAGAAGTACAAAGTAGTTGCTAACGGGTAAGGTGACTTGTATCCATGGCTTCTCAGTGAGATGCTTGAAACCAAGTAGAGGCTCTCTCTGATTTTAATGTAGGCTCACATACTGTCTACGCATGTAGAAAGCTGAAGCTTCTTCATCTGCAACACATGTTCTCTCCTTATTTATGTAAGAGATCACAAACACTTGGCACTTTTGTCATGGTGGTCTCTTCTTCTCATCCATGAGAGTGATAGCTAATCAATCATAGTGCTGTCTCACCCTGAACTTGGCTGTAAACTCTCATTCTTTACCACCTCACATTCTTCATCAATTGCTTCTAGCAATTGATAGGCATTAGCATGTGAGATAAAAAAACTCCTCCCTATTTCTGACTGATGACATAGATTTGGCTGTCTGCTTCGGTCTTTATTTCAGTTTTGCTTTGTGTTAGTCTAGCTGTCAGCCTTCTTTCCCTTACACACTCCTGCTGCACTCTTCATCAAGTGACCTTGCCCACTGGAGCCTGATGTTGTAATCAGAGATCTGGCAACCACTACACATGTTTCGGAGACCAAACAGATTTTATAATAAAAAAAAAAAAAGTCGTTTTTGGAGTTCCCATCATGGCTCAGTGGTTAATGAACCTGACTGGCATCTATGAGGATGCAGGTTCAATCCCTGGCCTCTCTCAGTGGGTTAAGGATCTGGCGTTGCCATGAACTGTGGTGTAGGTCGCAGATGCAGCTTCAATCTGTGTTGCTGTGGCTGTGGTGTAGGCTCCCACTGGACCCATAGCCTGGGAACCTCCATATGCCACGGGTGCGTCCCTAAAAAGAGAGAAAGATAAAAAAAAATTTTTTTCATCAGCTCATAATGTGAATAAACTATCAATAAAATGAAAGAGAAAATATATATTTCATGAATTTAAAATGAGAGCAAAATAAGAGTGAACATCAAAGCTAATCAAGAGAGAAAATATTGAGGCCAACATGCATGATAATATGATGATGGGCTGTTCCTAATGTGTCTTCTTTCTTCTACTCATAAAACAGTAATTATTATGTAGTCTAAGTAATTCTTTACCAAAAATACTCTTCCATTAAACATTTTCCCCCCGGTAGCTTTATTCCTTCCACATCCAACTGGAAGTAATGGTTAGGAGAGAGTGTGTAAAGGCTGAAGTAATAAAAAAGATTTCAATTTCCTTTGGTAAATCACTCTGATTATTTTCATTAAGCTTCTCTCAAATAAATAGGCTCAGATCTTCTATCCAAATTGTCTCACTATGTAAGTAGGCCCCAAACATCTACCTTGCCTAAACTACTGTCAGTATTTCTTATTTTCTTAGATACAAAGGAAATCCAAAGTCTTCTACTGAATCTTTTGACATATTTTAGGACTAAAATTTCCTTAGTAAAAATTACTGCGTCAATGATGTTTCTTGTCTTGGCTGCTTAGATGAAAGGTCTAATGGAAAAAAACTGTGATCTTTCAGAGTTACATATTTATGTATACTCCTCCAGCCAAATTCTTTCAGTTTCAATGAGAATAATTTGGAGAGTTTATATTTCATTTGTTCATTGGAACATATTTCCCAATATTAGGCTCAAAACTAGTCATACTGACCTGGTAGAGTTTAGACTTCAGACATAGGAAAATTTGCCTGAAAAAAACACTAGAAAATATATGCTTATTTCAAATCTAATGGATATCATTTACATAAGCAGATATGCTATTTATAAAGTAGAACTTTAGTCTAATTATTTTTCATTAAGTGCCTTTAAAAATAATATACATAGGTTAAGATTTAGGCTACAGGGATTCAAATCTTTTTTTGCTTTGTTCTAGCATTTTATGTATAATCTATAAACAAAGACTAATTTGACTTTGATCAAATCTCAGAATGGTCGAAGTGTTAGATGAAGGCTACTCTTTGTCTTTTTAATCACAAAGGAGACATCACTTATTAAGAAACAAAAAAAAGTTGAAATAAGTTTGGAAAGTAGAATAAATTTTCTTGTGGTGATAAATTTAGGGGATTAAAACTACATTGTGTAAATTTACTACTTGTATTATGCCACTGATGTGATGTTTGTGTATGTATGTGTTCATGTTATGCGTTGTTTAGTTACGTATAAGGCCCTGTTGAGCTTATTCACAAGAACCTTTGATCTTTTTATAACTTATTTTTATGGGAAAAGACAGTAGTTTCAAAAGAAGTAAAAAATAAAATGATGGCTCTTAGTAGCTGAAACATACCATATTTTTTAATTCTCTCTGCCTGTTAGGATTTCTATTATTGCTTAACAAGGTTAAAACATAACCCGTTAAGCAATCAAGATGTCTTTCAGTAGATGAGTGGAGAGATCAATTGTGGTACTTCCAGATAATGGAATATTTATCGCTCAAAGGAAATGAGCTAAAAAGCCATGAAAGGAAGTGGAAGAATTTTGAATGTATACTATTAAGTGAAAGAAACTAATCTTTATAGGTTGCATGTAGTGTGAATCCAACTATAGGACACTCTGAAAAAGGCAAAACTTTGTGTCTTATTTTTCTGTTCATTCACTCCACTGAAATATTTCACCTTGAATTATAATAGTGAACATTTGGAGAGTTTCATGTGTTTCATATATTTCTAAAAGACAAACACAAAATAAGATGAAGAAACTGAAGAAAAATTAATGGTAATTGGAAAAATTATTTCTGTTATTTGAGCTGTTATTATTGTTGTTATAGATTTTTTCCTAGTTGTTGATTAGGTATAAAACCTGCCCCTTTTGATCTTTGTACCTGTACACAAGGACCAAAGGATGTAGACTGCTGTAAATGTGACATATTTTATGTTTTGTCTTTCCTTTTTGTATTAGCAGCTGGGCCAGGTTATTGGTCTTGAGTAATGAATCAAAATAGATGAGTTTGCTCTTGACTCTTAAGAGCCTTTTCTGGCAGTCTCTAATATTTCAGAGACACATCACACAGCTATGATGAACCTCCAAAGCCCTATTCCAATTCGCTGCTCATTTTTGTTGCCCTTTTCCTCTTTCTCCACTTCTATTGCTGTTTCATTTCCCCAGTCTATTGCCATAGGTGGTTTGTCTGTAATGAAGCTTTGCCTTAGAAATGTCAAACATAATGAAAAAGGGGGGAAAACATGGCAAGGGTTGGTCATTGAAATTCCTGAGGGGGTGTGTCTCACATTCATAAAGTACACAGGTTTTGTGAATTCATCAACTAAACTTTGAAGTGAAGGTACTGCAGTCTTCTGGTTCTTATCTCTGGGCAACTTTGTGTCTTATTTTTCTGTTCATTCACTCCACTGAAATATTTCACTGTGAATTATAATAGTGAACATTTGGAGAGTTTCATGTGTTTCATATATTTCTAAAAGATAAACAATACAAATCAAGTGTTTACCTTTAGGAGTTCCTGTCGTGGCACAGTGGTTAACGAATCCGACTAGGAACCATGAGGTTGTGGGTTCCATTCCTGGCCTTGCTCAGTGGGTTAACGATCTGGGGTTGCCGTGAGCTGTGGTGTAGGTTGCAGATGCGGCTCGGATCCTGCTTTGCTGTGGCTCTGGCACAGGCCAGTGGCTAACAGCTCCGATTAGACCCCTATCCTGGGAACCTCCACAGGCCATGGGTTGGGTCCTAAAATGACAAAAAGGCAAAAAAAAGTATTTAATCTTTAAAATTTTAGTTGGAAAATAGGAAATGAGCCATTAACTAAAGAGAGACTATTTTAAAGTAAATATCTTGTTTTGTTGCTCTATTATCAAATTTCCAAGGGAAGATTTCTATCTCATAAGAAATGGGTTAAATGCGCTTAGTATCTACCAAATGTTCTACTTTATACTTAGCTCTTGTCATAATTTGATAATGAATAAACACTGAGACATTGAACCACATAATTAATGCATATATATTACTTTTACTCCAATTCTGTCATCTTATCAGAAGATTAAATAATATTCTTAATTCCAGACTTTGCCTGAGGAACAGGTTGGTGCTAGAATATGTTTGAGAAAAAGAAAATGAAATAAAAGTAAGCTGAAGAAAGGAATTCTGTTAACTGTACACTTCTATCTCTATATAAAGATGTTCTCTTTCTACTTATGTTTTAAGAAACATTATAAAATGAAAGCAAAACACAGCAAAAAGACTTCTTTGAGTAATTTATATTTAGCTTGTAATGACTTCAGGAGAATACTATTTTTTCCACTTAAATATCAATGAAACATACTTTAACAACCTACTTGTGTGAATTACTAGGCATTGAACTAAATGTATGTTATCCCATTTGATCCTGTTTTAAAGGAGTACTTATAATATTCCTTTTAAAGGTGAGAAAATCAAAGACAAGGTATACTCAATAAATCCCCCTTTCTTACACAGCTAGCAATACAGCTGTGGAGACATACCCCTTTTTGTACAGGCGTGGTGGATGAGACCTTATGACCAGAATCTTTTCCTTCCAGAATCCATGCTTCTTACTCTATAGCACATCTTTAAATTAGATTGTAATATAGTTGGTATGAAAAGGCAAAAAATTTATTCATGCTTCAAATATTCATTTATTATTCTCCCAAAACTTAGCACTGTGCTGCGTAATTTTGGGAAATCACAAAATAAAACTATAAGGACATATCTCTAAGATACAAAAGTAGGAGTGATGAACTATGAGTAAACCAGTGCCTATTTTACTTACCATTAATGTCCAGCTGCTTTTGATAGCTTCCTGGTGATTGTTTCCCAGAATATTTTTAAGAGATCCATCCTACTCTCTTCACTTGCCCCTAATGTGTGTGTTTTTGGTGGCAATAACCAAGTACAGTACTTGATTATTCAGGATGGCTGTTGTAACAACTCCAAACTCTTGAGGCTTTAACACAACACAAATTCATTTCTTCCTTGTAGCAGCATGTGAAACAAATTGAAGGGTTATGACGAGAGGGGAGCATGGGGAACACTCTGCTTCAACCACTCAGAGATTCAGTGTCTTTTCTATGTGGTATTACCGTCTATGCATGATGACCTGTGAGACTGAACCTGAATAAGAAAGACAGACAAAGATAATACAAAAAAAAAAAAAAAGGATTTTTGTGGAGCTACTTTTCACCAGCCTACCGTTTTTTGGACTGCAGCTGCATGGTCCTGAAATAAACGCACAGGGATTGGAAAACATACAGTAACTGTGTTCCTAGTAGGAAGATAGATGATCCTGTGAATACAGAATAACTGTCTTTGCCACAAATATTTTGATCTATTTTTAATTTAAGAGGTTTGATTAACAGCAAATAATACCTAAAATGAAGATCAAAATTAGTTTTGTAGGGTATATATGGACATGGAGATTTCCTGGAATTCTAATCTGTACAAAATCCGTACATCCCATTTCTAATAGCTCATAGCCTCCAGTCCTTTGAAACCTAATTTGTTACATAATTTGAGCAGGCGTGGGGGAGAATGTGCATCTATGCTCAGCCTCTCATAGCTCACTGAAATGCTTTTCAAGCCTGAGGTTCAGAAGTCTTCAAGGATCCTCTTTCATCTCTGTTTCAGAGGAAGTGACAGATCTGTCCAGTGATACTGTCTCTGTCATATACTCATTCACTTTTTCAAAAATATGTGTTCAAGGTCAACTATTTACTAAAAACTAAGATTGAAGAGATCGTACACGTATGTTTGCATGCACACACATTTCTCTTCAGAGACAATACTCTGCAGACTTCCATTCCCAGTACAAATGAATCTGCATCTCCACTTAGAGCTTTCTGAAAAGCCACAGACTCTGCAATAGCAATTGTGTGTCTATCCACACAATTTTCCATATCTCACAGAATGGAGAAAAATCATATGAACCCTCTCTGAAGTCTCCAGGGAGTGAAAAAATTAATCCCTGTGGATAAATAGGAATCTTTTTTTCTCCTCTCTAACATGTTTACCGTCTTGATCAGAAAGTTAAATACTGTTTAGGCTGTTCTTTCCTGTGACTTATCTGACACATAATTCTCTATACCCCTTTCTATTCGGTCCTAAATAAAACTTGTTACACCTTTTATAAGAAATGGCATTCATAAAATATTGAGATAATTTTGCTAATATTCAATTCTGAAATGAGTCCAGCAATAAATGAGTATGTGTTTATTTAATTGCCATAAGGTGCTTCAAGCAATGAAGAAGGAAATAAGGTGCGGATTAAGTGCATCAATCCTATAGTTGTCAAGGTCAGCACTTTACAAAGAAAATTATGTTTCAAGAGAGCTAGAGCCAATTGGTGTGGAGCTGGCTAATAGGGAGGCCAACTGGAAGTTAAGAATTGGGGAGCAGTTTTAGAATTACTTTTAATTTTTGTTTTATTCCTAGAAAAATTAAAAATTTAGATTCTTCAAGCAATGATTAAGTTGATTAAGGTATTAATAGCACAAATAACACATTAATTGTCCTTCTAGCTCTGAAATGCAAGAATGTAATTTTCTACCAGGCTTATGAAATTTAAACACAGTTGAAGTGGTAATGGACACTAATGATATGTAATCAAGGCTGAGCCTGTTAGCTAAATAAACAAATTTAATTCGTGTTTGAAGTGTAAACAGAATGTAATTCATGAATTTAATTTGACCCCAACTTGGATTCTAGCTGACATTTTATCTTTATCCAAGCCATTAACATGGTAAAATGTCTCCAAATTTTTTGTTTTGGGCTTTTTATTGTTGTTGTTTTTGTTATTGAAGGGATCTTTAAAATTATTCTTAATTGAAATATCTTATTTGACAGGGTAACTGTGACCCACATTCCAAGCAAGCTTTTTAAAACCTTCAAAGTAAAAGATGTTCCGTTCAACAAATTTAACATCAGGTACAGAAGATTAGAAAAATCTGCTTCACCCACTAAGTTTTCGGGTACAGCATGAGTAACTCATCAACCAAGAGTTTTAGAAAACCTGTTTTCCTTTAAATTGAGTGAGTGTCATTTTGTATTACAGTATAGTAAAACTTTCCTGCAACTCTGATACTAGATGAACTTCCTTTGTTGCATCAAATATCAAAAATTTGACTTATCTTACCAAGGAACATGATACATAAATATCATTCTTTGTCTTGTAAATAACAAAACCCTACACAAGATGGCATAAACAATAGCTATTTTATTGGTTCATAACTGAATCATCCAGAGATAAATCATCAGTTTTAATTTGCCTAACACATTTGTAAGCCTGAGACCCAATTGCTATGCTCTTTCACCCTGGCCTTGTTCATTTTGTCCTATGGGGGAGCTCTCTCGAAGTGCCTAGATGACTACTGCTCGTTTTAGGACAACAGGATTTTGTGTTTATATTCACTGGGTTAGAAAGGGAGTTTCTTTCACCCAACCACCCATTTTGATCAAATTAAGAAACTGCCATGAATATAGGCTCCAATTTGTTATCCATCCCTAAAGCATTAACTGTTAAGAGGAGTAACTGGGTCACCATGAGTTTTGGGTAATCAGTTCTCAAATGATAAAAAAGGGGCTGAGTGGAATAGAATATCAATAATACAAGTAAACTATCTAATAAGTGCTTCTTTTTTTGATGAGTCCTGAGTTTGATACATTCAGTTGTTATAATATCATTGCTAGACTTCTGCCCGTAATATTGAAAGTAATTTCACTATAAATCCTAAACTGGACAGAGCCCTCAGAGTAGTCTGATGTCCATTAAACTTCAATAACTTTATTAATTTTCAAGGTATGCAGTTTGTGTGGCTTGCAGTTTGAAAAATGGTTTAATAACATCAAAAATACACATATCTTCTCTTTCTAAAGTGGGAGTTTAGGGGAAATCATACATTGAATGTAATTTTGGAGCTTTTTAGAAGCCTGTGTTCTTGTTCCTCAGGGAATAGCAGTAGGAGGAGCCAGAAGAATTTGATTGTTGGAAAGCAAACTTGTCCTAGCATTGAAGTAGCGTAATATTCTCGTACTTTTGGAAATTATTTTATCTTTTTTTTTGTCTTTTTGCCATATCTAGGGCTGCACCCGTGGCATATGGAGGTTCCCAGGCTAGGGGTCTAACAGGAGCTGTAGCTGCCGGCCTTTGTCACAGCTCATGGCAACGCCGGATCCTTAACCCACTGAGCAAGGCCAGGGATTGAACCCGCAACCTCATGGTTCCTAGTCGGATTCATCAACTACTGAGCCACGATGGGAACTCCTGGAAATTATTTTATCTTGACTTGAAAAATAAGGTGTTTTAAATTTTTATGCACTTTTAAACTTCCATGTTGAGGGTATGCTGGAAACAAATCTTCAGAGACATTTAAAAGCAAATTAATTAATGTTTATATAAAACTATTCAAATTATAGCATTTGCTCCTGTTAAAGACTGCAGCACATAGAGAACAGAGATAAGATGTGAAAAAACAAAACTGTGTCTTCCAGTAAACAACATGGGAAGCCCTAATAATTATGAGAGAAACGTGAATGTGTTACTGTTTGGCTCACAGACATTCCTAAAATAGTAACATTTTGTAGGGATTACATGAAAGTCCAGAGAAGCAAACATTCCTTGGAGTACAATTAATCGCATGTGACATGACAGCTTTCTTAATATCTCCTTAGTGCATGTACAGAAATGAATTTATACCACCTACTTCTGTCATTCCTCACTTATCACATGGATAAATACATAAACACTGTTAATATTCAAGTGTTTGGAGATGTAGGAAACATGTGCCATTATAAATTGTTAGTGTGAATATAACTTTATAACAACTTTCCTGGGAAGAATTTTAATACATATAAAGGTTTTAAAATGCATGTACCATGCAGTTTTACTTCCATAGATTCCTGGGGTTGTAATTGGAAAATTAGTGTGAAAAATATAGGAAGGATGTTCAGCAAAGCATGGCTCATAAGCATGAAGAAATGAAAATAACCCATGCAATAAAATACTGTGTTACAGTTAAGTGATGATATAGTTCAATATGTATTGGAATGGAAAGGTACTAAATGTTTTATCCACATTGATGATAAATTTAATGTGATTTCCAAGCAAAAATGCCAACAATAAAAATAAGGTAAGCTAAATTTTTTAAAAAGAAAGAATAATTAGGAGTTCCCATCATGGCTCAGTGAAAATGAATCTGACTAGTATCCATGAGGACTCAGGTCTCATCCCTGGCTTCACTCAGTGGGTTAGTTCAGGCATTGCTGTGAGCTGTGGTATAAGTCTCAGACACGGCTCTGATCTACCATGACTGTGGCATAGGCCAGAGACTACAGTGCCAATTTGACCCCTAGCCTGGGAACCTCCGTATACCATGTGTGCAGCCTAAAAGGACCAAAAAAAAAAAAAAATAATTAGTACTATCTTGCCACATGTAAGTACAGGGAATAGAGGGAGAGAGAGAAGAAGAAAGAAAAAGGAATGAAAGAAGGAGGGGCAGGGAAGTGAAGAGAACAGAAACATTAAGGTCTTATTTGACAATTGCATTAGTTTGATATTGCAGCATAACAAACCACCCAGGAGGCTACAATCATTTATTATGGCTCTTCAGTCATGATAATGGGCTCATCTCAGCTGGTCTCTCTAAAGAGTTTGAGGGTTGGAGGGTTCTCGAATTATCTAGACCTGTCTTAATCTGAGACAACTGGGTTGGTTTGGGTGTATTCCACCTGATATTCATGCTCTGCTTGGATTAGTGGTCAAGCCAGGCCATGTCCTTCTTGTGACAGTGACAAAGTACAATAAAACAGCAGAAAAACAGAAGCCTCTTGAGGCCAAGACTCAGAATTTGCATACCATAACTTTGCCACTTAGTATTAGCCAAAGCAAGTCACAAAGGCTGCTCATATTTAAGAAATGAAGTAATTTAGGGATTACAGAGTTAGAGGATGAAGGGCATGGATAAAGGATGAAGAACTGGGACCTGAATACAACCTGTGGAAACAATGATATAATAAATTACATATTTTTCTAATATATTAACGATTAATTATTCAAAAGAAAAAATATGCAAAGAATAAGAAAATACAGTTCACACGAAAAGAAATACAAAAATCTTATAAACATTTAAACTATTAATGAACATCAACATCATTAATAATAAAAGTCAGGTACATTAAGATAATGAGATACATTTTATTACAGCTAAGTAACTGACAAAGTTTAAAATTTTGGTAATAGATTGCATTGGCCAGAGTGTGAAAGTGAACAAACATTCCCATTTCCTCATTTCCCTTTTCTAGAAATCTAATTGTTGACTTCATTGGAAGAAGATAATTTGGTAATATCCATCATGATATGAAATGAATGTGTTTTTTTTTTAAACTTTTACTTCTAAGAACATGACCTCTGAATATACCTGTGTAAATAAATAGGTACATGAAAGGAGATGTTAACTGTCTAAGAGCAAAATGCTCATGACAACTCAAATATCCATCAATATGAGTATGCTTACATGACTTAATGTGTATTCATTTAGTAGTATACCTTGCAAACATTGAAAACATGAAGTGAATCTCTATATTCTTTTCTGTATGTTTCTTTTTGTTTTAAACAAGAATTTGAATTTGAAGAGTAAAAAGTATCTAAAGTTGGAAAAACTTTCCCTTTAATTACATAAATATTTATACTGTTGATACTTTACTGTGTCTATGTAAAAATGACCATAAAGAAGCAAAATGTGTTGAGTTACTGTTGTGGTGAAGCAGAAATGAATCCTAATAGTATCCATGAGCATATGGGTTCGATCCCTGGCCTTGCTCAGTGGTTAAGGATCCGGCATTGTCAGGAGCTGTGGTGTAGGTTGCAGACGCGGCTCGGATCCCACTTTGCTGTGGCTGTGGAGAAGGCTGGCGGCTACAGCTCCTGTTAGACCCCTAGCCTGGGAACCTCCATATGTCGTGGGTGCGGCGCTAGATAAAGGCAAAAAGACAAAAAAAAAAAAAAAAGAGGAATTTGACCAGATTAGTCGTTCTCAAGCAGGGGAAACAGGAGTATTTAGACATAATTTGGGATATTTATCAAGGTACGGATGACAGACTTGTCCCCCCTTAGTTTTCCAGATCTATAGCAGCATTCTTTTGAGGCTGTATCTATGGCGCAGTATGCATGGGTGGTTCCTGAATTTTAAAAAATCCCCAGATAATTGTGATATACTTCCCTAAATGGAAACCGCTGAGTGTGATCATCAGTATGGTCAGTTCTAGCTCTAAAATAGGACATTGCATTATCTTATTTAGGCAGCCAGCAGGGGTGAGGAGATAGGAAAAAAAAGTATAAAGTTAATGTCTGTGTCTCAGTTATATATTAAATAATTCCTGTGAAATACTAGTTAGAATTATTCTCCCTAAGAATTGTCAGCCATATTTCTTTATGTTCAGAAATGATGTTTCTGACTGTTGCCAAAACTCAGCCTCTGTCCACCAGGGCTCAATAGAAATGCTGTGGAGACAGAATTTTTGGTGAAAGAGATAAAAAAAATAGGTCTTATTGCTTTTCCAGGCAAAGGAGGCCACAGCAGGCTAGTGTTTTAAAGACTGTGGCTTCCTTTGGGGGAGAATTGCAGGGAGTTTTCTAGATTAAAAAGAGAAAAGCAGGGTTTCAGATAAGCATATTTGGGGCAGACATGCATTTTTCTTTCTTTTGGGAAATCTTGGTCACTGAGGCTTGTGTCAGTCAGAAGTGTCAGGAGATTTTCTGTGAAACTGGTGGTAGTCTTTTGGTTATTGAATCTTGACTTTCCATAGAATAATAGTACTTGCAAACAGGGCATATTGATCAGAGATTAGAACAAACTAGGAAAGGTCCTGAAAAACATATTGTGTTTATAATATTTAACCCATAGGCAATTGTGCTCAGTGTGCCTAATTTTTAGCTCACAGGTGATTGTGTTTAGGGTACAGTCAAAGAAGGGAGAAGCACAAGGAAGGGCTCCTAGCTAATCAGTTTTAAATTATTCATTTTTAAAAGAAGAATAAGGAATAAAACTTTTCTCTTAGATTTACAAGATGCCTATATCAATGTATGTATCCACTGAGGGGGAACCTGGATCCTGCTCCAAGGCTGCACTATTGTTGCTTGATTCTTCCTTTCCTGTTTTTGCATCCTCTTCCTTCCCTTTTCAGCAACTCTTTGAATTTGCCCCTGGGAACTCAGGGAGGGTCATGGAGGCTGAATGAGGCCCATTTCCTAAAAACAAGTAATGAGGGACACAGAAAGGCATTTGTGCCCAGGAGTCCCATGGGGCTCTGCTCTATTTCGTGACTGCTGGAAGCAAATGTGATTTCAAAGTCCTTAAGCAACTGCAGCATGACTGTCTCTGTACATGAAAAGCTAATCCCAAGACAACTTTCTGAATCAGAAGTCAGTGGGAAGGTGAGTCAGTTTTATTACTTATGTCATGAAGATAAATCTACCAGTTGAGTTATTGGTTTGCTGAAGCATAGTTTTGGCAACAAGTGTGGGCAGCTTTGTAGTTGCACTTTTCCAGATATGGTGGTGGGGTGTGGAAGGGAGAGGAAAGAAGAAGTGGGGGAAGGTGAAGAGGGAGAGCCTCCAATAGATGCTTTCACCTTTCACAGTTAATTTAAAAAAAAAAAAAAAACTAACACATCATTAAAGAAAAACAAAAATATTTGCATATGAAAGTGAGGCTAAAGAAATAAAATTCAAGAAATAGAAAGATCTTTAAAACTTTATTATGTAGTAATAAAAATAGCAATGGTAACTCTTAACGTTAAAATTATAAAGGGACGTACAGTCCAGTGTTAAACATTTAAATATTATGTCACCAAAATAAATAATACAGAGTTGCAAAAATGTATTAGCAGCATTTGATTTGTGAATGATTTTAGTGGTCGATTAGGGAAGAGATGCTTCTACCTAAAGTTGTTTGTGATCCTCTAAGGTAATTATTAATAGGTCACCTTTCTAGTAGAATAGTACGGGTTGTCTACTAGGTATTTTAATATATTGTGATTAATTTGCTTGGACAGAGAAGTAGATGGAGCAAAATAAAAACCCATTGAAATGAGATGAGATCCTGCAGAGGCATGGGACTGTTAGACAAGTAGGTGTCTGTAATTTTGACACAAGCTCTTCTGTTTAAGCATTTTGAAGGGATGATAAAGTGCAAAGCATGTGGCCTACTGTCCTTGACAGGAGGGACAACAGTTGATTAATGAGATGTGATGTATAGTTGATCGATTTTAGAGCTCATTTGGTGGTTTTCACGAATGATCCATCTTAATTTTGGATGTATTATCAATATATTTAGCAAATGTCATTGGCTATGCCTGGTACAACAGGCATGTTTTTCTATGAAAAGGATAATCATTCTCATAATTCATCATTTGTGTTTAGTTGAGTTTTATATAGCCTCCTATAAATATTGATCTTTATGGAAATACAGAGAGGAAGAACTCTTTTACTACTAGCCTGTATTTGTTCATTTAAATCTAAATACTGCTATAGAGTGACAGCGCGTCATTGAGTCCATCATATACAATGTGAGTTGAAAATTGTTTTTTGTATATATTCGCACTTACTACTTGAGTATACTGTACCTTTGGTCAATTCTGGCATCAGTATGCTACTAAGGGAGTTCCCATTGTGACTCAGCAGGTTAAGGACTACCCGACTTTGTCTTAGTGAGGATGCTGGTTTGATACCTACCGAGCCTCACTCTGGTGTGGCTGTGGTGTTGGCCCCAGCTTTGATTCTACCTCTAGTCTAGGAATTTCAACATGCCACAGGTGTAGCCGTGGAAAAAAAAAGGAAAAAACTGCTTAAGACTAAATTCCTTTTTATTCCTAATTTTCTAAGAACTTTTGTTATGAATGAATATTAAAATTTGAACAATGTTTTTCCGCATATATTGAGATGATCATAAATTATGTCTTTTAATATGCTAGTGCAGTGATTCACAGTAATCAATACTCTGAGGTAAGTCAAAACTGCATACCTATTATGAAGTCAACTTAGTCATATGTATTATTTATTTTAGAAAAAATACATTAATGATCTTGACTTTCTAATTTTTTGGCATATATATTTATAAATGAGATTTTCTCTAATTTTTCTTTCCCATGTAGTCCTTCAATAGGTTTTGCTGTCAAATTTATAGTAACTATTTAAGATTAGAGTTATAGCCTCCATATTTGTTAAAATTGACTGTTAAACTGTCTGGGACTTTTTTTTTTTTTTTGCCAGTCCCTAGGCATGCAGAAGGTCCCAGGCTAGTGACTGAAACTGTGCTACGGCAGTGACAAGACTAGATCCTTAATCCACTGAGCCACCAGGGAACTCCTGGATTGTTGGTGGTGGTGGTGGTTTTTTTTTAAGATAAGATTTTTAAACTACTTTTTCAGTAATTCTACTGAATATGGAACTGCCCAGGATTTTTGTTATCTTTTTTAAATTTCATTTTATTGTTCTATCTAGGTAGACAATATGAAATCTACTCACTTAAATGTTTACATATACAGTACAGTAACATTGAATATAAGTACAGTGCTGTAAAGCGGGTCTCTAAAACTTATTTTGCTTAACTGGACCTTTATGCCTGTTGATTAGTAACTCTTCATTTACCCTTTTCCCATAGATTGCTACAGACTCCTACATTTAATTCTCTGATTCTATGAATTTGACTATTTTAGATACCTCATATAAGTGAAATCATGCAGTATTTGTCTATCTGTGATGATTTATTTCATTTACTATAATGTCCTAAGGTTCATCCATGTTGTCACATATTGCAGAATTTTCTTTTTATAAGGCTGAACAATATTCTGTCTTAGCTGTACACCATATTTTCCTTATTCATCTATCCATTGACTTTTAGTTTGTTTCCATACCTTGGCTATAGTGAATAGTGGTATAATAAACTTGGGTATGCTGGTATCTCTTTCAGGTCTTGATTTCAATACTTTTAGATAAATACTCTGAAGTGGAATTGCTGGATCATGTAGTAGTTCTATTTTTGATTTCTTGAGGAATCTTCATACTATTTTCCATTGCACCTGTTACCATTTTGCATTCATACCACAATGTACAAGGAGTCCAAATCTTCCACATCCTCATCGGTTTTTCTTATCTTTTATTTCTTGATAATATCCCTCCTGACAGATCTGAGGTGTTGTTTCACAGTGAGGTTCCCTGATGATTAGTTATGAGCATTTTTTCATATATCTGTTGGCTACATCTCCTTTGGAGAAATGTCTATTCAAGTCAGTAGACCATATTTTAATTGAATTATTCCGATGCTCAATAGTTGACTTTAATATTTTATCTTTGAGATAATTTAGTTTGAATTATTTTAGTTCTAATATGTAGTGTTTTGTTATTTTTTAGTTCTTAATGTTTTCCTTGGATTGCTTTCAATTTTACTTTGTATAACTTAACATCATGTTTTACATATTTACATTTACAATTGTGCTTCTGTGTTTTTGGTAAATAACATTGTTGATCATTCTGAGTTACCTTCTTTTATCTCTCATGATGACTTTATCCTTAATGTCTATTTTATCTGTTATTAATATAGAAACCTCCCATTTATCTAGCACAGCAACTTTCAAGTACGGTTTCTTGCTATATATTTTTTTTCCATTTCTTTCAAATATTTTGTATCTTTATGTGATAAGTACAATTCTAGAATTTTACATAGAACATTTACTCCATTTCATTTATTTTAATTATTGACATAGGTGAGTTTCTCCCATGTGTAAATTTATTTTTGCCCTTCCTGTATCATATTTATTTTTCTTGATTTTTGTCTCTATTTCAACTGGCTATGGTTTCTTTTTCATTGACTTAGACAATGTAGTTATTTTTAATCTCCTGGTGACCTCTATGCTTCTGTGCATTCATATATGTAATTGTATGTGTTAGTATATATACGTTAACCATCAAAACATTGTTTTATACAGTAAATATACTTACTTACATATTTATTATCAATTTGTCCTTCTTTCCTTCTTTATCCTTCTATCTGATATATTACTTTCAGCCTAAAGTATATGTTTTATAATTTCTTTTAGCGCATCTGCTGATTGGAAATTCTTCCAGTTTTATGGCTTTTATTTACCTTCATTCTTCAGGCTAATAGAATTGTGACAGTTAACTTTCTTTCAAGCCATTTACAAAGTCATTCGACTAACTACTACCCTCCAGTATTACAGTCAACAACTTGCTGTCATTCTTTCTCTTGATTTTTCTCTTTTCTTTTTTCTTTCTTTATAGCTCTTTAATGGATGTTTGTAGGATGGGTTCCTTTTTAATTGAACTCATTTGGATGTATTAATGTATTTCATTTGTTCTGGAAATTCCTAAGGCATTATCTCTTCTTTGCTCCATTTCTTCCCTCTTCATCTTCACTTAAAGAGATGCTAGATAGTCTCACTTTATTCTTGGTCTCCTATCCTCTCTTTTCAAATTTTTAACTTTTAACTCTCTTAACTTCATTGTGAATAGTTCCTGATCTATTTCTCAGTTTACTACTTTTCCTTCAACTCTGTTTAATACAGTATTAAACTTTTTTTATGGGATTCTATTCATCATTTTCTGTTATTTCTGTTTTTAAGATTGGGTAAATTATGTATTAATCTCCTCAAGTTTACTGATTATGTTCTTTCTCATCTCCACTTGACTCCTAAATCAATTCAGTGAGGTTTTAATTTAAATTATTGTATTTTTAAGTTCTATACTTTCAATTAAACTTCATATTTCAGAATGGATTTAAATTTACAGAAAAAATTGTGAAAATAGTATAGAGCATCCCATATATATGGGACACCCAGTTTCTCTGAATATTAACATTATATATTAGCTTAGTACCTTAAAAAGGAATCAGTTAATGAAAAGATATTAAAAAAATTATTAAGTAAATACCATACCTCATTCAGAATTCCATATTCTTTATCTACTTTTATTTTTCTGTTCTAGAATCTCCTCTAGGCTATGACTCTATTTTGTTGCTCAGATTTTTCTAGTTTTACATATTGGGAGCTCTGTCAATTGTCCTCTGTGTCCCACTGTCAAAACCTCATTATCAGAGAATTATCCTATAAATGTTAATATTTCCTAAAGGATTAACTCCATGCTCAGAACTGTTGGACACCACCAGCAAGTGGCTCTTTGGCTGTAATGAAACCCTGAACCATGGCAGAGTGGTGTGTGTATGTTTGCAGGTTTTCCATTGGTATTTCACAATTGAATATCTGATATTGCCAGTTTTTTTTTTGTTTGTTTCTGTTCTTAGATACTCTTTTCAAGTTTTTCTTGGGCTTTGGAAGAGGGGAACAGGCTTTACATGAAGCTTCGTTTATCTATGTCTCTTGGCTGTTCTGCGTCAAAGTCTTCTCTAGTGCTTTGTCCAAGGTATATGTGGGGCAGTGAGGACACTTAACAATCGTAGGACATGAGGAAGGAAAGAGGTGTATGTAGTTAGTTTACCATAATGTCAGATAATTTCAGTGCCTGCAGGGCTATGTATATGTTTGTTGTTTTTGCTAATTGAGTCATAGTGGCTTTTCTTCTCATATGTCTTTTTCTTTGGTTTTGTAACGTTTGTTAGGTTCGAAAGAAATGTTTGTTTAAATATTGTGAAGACTGGGATGATGTTGTCCAAGCAGTTAAAGTGTTTTTTGACACAAGAAAATTGATCTTAATTCACAGACTCTGTTTCGATCCTGCATTGCTGTGGCATAGGCCAGCAGCTATAACTTGAATTTGACCCCTAGCCTGGAAACTTCCATATGCCACAGGTGCGGACCTTATTATCATGAAAGTTGATGGTTTCTTAAGGAAAAAGTACTTGGCCAAATTTCTAAGCTGAAGACTACTCTTGCTCTATGGAATAGGAAATACTATAAAAATTAAGGAATCTTAACTTCTGCAGAACCTAGCATATTCAGCAGATATAGTTGAACATCAGAGTAAAAATAAAACTGAACTTTCAAAGGACAAATTCTAATATCACTTATCCTCTAAATATTTGAACACAAATCTTCCTGTAGCTATTGTAAATTGGAATTAAACATAAGTTATATAAAATTTACTTGATTAAGCTCTTAATGAAAAGTATTTTGTTTTTAATTGATTTCCTAGGACAAATCAAGTATGAAATTCTTGTGCAATGTGAAATCAAGCTATAGTTTAACCTCATGTTTGAAAATATCCTTGGAAACTTGGAAGACATTTTTTTTATTTTGAGGGTATTTACCAAAAGATTCCAAGAGGAATTTAGGAACTCAAATGTGGCTCAGTTGCCAAATATACACTGCAGCATATTTCACCTTGTACCATAATATATATTCCTTTTATCGCTAGTAAATGTGCATGGTTTTTGTTTGTTTTAGCTATTATTCTCCCCCACACCTCATTTGTGGTATATAGCAAAACTCCCTTTTATAGATTTTTCACTTTGAAACAAAGCAGCTTTAGAAAGTTAACAAAAGATTATGACCTATTTAATATGAAACTAGGAGGGAAAACTCGAGTCACAATAATGTCAAGATCCACTATTATCCTGTGACTGGCATTTAAAGAAAATAACTTGCCACGTGAAAATGGCACTTTATTATTTTATTTATTTGTATTTAGTCAGATATTTAATTTATTTTGAAATGTTTTTAATTAGGATTAGGAGTTATTAAATTTTTTTCAAGAGTAAGCACAAATTCTTAAATCTTTGACTTTGACTAAACTTGTCTAATTTTAATTTCGTAGATAATATAAGGCATTTCAATAGTTTTGAATTCTTGTAGAAGAATAAAGAGTAAAAAATACCAAATGAAGTGTTTAAATCAAAATATTATAATATGTAAAACAAATATATTTCTAAGGTTACCTAGGAATTATGAGTAGTACATAATGTATAAGCTAATAAATTAAAGATATTAAAAACAGTAGAGTTAATAAATAAATCCAAGAACTGAATTTTGAGGATAATAATTTTGACAATATATGGCCAGTTTAGTCAAGAAAACAAGAAAAAAAAGTCAAGGACATAAATAAATAGAAATTATTTCAAATTATTTTTGTTACAGAGGAATTAATAAAGTGCATTATAAGGGAAAACTGTTTATCTGTACACAAGTAAACTTAAAAACTATCTGAGTTCCTGTCATAGCACAGTGGAAATGAATCTGACTAGGAACCATGAGGTTGAGGGTTTGATCCCTGGCCTCGCTCAGTGGTTAAGGATCTGGTGTTGCCATGAGCTGTGGTGTAGGTCACAGACATGGCTTGTATTTGACATTGCTGGGGCTGTGGTGTAGGCCAGCGTCTACCGCTCTGATTCAACCCCTAGTCTGAGAATCTCCATATGCCATGGGTGCAGTCCTAAATAGACAAAAGAAGACAAAAAAAGAATTAGTATTATCTATAAATGTATATGTATGTATATGTATATATTAATATCATATAATATATATTATACTTGTATGCTTCATTTTATATATATACACACACACACACACACACACATATATATATATATATATATATATATATATATATATATAAGAATTTTCCATGGAGTCACTGGGGTGTGTGTTTACTTTGAGGGCAAAATTTTAACTAAATTATCACTTCACTAAAAGATGTAGAACTATTCATGTTATCTAGCTTCTTGAATGACTTAAAAAAAATTTTTTTACTATAGTTGATTTACAGTGTTCTGTAAATTTCTGCTGTATAGCAAAGTATACCAGTTATGCAATGTATACATTCTTTTTCTTATATTATCTTCCATCATGTTCCATCACAAGTGATTGGATATAGTTCCCTGTGCTATACAGGAAGACCTCATCACTTATCCACTCCAAATACAATAGTTTGCCTCTACTAACCCCAAACTCCCAGTCCTCTACTAACGCCAAACATTCCCTCCACTAACCCTTGGCAACCATAAGTGTGTTTTCTATGTCCATGAGTTTGTTTTTGTTCTGTAAATAGGTTCATTTGTGCGTATTTTAGGTTGCACATACAAGTGATGTCATATGGTATTTGTCTTTCTCTTTCTTACTTCTCTTAGTATGAGGGTCTCTAGTTTCATCCATGCTGCTGCAAATGACTCATTTTGTTCATTTTTATGGCTGAGTAGTATTCCATTGTATATATGTACTGCATTTTCTTAATCCATTCATCTGTTGATGGACATTTGGGTTGTTTCCATGTCCTGGCTCTTGTGAATAGTGCTGCAATGAACATAGAAGTGCATGTACCTTTTTCAATGAAAGTTTTGTCCAGATATATGGCCAGAAATGGGATTGCTGGATCATATGGTAATTCTATATTTAGTTTTATGAGGTACCTCCATACTGTTTTCCATAGTAGTTGTATCAGTTTACATCCCCACCAACAGTATAGGATGGTTCACTTTTCTCTATACCTTCTCCAGCATTTGTTATTTGTGGACTTATCAATAGCTATTCTGACTGGTGTGAGATGGTACCTCATTGTATTGAGTGACTTTTGATAGTTTGCATCTACCACAGTGTATATTGCATGCCACATATTCTTTTAAAATTTATATGATACTAATACAGCTACTTCAGTCTTCTCTTAACTAGCTCTAGCTTGGCATGTTTTTTCTTACCATTTAACCCTGACCTATTTATGTCTTTATAATTATATTGTATACAGTTGATTTGTGCTTTATTTCTCAATCAGCTTTCTTTTAATTGGAGTGTTTAAACTGTTTATATTTTATCTAGTTATTGACATAATGGTTTAAACATACCATCTTTGCTTTTACTTTCTTTTATATTTTTTACTTTTTAAAAAAAAGCTTCTTTTTGGAGTTCCCGTCGTGGTGCAGTGGTTAACGAATCTGACTAGGAACCATGAGGTTGCAGGTTCGATCCCTGCCCTTGCTCAGTGGGTTAACGATCCAGCATTGCCTTGAGCTGTGGTGTAGGTTGCAGACGCAGCTCGGATCCTGCGTTGCTGTGGCTGCGGCGCAGGCCAGTGGCCACAGCTCCGATTAGACCCCTAGCCTGGGAACCTCCACATGCCGCGGGTGCGGCCATAAAATGACAAAAGCCAAAAAAAAAAAAAGCTTCTTTAGGATTAGTTGAATCTTGTTTATGATTTCTTTTTATCTGCTTTGTTGGTTTATTAGCTCTATTGTGGATTCTCAGTGATAGCTTTAAGTATTATAATGCTACATTTTAACTTATGATCTATCCTCCAATTTTGTCCTGTTGTCATACATTTTACATTTTACTTTTTTTATATTATAAACCCCACAATAACTTTGGTTTATTTCATTTTAATTATTCAATTTTTTTAAAAGTATTTAAGTAGTAAGAAAAAACTTTGATATTTACCCACATATATTTGCAATGCTCTTTATTCTGTTCCATAAACCCAGATTTACCTATTTTATTGTTTTCCACTGCCAGAAAAATTTGCTTTAATATTTTCTGTGATTTTGATTTGCAGATGAAGAATTCTTGCAGATTTTTATGTCTAAAAGTGTATTTATTCCAAATTCATTTTTAAAAGATATTTTTATTACTATATAGAATTTTAGGTTGATTATTCATCTGTTTATTTGCTGCTCATTTAAAATGTTTCACTGTATTCTCCCTTGCCTGTTTTTCATGAGAAATCTGTTGTCATTCTTATCTTTCTTCCTCTGTGCATACAGTATCTGATTTTGATTATGATCTGCTTTGGTATAGTTTTTTCCATATTCTTTCACTTTGGTCTTATTGAGCAAATTACATCTGTGGTTTACCACAGATCACAAATTTGGAAATAATTTCAGACATTATTTTTTTAAATGTTTTTCTGTTCCTCTAATTTGAGGACAGAGTCTGCTTGAAGTTGTTTCACAGCCCAGTGGTGTTGTGCTAAAACTTTCTCTAACTCTTTCCTCTCTGTGTTCCACTTTAAATAGACTATATTTCTAAATCTTAAAGTTCACTAATCTTCTGAAGTATCTAATCAGCTTTTACTCTAATCCAGTGTATTTCACAAATTAAACATTTTTGTTTCCCCATAGATATTTGATATGCATTTTTAAGAAAAATTTCTCCCATGTCTCTATATCCTTGATCTTTTTTATAGTTTCTTGAACACAGTGAATACAGTTATAAGAAGTGTCTTCACATTCTTATCTATAAATTCCTTCATTTGTATCCTATCTAGATCAATTTTAATTGATTGAATTGATTTGATCTTTTTCCTTCTCTTTATGTTATTTATTTATTTATTTATTTTTGCTTCTTTGCATTCCTGGTACATTTGTAATAGAAACCAGTTATTGTAAATTTTAATTTTTTGTATGCTGGATATTTTTATATCCTTATCATTTTTCTTAAGTTTTGTTCAGAAATGTAGTTAATTTGCTGTGAAATAGTTTGATACCTTCGGTCTTGCATTAAAGGTTTTCTCTATAAGACCAAGGCATCATTTATATAATTTGGTGCCATTATAGAATCAAAATATTTCTGAGTATTCTAACCAGCAGCTGGTGGAAATAAATATTCCTTTCCCATATAAGATTTTTCTCTAAATTTTTGGGTGTCTTTTCCCTATTTCAGAAACGTGTGTCTCAATAATCTTCATTAAATGTAAGAGAGACCCTCTGCAGGTCTCCATGTGTCTCTCTCTGTGCATCTCTTTCTTCTCAGGTACTCTGTCCTGTGTATTCTGGCTGGCTTGACCTTCTCAGTGGACCAGCCCTATCTCCTCAACTCATGGTGATCTTTAGTCTCACTAGGTTTGTTCTCCCTGCTCCATCACCTAGAATTTCTCCCCTAGCAGGAACCTGGTGACATTTTCATGGCTCACCTCCTGTATTTCTTGTCTCTCAAAGATTTATTAGCCCTTGTACCTGATCTATAGTGCCCTGTTTTAAATTTATTTCAAGAAGGAGGGTAAATCTGGTCCTTCTGACTCCATCTTGCCAAGAAGTCAATGCGTTGTTTCTGATAAAGATTGGTAGAGCCATTATGCATGCCATATAAAACAATGAAACAGTGGACACTAAGGCTTAGTGAAGAGGTTTTAATGGTAATTGACTGGGAACCATCAAATAGAACTCAATAACCACAAGTGAGAATATAGTCTTCAAGAATTCATGTGTAGTTTCTAAGGGTAGTACCATAATCCAGGAGCTTATTTTTTTATAGTTTGGTTCTGGGAAAATTTTAAAGAGTAATTTGGTATGTCCATAGATTGATTTCCTAGAGAGGACTTTTCTTTTTAGTATAACTGATGATATATGCAAAGAATAAAAGTAGACATTTGGAAAACAGCTTGAATGAAGATAAACTGAGTTTCTAAAATAGGATTATAATGTATATTTTATCTAATGCAGACTAATAAGGGATGACATTTTATACTATTTGTGTAACATTTTTTTCCTTAATGCTATCATGTATTTCCTGTCATAAAACTCTTAGATGATAGTTTCTCCTTTAAACACTTATGAAATTTATTCTGCATTATAAAATCAACACTATCAATACAATCAGAATAATGCTAAATGTTATACAGTTAGCCAGAAAAATCAAATAAAATTTAAATTTTTATTTATATATTTCTGTGAATTTCTAAAAAAAATCTTCGTTCATAAAATGTATTTTTCAATCTCCATTAATCCCAAGCTTTCAGGTTAAAAAAATTACTGATCTTTTGGCATACACATTGCCAAATGGTTTTAAATAGTTTCCCATTCTTCCTCCATCTGCTAAATTCATTACACTTTGACTAATTGGCTCTGTACTGTTTGCGGGCATTCTTATAGCAGGCATTTCTGTGCTCAAACAAGGGAAGCTTGTATTTTTGTATACTAGTCAATAGAGAAGTATGTTATCAATAATAACAGATGCTTGTATAGGCTTAAAAACCCACAAGTAACTTTTATATACAGTAATATATGAACCTACCCCAACAGCTCCAAGTTATGTATAATTATCACGGTTTTGACATGCGAAAGAATAGAGGCTTCAAAAAAGGAAAGTCATAGAGTGATTTTCTGAGTTTATGGCCCTGGGTAATGACACAGTTATGTCTCACACCTGAAGGTTCTCATTTCTAGTGTGATGCCTAGAAAAAAAGTTCCAGTGTAATTAGTTCAAGATCACTTTTGAACACCTATAGTGTGAAGAAACGTTTAGCCTTTGGCCCAGGACAACATCCATATATATACTTAATTTGGTTTTATTTTGCTCTACCTTTCCAAAATCAGGTCTCATTTTACATAAAAAAAAGTTTCCATGTAGACATTTTCTTATAGAAGACCGATCTTTCAGTAGGATAAGAGTTTTTCCTAATGTTTTCATCTAAATTTTCTTTAATCACATTAGAAAACCATGGCAAATCTAACATGGACTCGTTAACAATGTAATTGTAAGAACATTATTATATTAAAATTTCAGATAATAATTATGAGGTCAAGTTTTAAAGACCAGGAATAAATTTATAGCATTGCATTTTGGTACTAATCACTCTAAAAAGTAGCATAACTTTTCTCTTGAAATAACAGAAAATAATGTTTTTTGTAAAATTAAAATTAAAGCCAGAAGTAAAAGTGAAAAAGTGCTGAAGACCGCCTAATCTGTTATAAAATGATAAAATATTTATTCAGTTATTTACATTTTTAAATAAACTATAGTTTTCATTGTTGTGCCAATTTCTGCTGTAGAGCAAAGTGACCAAGTTGTGTGTGTGTGTGTGTGTGTGTGTGTGTATGTGTATTGCATACACATTCCTTTTTTTTATTATCTTTGATTATAGTCTATCCCAAGAGATTATATATAGTTCACTGTGATATGCAGTAGGACCTCATTGCTTATCTATTCTAAATATAATAGTTTGCATCTCCTAACCCCAAACTCCATTTATCCTATTTCCTCTCCGCCCCCCTTGGCAACCACAAGTCTATTCTTTATGCCTATGAGTCTGTTTCTGTTTTATAGATAAACTCATTAGTGCCATATTTTAGATTCCACATGTAAGTGATATCATATGGTATTTGTCTTTCTCTTTCTAACTTATTTCACTTAGTATGAGAATCTCCAGTTGCATCTATATTCCTGCAAATGGTATTTTTTGTTCCTTTTTATGTCTGAGTAGTATTCTATTGTGTATATGTGTGTGTGTAACACATCTTCTTAATCCATTCATCCATCAGTGGACATTTAGGTTGTTTCCATGCCTTGGCTATTGTGAGTAGTGCTTCAATGAACATAGAGGTGCATGTATCTTTTTGAATGAAAGTTTTGTCCATTCATATACCCAGAAGTGGAATTGCTGGATCATATGGTAGCTCTATATTTTGTTTTTTTTGAGAACATCCACATACTGTTTTCATAGTGGTGGTACCAAGTTACATTCCCATCAGCATTATAGGAGGGTTCCCTTTTGTACACACCCTCTTATTTGTAGACTTATTAATGATCGCCATTTTGACTGGTATAAGGTGGTACCTCATTGTAGTTTTGATTTTTATTTCTCTAGTAACTAGTGATTTTGAGCATCTTTTCATATGCCTGCTGGCCATCCATCTTATTTGGGGAAATGTCTATTTAGGTCTTCTGTTCATTTTTCAACTGTATTTTTTGATTGTTGTCGTTGAGTTATGTGAGTTTTTTGTATGTTTTGGAGATTAAGCCCTTTTCAGTTGTATCATTTGTGGATATTTTCTCCCATTTTGTAGATGGTCTTTTTGTTTTTTCTTTAAATGTTTTCTTTGCTGTGCAATACTTTAAGTTTGATTAGGTAAAACCATAAAACATTATTATGTATAACTCATAGAATATTATTAAATATTTTATATGTTAGTGAATGCTACTATTTAATTGCATCAAGATAGCTATACATTACTTTTGTATTTGAGGTCTCTCAAAGTTTAAAATTGTTAGATGATCTTATGAAACTAAAAAATATGGTTTATAACATATACTCAAACTATCACTGTAACTTGAATATTTTCCATATAAGTTCATTAAAAATAACTTTATTCATTTTTACATTTTGTTTTAAAGATAATCAGTTAATAAACTGCATATAAAGATATTTCCTAGAATTTGTTTCTGCCCTTTGGTCACAGATTAATTTTGAGACACTTTATTCATGGTTACAGTTCAGATTCTTCCATAATATGAGTTACGGAAAAGTTGTAAAATATTAAATAAATGACACACTCTCAGTAGGAAAGTGATTATTAGTACAAAAAGTGAGAAATTGAGCAAGTGTACTTACAGATAAATTCTTAACAATGGTTTAAAAGTAGTCTAGAGATCTGATGCAATCCCTAACAAAATACCAATAGCATGTTTCACAGAACTAGATAAAGTGATTTTAAAATTTATTGGGAAACAAAAACGATCTCAAATAGCCAAAATAACCTTGAGAAAGGAAAACAGAGCTGAAGGAATCAAGCTCTCTGACCTCAGACTGTACTAGAAAGCTACAGTAATCAAACAGTATGGTAGTAGCACAAAAACTATTTTTATAATAGTACTTAAAGTGTATTCTTAAGTATATAATCATGCTAATGCCCAAAATATAAGCCATATTACATTACAAATGGAAAACATATTACAGATATAAAATTTTGACACATTACAAAAAGAAGGTAAAATAGTAATGAGAATTTGGAGAAGATATTCTGACTCCCTTAATTAAAAAAATAACAAATATCTCCAGTGTTAGCAAAGGAATCAAAACAATTTTAGACTAAAAATAAAATAAAAATGAAAGTTTGACACATTAAAATGATAAAATATAGCCAAAACTAGATTTAAGATATTCTTGGACTTATATATTCTTATATTAAGAGATAATAGTTTTTATTCAAGACGAAAACAAATTTAGGTAGAGAAGAAAGATACGGCCTCTACTGTAGCTCTCCAATGTGCTCTCCACTCTGTGTGCACATTGTCTTCCCTCCATGTGTGCCTATTTGTAGCCAAATTTCCCTTTTTTATAAAAACAACATTCATATCAGGTTAGGGCCCACTCTAATGACTTCATTTTAACTTTTTTTACCTCTGTAAAGGTTCAGTTTGCAAATATGGTCATATTCTGAATTACTGCAGGTCAGGATTTCAACATAGTTTTTTTGGAGGCCATAGGTCCCATAATATGAATGAATGTAAGATCTGGTTATTTGGCAGATAAAGTGATAGGAAAGATATAAATACTTTAATGCATAAAAACATTTAGAAAGGTAATTTTAAATACATTGAATAAAACATATATCTAAAGATGAAGTATAAAATGTAGCAGACTCACAGCCATTGAATAGTAATCTAAAAGACAAAAGACAGTAGATCCAGACAGTAATATGCTGAGTTCTTTCTCATTACTTATCTCAATTGTTTTTATATCTCCAAAGAATTTACATTTGTAGTACATTCTCCTTGCTGTTATCTCGATGTATTCAGCAGTTCACAGGTAGTGCAGGACATGTAGTTTTAAATGTTGGGTAAAAACACACACACACACATTAAGTATTTCTATTTGTAAAGATGAGATGATTTACATTTCATACATTCTGTTGTTAATATAAAATGATGGAAAAGGTTCCAGTATTTTAAAAAATATTTCACAGTGTTAATGATAAAAACCAAAAGAATTAATAACAGGAATTAAAAACAACACAATAACAGAGATCATTCTCACAAAGACATATACAGAAACCTAAAAAAAATGTAGCCCAAATTCTGCTTTATATTAAAAAATAAAAATGATGCAGTATAGTAATAGTATCTACTACCAAGTGGTCTTAAGATATTGAAAACACAATGAAGTTTTCACATCTCCTTAAATGTTTAAGAGACATTTACAAATTCATCTTTTCTTAGTAAAATAAGCTTATTAAATGATAAATCACATTTATCTAGAGTAATAACTGTAATATTAACTAGGATATATTAGAGTCATTCTCATTAATGTCAATATCAGAGTAAGCACATAACTAGGTAAAAGAACAGGTCATCTCCCTGGGCATGTATCTGGACAAAACTACAGTTCAAAGAGATACGCGGACTCCCATGTTCTTAGCAGCACTATTCACAATAGCCAAGACATGGAAACAACCTAAATGTCCATTGACAGATGAATGGATTAAGATGTGCTATATATAGACAATGGCATACCACTAACCCATAAAAAAGAACAAAATAATGCCATTTGCAGCAATATGGATGGAACTAGAGACTCTCATACTAAGTGAAGTGAGCCAGAAAGAGAAAGACAAATACCATGTTATATCACTTGTATCTGGAATCTAATATATGGCACAAATGAACCTATCTACAGCAAAGAAACAAACTCATTGACATGGAGAACAGACTTGTGGTTGCCAAGGGGAAGGGTGAAGGAGTGGTATGGACTGGGAATTTGAGGTTAGTAGATGCAAACTATTGCATTTGGAGTGGACTAGCAATGAGGTCCTGCTGTATAGCACAGGGAACAATATCTCGTCACTTGAGTTGGGACACGATGGAGGATAATGTGAGGATATGTATGACTGGGTCATTTTGCTGTACCGCAGAAATTGACAGAACATTATAAATTCACTATAATAAAAAAATTTAAAGAATAAGTCATCTCTCTAGGTAAGCACATTGTGTGATCATCTGCCTAGAAAGATCAGCTGAGAAACTTGGATAGTTTCTAATAGAGCTTACTAAATTAAGGGACACAAAATTAACCTACATTTATAGAAGTTTTCTACATATCAGCAATAACCAATTAGGATTTTAATGAAAACATTTAAATAAATTATATTAAATATAGTTTTAAAAATTAAACTAAAAAATAGCACTTAGCTTACTAACATTTTATTTAATAATGGATGATTTTTTTTTTCAAATTGTATTTTCATTACTCTTGATTTGACTATTTACAAATAGTCCCAGAAGTTTAGGATTTAGATAAAACATGCTTATGTAGTGAAATTCATGGTAAATTTTTAGTGGCAAAACTTATTTTGGAATTTAAACATTTCCAGAGTAATTCAAAATAACTGTTATGAAAATATAACTTAAAAGACTAAAAGCTAGTACAGGGCCTGGATGGACTGATAAAAATGCAAGTAAATTTCAAATTAAATTCGATAAGACACACAATGGGATCATGAAATGGGCCAAAATCCTGATTTATAAATAGGTTGCTTTGCAGTAATTATTGGACATTCCAGAAATAGCAGAAGAAAATCAGATGTTTGCATGTGTGAGTATGAAACAGGAATTATCCAAAGCCTGCTTTGTCTTGAGCAGTTTCTGAGTCAGTTTGTTGTCAGAGATAACAGCGAGGTTGCCATCTTTCTATTGTCAAAGCAGGACTAGTGTCCAGGAAAAGGTAACTCACAAGTACTCTTGTGTCCTCAGAGTAGTTTCTGGAAAAGAGAAACAGATACTTGAATCTTTGTAAGAACTCCAGAGAAGAAATTTGCTCTATAATTTTTGCCTTTTTCTTATTTCCCAGTGGTTAGTTCCCTTCTCATTAAGGGAGTATTTTAAACCTCTAACTAGAAAAATTTGAGGCCTATTTTGTCCTCAAGTATACTGTGGTTGGCTGAAAAATCCAGAGAAATACTGCTTGTCAGCAGGTATGAAGAGAGCTTAAAGCTGCTTACTAGGTTGAAGAAGAGTAAACTTTGTAGTGAAAATTCCCATTATGAACATAATTTAATGAATTGAAAAATGTGTACCATTTATTCTTCCACTTATTTTTTTCTAAAGTTTTACTTATCTAATCTAAAAGGGAATTTCTTCAAAATTAAGAATTCCCAGAAAAAATATAAAATATGTTTCTGAAATATGGAGTTCTTAAATAAAGAATTCAATATTTCTGAGTCTAGTAATTACTCATGAAAAGCCTCTTTTGGGATAGTCAGCAAGCAAGGAGTTAATCTGGTTACACAGTCAGTGGCAAAATGAAGAGAGATGAGTAGCAGTAATGAAAGATTCAGGCTGAGAGAAAAGCACTGAGATGAGATGGGTAGGAAATAATACTAGCTAATGTTCATGGAAAAGGGAATTATAAAAGTAAGTTGCTGTAACTATTTCTTCCTTTTTAATTCTAGCATTGAAAATTTTTTCCAAAAATAAGATAAATTCTGAAAATTCTGATTTTTTTTTCTGATAATGGCTTTCTTTTACTGGGCACTTAATTTGCTTTTGGGTCTTAATTTGATAATGCAGAATAACCCAAGGAAAATGTTTTTAACTATTTTCCCCTTTGATATTAGATTAAAAGAAGATGTCAGATTGTCTAATGCTACATTTAATATCAGAGATTGGATTTTACTTCTTTAAATTTTAACACTTCTATATGATTAATTGTCTTGAGAATTTGGAGATATTCAAGATTCAGTGGAGGAGAGACTAAAGAATAAAATATAACTAGAATATTCAGTTAAGAATAATCTAATTATATATGATACATTTCCTTGGACAATAATTCCCCCTACTTTTTTCCTAAATGATCTCCACATTTGACTGTAAAGGATATCAGCTTTTTTCAATTTTAGTCTTTAAAGTCCAATCTATTACTTTTTTCATCTTTAAAATAGAAATGTGTTACCACAAAAGTGACATGATATAGCACAAAATTATAAATCAAAAAAGAAGGTAAAGTTTGATTTTACTATGACCATAAAATTCACCAATGGGATTGCTTTAAAAAGAAGAATTACCTGGAAAATTAAAATGTAAAGAATTTTTATTCAGTCAATCTATTACTTGTTTAGGAAATGTGCACTTAAAATTTATTCTGAAAAATGTTTTTAAAATAATTGCCATGGTGAATTCAAGAGTCCCAGGGTTTTCTTGTGATGCCTCAGAATCCAGTCTCAGGCTAAAAGTAAGATAAGGCAAGAAACTTTTCAGTATTGATATTATCAGAAGAATATAATGTTATTTGCCTTAAAAATTAGGCTAGTACATAACATTTCATGGGATTCATATGTTAAAAAATTTTCAGCAACCACTGAAGGAGTCTAAGTTCTTATATTGGAGACAGTATACCATGTCTGTTAAGGATTTGAACTCTGAAACCAGGTGGGTTTGTTGGATTCTAGCTCCAATTCGTATTAGACGTGTGCCTTGGATTCATTTTGAAACTGAATTTTCATATCTATAAAATGGAAAATAATAAGAGTAGGCCTGGATATTAAAGGAGTTAGTATGAGTAATGTTCTTAGAAAACTGCTTGTCTCACAGAATAGCCCAATCAGCGTTGTTGTTGGTGATGGTTGTGGTTTTGATTTTATTATTAATGAGGAGAAACAGAGAAACCTCTACCAGGTCATAACTAAAATTTGTAGGTAGTCCTGGGTTACTGTGCTCTATATTTCTAGGAAATTTAGAGATAGGAGATGTTGAGGGAATCAGTATCAAGGATACTTAAGTGGAATATATGCTTTCATACATATTGTAAGGGTTTCAGTTTGGAATTTAGTAGAGAGAATTATGGAACATAATATCAACACAAGTCCCATGGTAAAAAAAAAAAAAAATTGAGATCAACCAAATGTTTGTTATTAGCAGATTCAGAATACTTAATGTTAAGAAAAATTTAATGACTCCCTGGCATTCTGTGTGTGTATTTAAGTTTTGCAAGTGGAACATTTTGTGTTTTCCTAATAGTCATAACCTATTTCAGAAAAATTCTGAAGTCCCCAATTAAATGATTAAAAACACAAACTAAAAGACATTCAATTTTTGACAAAATAGTATTTCTCTTAGATTTGAACAGGGAGCTGTGAAACAAATACACAGATATAATGGAAAAAATAAGCATATTTTATGGATTGAGCAGGATAAGAAAGTCAGTTTGGACTACACTGAATTCTTTACAGGCTAGTTCTGTGATCTGTAAATTATAGTATATTTAAGACCTCTGTTTTTAAATTGTGTTTACCAAAATAAGTAGAACAACCTTCCATCCTCTTACATTCTCATCTCTGGTCTCTGGGCAGGAAATTTCACCGACCAAGTCACTTGAAAGGATGGATGATATGGGAACAGTTCACATTTTGTCTAGTATACCCTCACTACCTTCATCCCCTATTCACAAGCCAGGCCAGGACTGGTTGCTTAAAGATGCCCATTTTTGTCTTTGTCTTTCTAGTATTTGTTAGGTTTCAAACATGTACCATTATGCAAGAAAATGTAGTTAGCACATATCCTCTGCTCTGCTGTAAGGGAATTTTGCCTTATTTGCTTCATAGGTGATTGTAGATGGGTATTATATTTTTATTATTTCCAAATCATTTTAAAGAAACATGATCCTTGGCAATTCAATATTATAACATGCTTCTCCTGAAGAAAAGAAAAAAGACATCTTTTACATAGTCATAATACTATTATCAGAGCCTAAGAAATTAAGTTATTTACAATGTGATTTAATATCCTCCCATATTTGAATTTCTCAATTATTCTGAAAATTCTTTATACCATTTGCATAATCAAGATATAATCATAGTTTACATAATACATTTAATTCTGTGCTTTTGCAATTTCAGCTTCATTGGGGATTAGTTCACATAAAATTGTACCAAATGTAATGTATCCTCATGCTGATTTAATATACCTATACATTGTGAAAGATTTCATCTCATCTAGTTAAAGATCATATCCATCACCTTATATATTTGTCTTTTTTTATATATGTGAGAACACTTAAGATCTACTCCCTTAGCAATTTGAAGTATATGATACAGTATTGTTGGCACACTAGGCTGTGCTTTGGATTTCCAGAATGTATTAATCTTCTAATGGAAACTTTGTACCCTTTGATAAGTAGCTCAACATTTTCCCACACCTCCCTCAGCCCAGGGTAACTACCATTCTCTTATCCGTTTCTAAGATTTCAGTTTTTTAGATTCCACGTATAAGGAATATCATACAGTATTTATCTTTCTCTTGAGGACCAGCCTCGTGTGCTCAAGGTCCGTTTTATTGCAAGTGGCAGGATTAAAAAAAAATTATAGTTGAATAATACTTCACTGTGTATATATAATATAACCATACACATATATATCATACCTTCTTTATTAATCTCTTGACTAATACTTAAGTTGTTTATATATCTTCACTATTGTGAATAATGCTGCAATGTACATGGGGGTGCCAGTATATCTTCGCTATCCTGTTTTCATTTTCTTCAGATATATACTCAGAAGTGAGATTTCTGGATCGTATGGTAGTTCTATTCATTTTCCATAACGATCGTCTATACTGAAGGTATGTTACTTCATTTTCCATAATGACTGCATTAGTTTACATAGCCACCAACAGTGCACAAGGGTTTCCTTTTTTCCACATTTTTGCTAATGCTTATCTTTTTAATGATAGCCATTTTAACAGGTGTGAGGTAATATTTTATTGTGCTTTTGATTTGTATTCCCCTAATGACTTGTTATGTTAAGCACCTTTTCATGTACCTCTTAGCCATTTGTATGTCTTGTTTGGAAAAAAAATGCCTTTTCAGTTCAGATCAATTTTTTAATTGGATTATTTATTTATTCTTTGATATCGAGCTGCATGAGTTCTTTATATATTTGGGACATTAATTGCTTATCAGATATATGATTTGTAAATATTTTCTCCCATTCTGTACATTGCCTTTTCATTTCGCTAATGGTTTTATTTGCTATGTAGAAACTTCTTAAGTTGATGCTATCATACTTGATTTTGCTTTTGTTCCTAAAACTAATGTCAAAGGTATTACCCCCTGTTTTCTTCTAGGAGTTTTATGGTTTCAGGTCTTACATTCAGTCTTTAATCCATTTTGAGTTGATTTTTGTATATGGTATAAAATAGTGGTCCAGTATCATTCTTTGCATGTGGCTGTCCAGTTTTCCCTACATAATTATTGAAGAGACTGTCTTTTTCCCATTGTATATTCTTGGCTCCTTTGTTGTAAATTAATTAAACATATGCAAGGGCTTATTTCTGGGCTTTCTATTCTCTTTCATTGATCAGTGGTCTAGATTTATGACAGTCTGTGTATCTGGTAATTTTGTAGTTTACCGTATAGTTTGAAGTCAGAAAGCACAATGCTCCTAGCTTTGTGCTTCTTTTTCAAGATTGCATTGGTTATTCCAGATCTTTTGTGGTTACACACGTATTTTAGGATTGTTTTTTTCTATTTTGGTTAAAAATGATATTTGATTTTTGAGAGGAATTACACAGAATCTTCAGATTGCTTAGAGCAGCATAAAAATTTTAGCAATATATTTTCCCAATCTACGAGTATAGGATATTTTCCCATCTGTTTGTGTCTTCAGTTTCTTTCATAATTGCCTTAATAGTTTCCCATGTGTAGATCTTTCACCTTGGTGGTTAATTTATTCCTAAATGTTTCATTGTTTTTCAATCTGTTGTAAATGGTCTTGTTTTAATTTCTCTTTTTGATAATTCATTGTTACCATATAGAAATGCAACTGATTTCATATATTAATTTTGTATTGTGCAAGTCTTCTGAATTTGTATATGATTTCCAACAGGTTTTTTTTTGTGGCATTTTAAGGGATTTTTAAATATGCAATATCATGTTATCTGCAAATAGATACGGTTTTACTTTTTCCTTTCTGATTTGGATGATTTTTATATCTTTTTCTTGCTTAATATCTCTGGCTAGGACTTCCAAAACTATGTTGAATAGAAGTGCCAAGAGAAGACATCTTTGTCACGTTTATGATTATAGAGGAAAACTTTTCAGCTTTTTATCTCTCAGTATGATGTTAGCTTTGGGCTTCTCATATATATGGACTTACTATAAGTACAGTCCCTTTATAACCACATTATTGAAAAATGTTATCATGAATGAATGCTCTATTTTGTCAAATGCTTTTTCTCTGTCTATTGAGACAACCATCTGATTTTTATCCTTCATTTTGTTGTGATATATTACATTGATTGACTGAAAGATGTTGAGCCACACTTTCATTCTTGGAATAAGTCTCACAGATCATGGTATATGATCCTTTTAATATACTGTTGAATTTTTTTGCTAATATTTTGTTGTAAATATTTGCAGACGTAGCTTGGATCTGGCATTGCTGTGGATGTGTTGTAGGCCAATAGCTGTAGCTCTGATTAGACCCCTAGCCTGGGAACCTACGTATGCCATGAGTGCGGCCCCGAAAAGCAAAAAATAAAAATTAAATAAATAAAATAAAGTGCCAGCTTAGAATTGAATATCTTATAGAATTTGTCCATGGTTTCTTAAATTGTATACACCATCATAGATTTGTCAGCAATATATATTCACCATTTGATTAAATAGGCTTGTTAAACACAAGTAGATTACTACTTTAGTTCCCACTGTGGCACAAAGGGTTAGGTGGTCTCTCTGCAGTGCCAGGACACAGCTTCCATCCCTGGCCTGGCTCAGTGGGGTAAGTATCCAGTATTACTACAGCTGTGGCATGGGTTGCAACTGCTTCGATTTGACCCCTGTCCTGGGAACTCCATATGCCACAGGGCAGCTAAAGAAGAAAAAAAATACCTTTTTAATCTCTAGATATGTAAAATTTGTTCTAAAGCTTATCATTACCTCTATACAGTATTCTATATTCACTATTAACTGGAGCAACAAATAAAATACAGTATGTAAAATGATTCCTTTGAAATGTGTGCCTTCAAAACGTACAAAAATACTTAATGCAATTAAAAAATAATAAAACAATAGAAAAGCAGAATTACACTGTGATGATAGGCTATCCTACTCCACTAGACATCTCTAGCAACCACACAGACAATAATCATAAAGGATTATTATGCTGTGAATTAAGGTATGCATGTAATTTCTAAAAGCAATTCAAATGTGTAAGATCATTCTATGAATCTAACAAACAAATTCATGTTATACTACTTTTTTCCAAATAACCTTGCATCTGGAATGTTATTATGGATTATAGAAGGGTAGCAATACTATTTACCTCAGGGGAAAAAATTTCACATACATGAAATATTTAACACATTATTTTAAATTATCAGAGTTAACAAAAATTGTAATGGAATTTGTTTAAATTTTCAGGAAAATTATTTTATTTTTATTTTAATCTTTTTTTTTTAATAGTGGCTAAGATAGCTTCATTTCCACCTAGGCAGTAAGATATTTAGAGTTAAGAAACTGTCTAGTGAATTTGTAATCAGAGACAGGTAACAAGTTAATTTATGTGAAAATGTTGAGAGACTGAATATACAAATGGACAATGGCCAGACCATATATAAAAATATAACTTTGGACACAATCTACAGCAACCAGGCTAGGAAACTAACCTATTAAGTACAGTAACCAGCCCTGGAATCCATCCTATTATCCGTAAGTCAGGCTTGTAGGGGAGTCAGACCACTGTATCTAGCAACGATCCAAGAAGCCAAACAATACCCTGTAATGTCGCACACCCAAGTTCAGGACTTAACACATAATAGCATCTTCAATATTTGATCCAGCTTTTAACTTAGGACCAACTAGAGAAAGCCCAATATTCATCTCTAACCAATCACGCATGGGATGACTAACTTCTGCTTCACCCATTTATGCTTTCCCCATTCCGACTGCTTCCAAGTAGAGGAAGTCTTCCTCTTTTACACAATATTAAGCTTTCTCATTCCTCTGCCTGTCTTTCATCTTTGGCAAATGTAGGGGATGGTGTCTAACTCCCTTGCTATCAGAAGCTCTGAATAAATAACATTTGCTTGTTCTCATTTGGTTGGTTTTTAGTTCCACAGTGTAATTTACACTTTTTTTTTTTTGTATTGTGAAAGAATTTATGACCTATATAGGACTGCTCTAATGAAGATAAATATGAATTAGTTATTGGGTATACCATTGTTAACCATGTGGTTACTAATAAAATTAACTGATTCAAACATTTTAATTAAGATTATTATCATTTGGGCTAGGATTTCTTCAGTACTGGCTAGAGGCATATCTCTGAGATGACACAAAGGATTGTCTTGTTAAATCAGACTCACATGATCAGAGACCTTTACTCACTATCAAGCTTTAATAATGATTTCAAAGATACAACCAATCATGAAACACAAGCAAAGTAAAAAGACATCTCAAATTTCCTGGGTGGCTCCCAGGTCCTTCCTTCATGAACTTTACTGCCCAAAATAATACATGAGGTTTCTAAATTGAGCTTTAAAAATAAAGGAGAGATTATCATTGACAGATCAAAACTACAGTGAGGTACCACTTCACACTAGTTAGAATGACCATCATTAGTAGGTCTACAAATAAGAAATGCTGGGAATGGTGTGGAGAAAAGGGAATCCTCCTACACTGTTGGTAGGAATATAAATTGGTGCAACTACCATGGAAAACAGTATGGAGGTACTTCATAAAACTAAATATAGAACCACTATATGATCCAGCAATCCCACTCCTGGGCACATATCCGGACAAATCTTCTCATTAAAAAAGATACATGCACACCTATGTTCACTGCATTGCTGTTCACAATAGATAAGACATGGAAACAACCTAAATGTCAGTCAACAGATGACTGGATTAAGAAGATGTATTACGTATACACAATGGAATACTACTCAGCCATAAAAAAACAAAATAACACCATTTGCAGCGACATGGATGGAACTAGAAGTCTCATACTAAGTGAAGTAAGCCAGAAAGAGAAAAGGAAATACCAAGTGATATCACTTATATCTGGAATCTAATATATGGCACAGATGAACCAAACTACAGAAAAGAAATAAACTCAAGGACAGGGAGAAAAACTTGTGTTTGCCAAGAGGGAGGGGGAAGGAGTGGTATGGACTGGGAGTTTGGGATTAGTAGATGCAAACTTTTGCATTCAGGTTGGATAAGCAATGAGATCCTTCTGTATAGTACAGAGAACTGTATCTAATCACGTGTGAGGGAACATTATGGAGGATAATGTGAGAAAAAGAATGTATACATATGTACATGTATAACTGGGTCACTTTGCTATGTAGCGGAAATTGACAGAACATTGTAAATCAACTGTAATAAAATTAAAAAAATAAAAACTAAACAAAGTGATCCTCAGGTTGTGAAAAAATAAAAAATATTTCTTGCTCTGGCCAATAAAAAACCACATTATATTAGTTTCATGAGTACAAAATAATGCTTTGTTGTTTTTATAGACAGTCAGCTCTCCATGGGTCCAACCAACTTCAAATAATACAAGAGCCAAGGTTGGTAGAATCTGTGGATGTGGAACCTGCTCTGGGGATATAGAGGTCTGACTATAGGACTTGGGCATCAGTGGATTTTGATATCCACTGATATTCAGGGGAATCCTGGAACTGATCCACTTTGAATACTGAGGGATAACTGTGCAGAATGATCACCACAATAATTCTAGTTAATATCCATCACCATACAAAGTTGTAGAAGATGTTCCTGTGTTGACAACTTTTAAAATTTACTCTTTAAACAGCTCTCAAATGTGCAATACAGTATTATTTACCATAGTCACCAAGCTGTACATTACATCTCCATGACTTATTTTAATTTGAGTTTTAGGAGCCCACTTACCAATGGGGAATATTTTAGGTTATTAAATATTTCTGTTGTATGCCTTAGGGTGTTACACAGCTTATGTGACATTCTTCAGGGAACTATACTTCATAAATTTAAAAGTTAGAGATTTGTATACTGTAAGGAATCCTAAACTAGTCCAGTCCTGCTAGAAATATTTTGTAAATAAGGAATCTAATCTAATCGAATATTACTAGTCTCTTTAGGAAGTGAGTATGCTTACAAGCAAAAGATTGGATCGATTTTCTTTTTTTTTCTCTGAGAGTATCCACCAGTTATGAAGACACAAATGGATCCTAGGCCAATTGCTTTGATTTCTTTCTCACAAGCTTTAGCCAGTCTAGGACATAGTAAAATATGTTTGAGAGGTTTTTTTTTTTTTTTTGTCTTTTTGCCTTATCTAGGGCCGCACCCACGGCATATGGAGGTTCCCAGGCTAGGGGTCTAACAGGAGCTGTAGCTGCCGGCCTTCGCCACAGCCACAGCAACAGCAACAGCAACGCAGGATCCAAGCCGCGTCTGCAACCTATACCACAGCTCACAGCAATGCTGGATCATTGACCCACTGAGCAAGGTCAGGGATCGAACCCGCAACCTCATGGTTCCTAGTCAGATTCATTAACCAATGAGCCACACGGGAACTCCTGTTTGAGAGTTTTTGTTGGAAATGTTTTGTTCTTGTTGTTTGGTAATAGAAAAAGTTGGTCATGTAATTCAGCATGTTCTCGTAAGTTAGGGAATTCTATAGTGATTGTATAGGTTGTTTATTGTGAGCTGCATTATTCAGAATGCAGATGGAGAAAAATCAGTACACAAAAGGAAATGTGGTAAAACTGCTGAGTCAGTAGATTTTTAGCTCACCAAAACTACTACCTATTAATTTCCGATCCAAAACCCTTTTCAATGAGCAAATTAATGTCTAATGATTTTTGACCAGTAAATTTGGACTGAGATTATTTAATTACTCTTTTTGTTCTCAACTCTATCCCTTTCTTTTCAGGCAGATAAAATTTTTTTAGAAAGTTTGAAAGGTACATAGACCCAAATAAAATTTATTTTATCAGTATGTTCACGCCAACTTAATGTATGCTTGCTAGCATGAGAGGGAGGGAAAATACCTTAGAAAACATATTTTTATTGAGGTAATTATATTTTGTTCATGTTTTATGCATAATTAGATGACTGTACTGATTATAAAAATATAACTGTCTAATTTCTGGCTTTATTTATTTATTTTTGGTTTTTAGGGCTGCACTCATGGCATATGGAAGTTCCTAGGCTAGGGGTCAAATTGGAACTGTAGCTGCTGGCCTACACCACAGCCACAGCAATGCCATATCCTTTAACCCACTGAGCGAGGCCAGGGATTGATCCGGAGTCCTTGTGGATACTAGTCTGGTTCATTTCTCCTGAGCCACAACAGGAACTCCTTCTGGCTTTGTATTTATAATATTATTGGAAAAATACTATGAGGCACAAAAAGAAACTAGTTAGTGAAATGTGGTTAGAATCTGCCATTGACTCTCTTATTCTCTTTATCAGTATTGGAGGTATCTTCTCTTCCAAATCCCTTCCTATGTAGATATTTATGGAATTGTAACTGTAGTTTTTCTTTGATACTTCAACTATTTAAGACAAATGTATTCATTCTTTTAAACTGGTAAATTCTGAGACCCTATTCTGTTTCCGACTTTGTTCTTTTCAAATGAGACTTATCAAAGTGTTTTGACCTTTTTGACCAAATGATAATTAACTTCTGTTTTCTATCTAAGATTCTTTCTATTCAGACATTTTGGTTTCTGAATTTCTATAATCAGCATATAACACATGAATTTAAAATGGTGACATTTGGAGTTCCTATGGTGGCACAATGGGTTAAGAATCCAACTGCAGCAACTTGTGTCTCTGCAGAGGCGTGGGTTCAGTCCTCATACCAGTAAAGGATCTATCATTGCTTCAGCTGCAGCATAGGTCACAGAAGCTTGGATTCAGTCCCTGGCCCAGGAACTTCCATATGCCACAGGTGCAGCCATTAAAAAAATGTTGGCAGCAGAAATAACTGTATGTTTCTCTTCAAAATTCAACATTGTGTGAAAGAGGCCTTTCACTGTGCTTTAGGCTTCCAGAAAGGATATAGGCATATTACAGTATTATCTGAAGGAAGTTAAAATTGAAGGCTTTTTTTTAAATCAGGAAAGAATAATATGGATGGAAAGGATCTCAAAGGTTACCTAATCAAAATCTTTAATTATGGGAAGAAATAAAAAGAGGGTCAGACAAATTTCACAGGTTGAACAATATACCACCTCTTTAGAGCCCTATCTTGAAAGGCTACTTTATGGAGTCAAAGTGTTTGGTAAGCACCTTCCCATGATAAAGACAGATTCCTTGATTGTCTTCCTTGTCCAAATAGATGTGGACATTCTCAGGAAAACTAGAGTATTTCCAGTGATCATTAATTATCTGTCTCTACAGATTCAAGTTAGTTTCACACCTTAATATTTCCCAGATAGGATGCCAGTAGCTGAAAAATAAAGCAATGTCTTCATTATTTATTACAGTGAACTACACAAGTAACAATTACATCTTGAAATGAGTGAGTACCTGCATACACAGATGCAATGGCATGGAATACATTGAACATGATTTTTTCCCCTGCAGTGCACTTCAAACAATTACTTTTCAGAGTGGCATTTTGTCTTTTCTTCCTTAAAAAATAAAAAAAAAGGATATATAATCCTGAGTGGCTACAGAAAGGTTTATGCCTTTCAGTTGTTATTGAAAAGTTTATTTTTATCCAATGAAGAGTAATTCTACACAATTACCTATTTTTTGAACAAATATATGACTACATCAGAAGAACACAGTTACCTTATTCAAGGCAAACATCTGAGACTATTTGAATTCCAAGGTTTGCAAGTTTCAAAATATATTGGCGATAAAAATAACCATATGTAGAAAGCTGCAATAGGTAAAGAAGTCCTCTCCAACTATATGTTTGCAGATCATGCTGTTTACATCATGAAAAATAGCTATTTACTGATGTGGGAAGTACAAAATGCGTCTGAAGTATAGATAACTTCACACTCTATAAAATAAAACAAGTAGCTGCTTAGCCTCTTTAATCTCCACATAATGGTATTTAAGTATCTTAATATTCCTCCCCAATCATAAAACACACAAAAAATAGAGTGTTATAAAATGTTATACAGAAAATATAGTTCTCTCAAGGGCAATCATTCAATTTTCTTTTTTTTTTTTTTTTTTGTCTTTTTAGGGCTGCACCTGTGGCATATGGAGGTTCCCAGGCTAGGGGTCAAATTGAAGCTGTAGCTGCCAGCCTATACCACAGCCACAGCAATGCAGGATCCAAGCCATGTCTGAGATCTACACCATAGCTCATGGCAAGCCCAGATCCTTAACCCACTGTGCAAGGCCAGGGACTGTACCTACATCCTCATGGATGCTAGTTGGGTTCGTTAACCACTGAGACGTTGAGTTCCCAATTACTGGTGGGAACTCCAGTAATTCAATTTTCTTAAATCAGTTGCTCTACTCTGAAACTGTTATTTTAAATGAAAAAAGTAAGATCATCTAAACCTTAGAAGTAGATCATCAGTGCCCCTATTTATTTTTTCATGATATCATTGGAATCCATTTCACAGCTGTAACATGTGGTACATGTATATGTGTTGGGTAGTACATTTGCTATTGTTTCTTTCATTCTACATGACAGATTCATTTTCCCCCTTTTCAACTATATAAGTGTTTTTATAAACTGTAAAAAAAATTGTGTGAAAATAATTTTGAGAGCTTTAGCATTGTTTCCATGGCTACCAAAAAACACTTTACTGGTATAGATTTACCATAATATAGACAAATTCAGTTACCGACTTTTATACACATTACTTATTTGACTTGAATTACTGAGAACTACACTTTCAGTGTTTAGCAGGACATGGTTTAATAAGTCCACGTAATCCATGTATCATATCCTTTTGTATACTTTAAAATCTGTAAAATCTTTTTCCTTTTTTTCCTTTCTCTTCCGCTCCCTCCCTTCTTTTGTTCCTTCCATCCAGCAGTTGAATTGTGAAATGTTGGGGAAAATCAGACATTAAATGTTGGTTTGCACAAATGTGGCAGTAGTATTTCTATTATAGATATACTCTGTTTATTATAGAAGCATTTATCAGTTCTGTATGAAAAAATTATTCTGCTTTAAGATCATCTCCAGTCTTCTCTTCTTTTTCACCTCTGTCTTCAGAAATTTATGTATATACGCTTGGGAGAAAAGAAAAGAACCCTTAAATTAGTACAGAATAAATGGTGTCTAACTATTGCCAGTTCCTCAGGAGCTAACTGACCGGTCTGGTACTATAGGTCAAGTTAAAGAAAGAGCGAGAATTAAAGCTTATTGTTCCCCTGGCCTGGGAACCTCCATCTGCCGCGGGTGTGGCTCTAGACAAAGGCAGAAAGACGAAAAAAAAAAAGCTTATTGTTGCGAATTAATTTTGTTGGATATGTCAGTAATTCCTCAAATATTTTCTTATCAAGGGCATAATGTATGGATTGGGACAGGGAACTTACCTTGTAGGATGTAGCACATTAAAGCACCCTGATAAACTACTTATCCTGGAGGGATTATATTTCTGCCATACTTGGAATATGGAGATAAAGAGAAGCTACCATACCACATGCCATTAAGAAGCTTGGCCTTGAACAGGGATAAGAGATCCTGAAGCCAAAGTGGCTGGGATATTAGGAAAAAAAAAAAAGATATGAGATTATACAGTTGTTCTCTGGTAGAGAAAGAAAGAACAGAAAATTCTAAGGTAGTGGTTCTCAAACATGGTTACCTATTAGCATTACCTGGGAAGCTCTAAAATAAAAAATATTTCCAGAGTTCCACACCAGACCAATTTAGTTACAATTTCTGGGGTGAATCCCTAGAATTAGTCTTTTAAAAAGTCTACCTAAATGATTGTAATATGCAGTCAAAGCTAAACAACAACTTTGAGATCACCAGCCAAAAGTGATATTACATTGATTCATGGTATAGGAGATACACTTTGGTCATCAATAAATTTCACACTGCTTACAGTGCATTTCACTTAGTTAATTCTGCTGTGTTCTGTTTCTGCACGTGGCTTGGTTTTTTAGAACATCTGGATGGATGAGGGTATATTTGATTCTAAGTAATTAAAATTTACATAATTTGTTAACTGTGTTGCCCCTCTGTAACAGTTGTATTTAATTGAATTACAGTGGTTTGGTGATATCTTACAGGTGTCGTGTATCTGAATTACCCACAAGCTTTTCATCATTGCTATAATCTATGGAGTTCAAAAATAGCTTATTTAGGATGCAATGAATCTGACATTGAATAATTCAGAGCTTCTGTATGGGGGTACTATGAAGGGGGTCACAGATGAATTGAAAGACCCTGATACCCTCTGTTCTCTTAAAGACAAGATAGAGGTAGGGTGCCTGGAGATACGTGGCTTTAATTTTTTTTTTTTTTTTGGTATTTTTAGGGCCACACCCATGGCATATGGATGTTGCCAGGCTAGGGGTCAAATCAGAGCTATAGCCACCAGCTTATGCCACAGCCTCAGCAACACCAGATCCAAGCTGCATCTGCGAACAACACCACAGCTCACAGCAACACCGGATCCTTAACCCACTGAGTGAGGTCAGGGATCGAACCTGCATCCTCTTGATGCTAGTCAGATTAGTTTCCACTGAACCACGATGGGAACTCTGATGCCTTGCTTTATATCTCTGTCTGAAAATAACTTTTAGCCTCTTTCAAAAATAGCCTAAGCAGAGAAGTCTAAAATCTAAACCCATGGTCGACAAATACAAACAAAATGAAGAAATATTTTACCCTCCTGTACAAGGCCAAAGAAAAGCTCTCTCATCTGAACATATACCATAGCTGCAACTTACAACTGTTCAGTGAGTATAATGGGCACGATAGGCTGCTGAAAGGACCCTGAGTAGAATCCCAGGAAGGACCCCAGTCAAGGCTAAGCTAAGGAATATGAGGAAGCTAGCAATGAGTCAGGGTGAAGCTCCTGGCAGCTACAGATCTTGGCAGAAGCCAACTTTAATTTCACTTCACACATAGTAAATATGTGCATGTTTGTGTGTGTGTGTGTGTAAGAAAATATACTATTTCCCCAGCACTGGAATCCTTATAGAAGCCTCAACATTCCCTTCAGTTTGTATCACTTTAACATAGGAATATTATCGCTTCCTATGTGACATAACATGAAAAACGCTGGGAAGTACTAAAACAGTTTAATTTTGAAATATATCAGAAATACTGTGAACGACACAAATTGGCACAGTCAAGGGGATAGGGTTGTTGTATTCCTTGCCTTTAATTGCAAAGAATATATTTACAACATACTTCATCTTTGTTCTGCCATGAAACCATTGCATCTTTGACTCTTGGAAGACCAATATACTCAGGACCTTACATTTTTGTTTTAATAGGGATCCAGTTTAAAGGGAGCTTATCAAATTTATCTAGGGAGATATATAATTAAGAATTATATTGTAACATATTATATCTTATTTAATATATATATAAAACTATAATAAAATATATAGTAGATTGGAAAGAATAGTCTGGATTGGCCAGATATTTGAAGGCAAGACAGTAAACAACCAGAAATAAGACTACTACTTGTCATGCTATTTGTGAATTCATTTACTTTCAATGTCATCTAAGTTTTAACTGACAAGTATAGAAAACTTTTCTGAACCAACTTGGAGTAGATTAATGATCAGTGTTTGTCTTAGATTTATATAATAATTTTTTAAACTGTAAAAGGAATAACTAAGTGAACTCCATTCACTTGAGCAATTCAATTCAACAGATATTTATCGAGTGTCTGTTAAGGGAACAGAACATGTCCCTGTAGACAGGATTAAGATGGCAGAATAGAAGGATTGCACCTCAACTTCTTTGATAAAAACAACAAAATTACACCCAAATGCTGAATAACTTTCAACCAAATGGACTGGAAACTTTCAAAAAGATATCCTACTCCAGAAGACAAAGAGGAGGCAACATCAAGAGGCAGGAGGGGCGATTATGTGATAGAAGCAGCCCCATACCTCCTGGATGGGAAGCCCCACAGACTGGAAAGTACTGTATCTCAGAGACTCACCTACAGGAGTGAGAGTTCTGAGCCCCACATCAGGTCTCCATGCCTGGGGATCTGGCACTGGAAGAAAGAGCCCCAAGAGCATCTAGCATTGAAAGCCAGTAGGGCTTGTGTGCGGAAGATCCACGGGACTGGGGGAAACAGAGACCCCATTCTTGAAAGTTGCACACAGGATTTCATGTGCACTGGGTCCCAGGGCAAAGCAGAGGCTCGATAGGAATCTCGGTTGGACTTGACTGCAGTTCATGGAGGATCTCCTGGGAAAACAGGTGGTGACTGTGGCTCATTGTGGGGGAAGGGCATTGGAGGCAAAGCTCTCAGAAATATATATCATTGTGTGTTTCTCTGGAGGTGACCATTTTGGGAAAATCTGGCCCCACCCGTCAGTGCTGAGAAGCCCCAGGCCAAGAAATAAACCAGGTGGGATCACAGCCCCACCCACCAGTAAACAGGCTGCTTAAAGACTCCCCCCCCCCACCCCCGACCCCCTCAGGCACACAGCTGCCTCTAATATCACCCAGAGACAAAGCCCCACCCACCAGAGGGATTGGATACAGCCCCACCTACCAGTGGGCAGGCACCAGTCCCTCCCATCAGGAAACCTACAGCAAGCTGCTGTACCAACTTCAGCCACAGGGCGGCAGAAATCAGAAGTAAAAGAGACTACAACTCCATTGTCTGCAAGAAGGATATCGCAGCAAAACCCTATAAAAATGAAAAGGCAGAGAAGTATAACTCAGGTAAGGGAGAAAGAAAAAAAAACAGAAAAACAACTAAGTGATCTGGAGATTATCAACCTTTAGGAAAAAGACTTAGTCTGAAGATGCTGCAAGACATTGGAAATAGGACTTCCCTTCGTGGCTCAGTGGTTAACGAATCCGACTAAGAACCATGAGGTTGCGGGTTCGATCCCTGGCCTTGCTCAGTGGGTTAAGGGTCCATTGTTGCCGTGAGCTGTGGTGAAGGTTGCAGATGCGGCTCGGATCCCGCGTTGCTGTGGCTGTGGTGAAGGTGGGCAGCTACAGCTCCCGTCAGACCCCTAGCCTGGAACCTCCATATGCTGCAGGTGCGGCTCTACATAAAAAGGCAAAAAGACAAAAAAAGACATTGCAAAGAAACTGGACAAAGATCGATAATTTACAGGAAACATTGAGCAAAGAAACACAAGGCTTAAAACTTAAGCAATCCGAGATGCAAAGTAAAATAACTAAAATAAAAAATTCATTAGAAGCAACCAACAGTGGAATACAGGAAGAAGAAAAGTGAATAAGTGAGATGGAGGACAGACTAGTGGAAATTACTGATGCAGAAAGAAAAGAGAAAAAAGATTGGATAGAAATAAAGAGAGTCTCAGAGAACTATAGGGGTGCCAGAGGATGATGAGAGAGAAAAAGGGACAGAAAAAATATTAGAAGAGATAAGAGCTGAAAATTCCCCTAGCATGGGAAAGGAACCACTTACTCAAATCCAGGATGCACAACAAGTACCGTTTAAAATAAACCTGAGGAGTAAACCCCGAGACACATATTAATCAAACTGACCAAAATTAAAGACAAAGGGAAAATATTGAAAGCTGCTAGGGAAAAGAAACAGATAACATACAGGGGAACCCCAACAAGGTTATCAGCAGATTTTTCAGCAGAGACTCTGCAGGCCAGAAGGGAGTGGTGTGATATACTTAACGTGATTAAAGGAAAAAACCTCCAACCAAGATTACTGTACCCAGCAAGGCTTTCATTCAGATTTGAAGAAGAAATCAAAATCTTTACAGATAAGCAAAAGCTAAGAGGATTCAGCAACACTAAAACAGCTTTACAATGGAACAGAACATGGAATGTTCAAAGCTTTAATAACATCATTTGCCGAAATTAATATGTATTGGATTATACAAGGCTTTGTATAATAGGTAAGACAATGACTTATTTTCTTACCTATTATATTATTCTGCTTGAGAGTCAGAAATAAGCCTAGTAATATAAAGGTGAAACCAGATAAATATTTTTATTGCCTTCTAAATAAATTCTATTTGCATTTTATTTCTCTTTAGAAATTGACCTATTATTGTTTACACAGTCTAAGCTTTCTCAGTTATGTCATTTATGAGCAAGGCTTTGACAAAATGAATATATTTTTAAGTTTGGCTTTGTACTTTCTCTTTTTGTGCTTAATTTCCATCTTCTCTGACATCTGCAACAATTATGACCCTACAACATAGAAGGCCTTATCCAGCCAAACCAGCTTTGAAATAAGGACACAATATTAGTCATACACTCTTTAGTTGAGTTTAAGACAACATGCTAGTTTTATCATTAATATTTGTATGTTAAAACCTATCTTTCAAAAAGAAAGTATCATGGATACAGATCACAAACATCTAGTTGCCAGAGGGAATGAGATAAATAGATGAGGAAAACTAAGAGATACAAAATTCCATGTACAAAATACATTAGTCATGGATATGAAATGTACTGTGTATGGAATGCAGTTAATAATAATGTATTATCTTTGTATGGTGACAGGTAGCAACTAGATTTAGAGTGGTGGTCATGTTAAAATGTATAGAAATATTGAATCACAATGTTTTATACCAAGAACTATCATAGAGTTGTAGATCAATTATATCGAATAACAAACTCAAAAATAAACAAAAACCTCATGAGAGAAAAGGTAAGATTTGTGGTTACCAGAGACGGGGGGGTGGGCGGGGTGGAGAGGTGGTTTGAATGAAGACATTCAAAAGATATAAACTTCCAATTAGAAGATACATTAAGTACTAGAGATGTAATGTACAACATGATACATTTATTAACATGGCTATTTATATGAAATGTGTTAAGAGAGCAAATCCCTGGGAGTTCTGATCATGAGGGAAATTTTATCTTTGTATCTATATGAGATGATGAATTTTCACTAACTTATGTGGTGATCATTTCATGGTATTTGTTAAGTCAAGTCATTATGCTGTACACCTTAAACTTATACAGTACTGTATTTCAGTTATATTGCAGTGAAACTAGAAGGAAAAATGAAAAAGTGTACTCTTTGAAGGACTTAAACCTATTTAAAAATTGAATTAAAAAATTCTGTTAAGGGAGTTCCCATAATGGCTCAGTGATTAATGAATCCGACTAAGAACCATGAGGTTGTGGGTTCAGTCCCTGGCATTACTCAGTAAGTTAAGGATCCGGCATTGCCATGAGCTGTGGTGTAGGTTGCAGACATGGCTCGGATCCTGCATTGCTGTGGCTGTGGTATAGGCCAGTGGCTGCAGCTCCGCTACAGCTCCGATTAGACCCCTAGCCTGGGAATCTACATATGCCGCGAGTGCAGCCCTAGAAAAGGCAAAAAGACAAAAAAAAAATTCTGGTAAGGGCTTTCTTTAAGTTTAAATTCATAGTTATCTGGGCCCAACAATTCAGAAAATAGAAAAGGACATATTTATACAAAATACCTGGTCAGAGGTTTTTATTTAAAATATAGTAACATAATCTACAAATGTAAATAATATATAACATACACAATTTAAATGTACCCAATTTTAATCAATAGTATGTTTTAATATACACAGTTTTAATCAATAGTATTTTTTAATCTTCACAATCGTAAATGATTTAGTTAAAAATAAAACATGTCAGGTACAAATTCTAGGTTATTTTGTAAAGAAGAGTCAAACATTCTTCCTGCCAAAATATTTTTCAAATAAGAACCATCCGTTTTGACTGCTTTAGAACATTCCACATATTTTGTTAATGCAAGGAAAATTATTCTTCCAGTAAGTACATTTTGAGGAGACTAAAATCAGATGTAGAAATTATTTCCTAAAGTAACTTATTTCCAAACTCTTAAAAAGATTCATGAGTTTTTGATATATGGTAAATTAGTTATTTGTATTAAAGTCCTCAAGAACATTATGTAGCACTTAATAATTTGAATCTTTGCAAATAAAATAAAATTTACTTGCTAGTGATTATCTACCAGTTATGTTGTCCTCCACAGAAGTGTTGTGCAGTGAATAGCCCGTATGTTGAATGTGCTATGCTCGTTGATAAGAGAAACAAAACAAAGTTAGAGAATCTAAAAATTGGCAGTACTATAAGTTTACTACTTTATTAAAGTCACATGTAAAATAAATTTTGAGTATTACTGAAGACTTGGAAAATAGCTTTGATAATGTGTAGAATTTTTTGTTTGTTTCTTTTTGTCTTCATAGTGGTTACAAATACAGTGATCTTTGAAATTCATGTACAGTTGAGCCAGTCAGTCAATTTTTCTCAGCTAAGAAATGCTATTACTCATTGATCAAATCTCTTAGCAAATCTTTACTGTATGTCAACTGTTCAGCAATTGATTTCATCAGTTACTTTTCAGCTGAAGAAATATGTGCATTCCTTATGCATTATTCATCCAGTTAAGAATGCATTTTTTATTTCATTTCATTTTTAAAGGTTCAGTCTTTTAGATGTGAGCTATACAATTCAGTCATTGAAGGTATGTTGCCTTTTCAGTGCACTGGAAATAATAACTTTTAATTATTTACAAAACTTTATCCACATTTCAAAGTAATTTTCCCAATAGATTTTTAAGAAAATACTAAAACATGATTCTCCCTAAAGATTTTTTTAAAAAATACTTACTCTGAACACAGTGGAGATTTTAAAAAAAATTATCCATGTGATTGCACATATTTAGAGGATCTTTTATTTGGATACTTGAGGCCAAAGTAGTATTTTGACCTGAATTATCTAGATAGTAATAGTCATTCTTTATCCTTATCTAGCTACAGTGTACCTCCATGATGCAGATAAGTTATCTGTTACACAGATGAACATGTGCATATTTTCTATAAAATTTGTCTAAATCTAACAAATAGTATAACCCTTCTTTTCATATTTGCAAAGCATACTTTCAAATGTTTGTAGTTCCCCAAAGCAATAATTGAATAAATTATTTTATCTATAACTGCAAGAGTAAGATTTATAAAGTAATGATGCTGTATGCAATATATATGTATATATATATATATAATATTAATATGAAGCTGATTAAGAAGTAAAATTCCTATGCTTTGTAATTTCTTTTTAAATGACCATATGACTGATGTGTTTCAGGATTACAGGAAGTGTTCAAATTTTTATTTGGGGACCAGAACCACACATGTGGTCCTTGTTTTATTTGTGTTTATCCGATGATGTTGGATTTGGCTTGAAAGTATTTTATTGAGGATTTTTACATCTGTGTTCATGAAGGATATTGATCTGTAGTTTTCTGTAGTGTCATTGTCTGACTTTAGTATCAGAGTAATGCTAGCCTCACATAATGAATTAGGAAGTGTTCCCTCCTCTTTGAATTTTTTTCTAAGAGTTTGAAAAGCATTTTTGTTAATTATTCTTTAATCATTTGTTACCATTCACCAGTGAAGACATCTGGTCCTGTTTTGTCTTTGTTGGGAGGTTTTTGATCACTGATTCAAACTCTTGACTAGGTATAGGTCTGTTGAGAGTTTCTATTTCTTCCTAAGTCACCTCTTCCTCCCTTATTCATACAGCTTAATTACTCTTACTCTGTGATAGTAATTACCTACTTGATTTGCCAAAGCAGCTTGTACTGTGTCAAAGGAACTTGTGGACAAATTTTAAGGAATTTTGAAAGCAATCAATTTGATAGGTGCAAATTGTCCATGGTGGGAGTATTTACCCATTTAAATCACCAAATCCTATAGATGTAATTGTTTTTTAACTTTCAGAGAAATGGGTGTTAAGTATTTGTCAACACATCACTCTGTAGTTTCTCCTTCTCTATTAAATTTTGTTCCAATTAATATTTTTAACTAATGAGGTAAGAGAATAACAAAACTTAACGGGGAGAGAGAAATCATAGAATTACTTTAACAACACAATGGTTTATAATTATATTCAATTAATACAGCTTAATTAAACTGCCTGATGGATTTCTATGGGATGAAAGTTTTACAACCTGCAATGTTTTAGCAAGGGTATTAATCAAACTAAAACTTTTATGGAACTAATTTTCTCTTTTTCTAAAAGCTTCTATCAATTAACCTGAGGAACATCCTGAATTTCATCCTTCTGTAAGATTTCCTATAGCACATTTTATAGCAATATCAATAATTTGTGCTATGAACATTTAAAGATTAACAATAAAATCTAATTAATTTGTTCATTGGTCATGATAAAAAAATAAACTTCTGCTTGGTAACTCTGTCTTAGCACTGTGTTTATAATTATTTTTAAGAACTTATGCTATTTATTTTCACTTATTAAAATTAAATGTATATATTATTACTGTCCCTAGGAAAAATCTCTAAATACATGGGAGAGATATAAGAGTGAACTTGAATGATGTATTACACATACATATAATATTGAATACTCATAAAGTATTGGTAGTATGATATGCTCTTTAATATACTTTATCACATAGAAAATAATGAATTGGTTGAAAATCTAATTCAATGGTTATCTTTTTCTTTTTGACTATGAATGCATATGTAAATAAAAGTTTAGGAACTTGTTTGAAATATTTTTGAAAATGATATCTGTATTTCTCAACAGCTCAGTGAGAAGAGATAGCTACTAATTTTCTCTCTAAAATAGAAAGACTAAATAGGTTATTATGTTTCACATGCATTAATTACTTGGTAAATGAGTATCAATATTAGAAAAAGTCTGCTTCAAACTCCAACATCTTACTCTATATATGATCTATGTTTACAGTTGTATCTGTATCTTTATCTGTATACACAAAATCAGGTTGATGCTTGAACTTTGAAGGGGTTAGGGGTACTCATCCCTATGCAATCAAAAATCTGTGTATGACTTTACAGTCAGTCCTCTTATCTGCAATTCTGAATCTTCTGTATCAAATTATGGATTAGATACAGAACCATGTATCATGTAGTACTGCAGTATTTACTGAAAAAAGATCTGCATATAAGTGAACCCAGGCAGTTCAAACCTGTGTTGTTCAAGGGTCAACTGTAAATAGACAGATATAGATGTATTTGTGTTTTCCTTTCATCAGAAACCACTTTTACAACAATGATATCCTTTATACATTCTGAGTCTTAAATATATTTTAAGTGCTTTAAAACTTAGCATGCTTACTGAGACAGAGATCACCAAATTCCAACAACTGTTCTTTCTTGGTAACAGAAAGATGATCTTTTTCAATATAGCAATGAGCACAGTTTTAAAAAAAAATCATCATTTCCAAGTTCTTTTGTAGCGAGGTGTAATGAAGTGATGAAATTCTTGCAAAGAACCTAAGGAGAAATTGAGTGGAACTTCAGAAAAACTAGAATGAAGTCAGAAAGATGAAAAAAATGTGGTTCCCTGAGAAAGACGGGGCTGCTGTGCTCATTCAGTTTGTCTGTGTCTGGCTATTTGTTTATCTGAAAAAGAAATTACTTTATTTAAGCTATTGTCATAAATACCTCTGCTCCTCATACTTGAATACAAGTTTCTAATGTATCCAGTCACATTCTGTATTCTCCAGTTTCCCATTATTATCACTAATATCTAAAGGATGTATCATTTAGACATACACAAGTCATTTTGTTAGGTTATAGCTGTCCCTAAAGAGCACAGAGCCAGACCAAAAAAATGTGAAAAAAAATCTTGCATTTGGGCATTAGAGTGAAAAGCATTTGCACAATTCTTTCTTCTAGTGATAGCACCCTTTTCCCCGCCTCTCCCACCAGCTTTTGGAAATATGTTTCCATCATATTCAAACACCTCCAAGTGGGAAGTGACGACATCTTTTAAGTGACCCTGCCTCCCTGGTCATTCTCTACTATTTATTCCTTCACCCAAACTACGGTAATAATTGGGAACTTTCCTCCTGATTTGTCCAGGCAGTGAGCACAAAGACCCAATCAGAAGTCACAATTTTTTAGTTATTTTTTAATTGGTACTAAGAGAAAAGGACCATTGGCTTTCTAGTATTGAAAATTGGAAAACACGGGCTAAGATTTGGTAGCAGCTGTGACTCTATTGTTTAAATGAAAACTTGTATAAAAGAATGAACAGGAGTAGAGCTGATAGAGTGACTGACAGAGGATGTGCAATGCCTTTGGGGCTACAATGACCAATTGTCCCTGTAGCCCTTATTATTGTTTGCTTATGTGAGTCAATAATTCTTCCATTAGGCTAGTTTTGTCTCATTTTAATTGCAAATATTTTCAACCAAAAGCCCTGATCTCCAAGCAGACAAGCTGACTTTTGTATCTGTAATAATCCAATTGGTCTTGTGATGTTGGGCAGCCAAAACATATACAGCTTCTTGAGTGACTCTTTCATCAATCCTCTTTAAACAGTCTTTACCTACTCCTAAGATAAACTTGAGACCTACACATCCTCAGAATAAATGTAAGGGACATTCATGTCAAGCATTTGAGGATTTCAAAAAAATTATGCCTTAAGTGAGTATAAAAAAGACAGATTATTTGAGTGAAAAATATTAGAATCATGTGTGCCATCAAGAAATCTATAGTGTACATAGGAGGAGTTCCCTTCGTGGCTCAGTGGTTAACGAATCCGACTAAGAACCATGATGTTGTGGGTTCGATCCCTGGCCTTGCACAGTGGGTTAAGCATCCGGCATTGCCGTGAGCTGTGGTGCAGGTTGCAGATGCGGCTCGGATCCCACGTTGCTGTGGCTGTGGCGAAGGCTGGCAGCTACAGCTCCTGTTAGACCCCTAGCCTGGGAACCTCCATATGCCACAGGTATGGCTCTACATAAAGGCAAAAAGACAAAAAAAAAATCTATAGTGTATATAAAGTGACGCACCAGGTAAGAACAGATAAGTACATTTTCTCAGGAAGGAAAAGAAGGCTTAGGATTACCAGGATTTACATTTTTCTTCAATCTTCAAACAATCCCCTTGTCAGATGTTTTCACTGAAACTTAAAGATTTGGCTGAATAACATATTGATTACCCTTAAAACTCCAAAAGGTAATCTCTGTTATTCTAGACTCTTTTGTATCTAGATAATGGAAGAAGAATGCCTTCTCTGTTTATATAATTATTTGAAAGCACTAATTATTAGATCTGAATTATCAGAATTTTGCCCTGAAAAAATAGAGTGAAAATTGAATAATTAGTTTCCTCCCATATTGTATATTTTCTTTCTCCTTTTTAATTTTACCCAGTATACTGGCTAGGATGTAATACTTTTATTATGAGATATTTAAGTGTGATTTTGGTACACATACCTATTCCACAAGAAAAAAATTTTAAATTTTTGAGTAGTGACCAAGTATATTTGTTTTAAATTAAATCATGTTACTTCGTGGTTTATATAATTTCTAATCCAAGGTCCCACTTTATTTTTAAAAGGAGACAAATGACTTTCATGCATGAAATGTAGCAAAGTAAATTCAAATAAGTAGGAAAATGAATGAAGAATAAATTAGATTAAATAAGGGCCAAGGAAGCAGAGCATGACAAGTTCCCAACATCCATACCATGAACTCAAATGCACTTACAAGGAACAACTGATGTGTTTGACATATATTCTTTAAAATTCAACAGAAAGAGGAAAGTAATTGTTATGTATTTAGTACCTACATTCATCTTCTCCAAAAAAGTAGCCTCTAGCCACATGTGACTTAGATACTTGAGGTGTGGCTAGTCCAAATTAAAAGTCCTATGTGTAAAATGTGCTCTTAAGTTCATACAGAGAATTAAAAAATGTAATTATCTCACTAATAATTTTACAGCAATTTAGGTTTTTTTTTAATTTTTCCATTATAGGTGGTTTACAGTTTTCTGTCAATTTTTCAACTGTACAGCATGGTTACCTGGTTACACATACATATATAGATTTGTCACAAGTGATTAGACATAGTTGCTGGTGCTATACAGCAGGATCTCCTTGCTTTTTCATTCCAAAGGCATTAGTCTACAACTATTAACCCCAGACCCCCATACGATCCCACTCCCTCCCCCACCCTCTTGGCAATCACAAGTCTGTTCTCCAAGTCAGTGATTTTCTTTTCTGTAAAAAGATTCATTTGTGCAATCTATGAGATTCCAGATATAAGTGATATCATATGGTATTTGTCTTTCTCTTTCTGACTTACTTTACTCAGTATGAGGGTCTCTAATTCCATCCATGTTGCTGCAAATGGCATTATTTCATTCTTTTTTATGGCTGAGTAGTATTCCATTGTGTGTGCATATACCACATCTTCCTAATGCAATCATGTCAGTGGACATTTGGGTCGTTTCCATGTCTTGGCTATTGTGAATAGTGCTGCAATGAACATGCGGGCGCAAGTATCTTTTTTAAGGAAAGTTTTGTCTGGATATATGCCCAAGAGTGGGATTGCTGGGTCATATGGTAGTTCTATGTATAGCGTTCTAAGGTACCTCCATACTGTTTTCCATAGTGGTTGTACCAGCTTACGTTCCCACCAACAGTGCAGGAGGGTTCCATTTTCTCCACATCCCCTCCAGCATTTGTTGTTTGTGGACTTATTAATGATGGCCATTCTGACTGGTGTGAGGTGGTATCTCATGGTAGTTTTGATTTGCATTTCTCTAATAATCAGTGATGTTGAGCATTTTTTCATGTGTTTGTTGGCCATCTGTATATCTTCTTTGGAGAAATGTCTATTCAGGTCCTTTGCCCATTTTTAGATGGGGTTGTTGGCTTTTTTGCTGTTGAGTTGTATCAGTTGTTTGTATATTTTAGAGATTAAGCCCTTGTCAGTTGCATCATTTGACACTGTTTTCTCCCATTCTGTAAGTTGTCTTTTAGTTTTCTTTTTGGTTTCCTTTGCTGTGCAAAAGCTTGCCAGCATGATTAGATCCCATTGGTTTATCTTTGCTTTTATTTCTGTTGATTTGGGAGACTGACCTGAGAAAACATTTGTAAGGTTGATGTTCGAGAGTGTCTTGCCAATGTTTTCTCCCAGGAGTTTAATGGTGTCTTGTCTTATATTTAAGTCTTTAAGTCATTTAGAGTTTATTTTTGTGCATAGCGTGAGAGTGTGTTCTAGTTTCATTGATTTGCATGCAGCTGTCCAGGTTTCCCAGCAATACTTACTGAAAAGACTCTTTTTCCCATTTTATGTTCTTGCCTCCTTTGTCAAAGATCAATTGACCGTAGGTGTCTGTGTTTATTTGTGGGTTCTCTATTCTGTTCCATTTGTCCATATGTCTGTTTTGGTACCAGTACCATACTGTCTTGTGTACTGTGGCTTTTCAATATTGACTGAAGTCTGGAAGAGTTATGCCTCCTGCTTGGTTTTTGTTCCTCAGAATTGCTTTGGCGATTCTGAGTCCTTTGTGGTTCCATATAAATTTTTGAATTGTTTATTCTAGTTCTGTGAAGAATGTCATGGGTAATTTGATAGGGATTGCATTGAATCTGTAGATTGCTTTGGGTAGTATGGCCATTTTTACAATAATTAATTTTTATAGCCCGTGAGCATGGAAATATCTTTCCATTTCTTTGTATCTTCTTTGATTTCCTTGATTAATGTTTTATAGTTTTCAGCATATAAGTCTTTCACCTCCTTGGTCAGGTTTATTCCCAGGTACTTGATTTATTGGGGTGCTATTTTAAAAGGTATGGTATTTTGGTATTCTTTTTCTAATATTTCATTGTTAGTATACAAAAATGCAATTGATTTCTAAAGGTTAACCTTATATCCTGCTACTTTGCTGAATTTGTTGATCAGTTCAAGTAATTTTGGGGTTGAGTCCTTCAGGTTTTCTATATATAGTATCATGTCATCTGCATACAGTGACAGTTTTACCTCTTCTCTTCCTGTTTGGATGCCTTTTATTTCTTTTGTTTGTCTGATTGCTGTAGCTAGGACTTCCAATACTATGTTGAATAACGGTGAGAGTGGGCATTCTTGTACTGTTCCACATTTTAGTGGGAAGGGTTTCAGCTTTTCTCCACTGAGTACTGTATTTGCATGGGTTTGTTGTAAATGGCTTTTATTATGTTAAGGAATGTTCCCTCTCTACCCACTTTGGTAAGAGTTTTGATCATGAATGGATGTTGGACTTCGTCAAATGCTTTTTCTGCATCTATTGAGATGGTCATGTGATTTTTTTTTCTTTTCTTTTGCTAATGTGGTATATGATGTTGATTGATTTTCATACGTTGAATCATCCTTGTGCACCTGGGATGAATCCCACCTGGTCGTGGTGTATGATCTTTTTTCTATGATGTTGAATTCAGTTGGCTAAAATTTTGTTGAGAATTTTTGCATCTATATTTATCAAAGATATTGCCCTATAGTTTTGTTTTTTCAGTTGTTTTAATGATGTTATTTTTGATATTTTTTGTTAAATACACATTACTAAAATTAATTTTATCTGTTTCTATTCACTTTTAAAGTGGCTACAAAAATATTAAAATTACATTGGTGGCTTGAAATTGCAATTCATCGTATCTATTTAGGATAGCACTGATCCATATAAGAAAACAATTTCATTACTCTAATAAAGTATCACTAATCCTAAAGCCAGCAATTTTCACTTTGCATAGTTCTGATATTCATGGATTTCAGTTTCCATTATTTTACTTTAGTTAACTAATGTTAGTCCTCCAACAACATGATCCAGATTTTGGTTACCATGGTATATTAACTATGCATTATTGCACGAACTCTTCATTTCACTGTTAGCTATTTATTTAGTGTATATGTACAACATGTTCAGTGATCAGTCATGAAACTTCCTTCTGAAGCTCTTGGTGTTTGTTTTCAGATGGCATGCACAGACATTAAAGCATATACTTGTGCTGCTTTCTTGTCTCCAACAGAGAACCCATATGACACTTTACAAGATGAATAATCAAAGAATAGGCCAACAAAGATGAAATGCAGTAAGTAAGCAGATATGATAATGGTGAAAGTTCCAGGCTAGGGGTTGAATCAGAGGTATAGCTGTCATCCTACACCACAGCCACAGCAACACAGGATCCAATCTGGGTCTGCAAACTATACCACAGCTCACTGCAACGCTGGATCCTTAAGCCACTGAGAGGGCCAGGGATCAAACCCACATCCATATGGATGCTAGTTGGGTTCTTTCCACTGTGCCACAATGGGAATGCCAATTAATTTTATGTGGAGTCATAAAAGAAATAGCTGACTGTAGAAATGTTGGCAGCCATCATTTGAGAAATGCAGACGTGCATCAGAAGAACTTAGCAAAGTCCTACTTATAGACATAAATTTGAACAAAAAGGATGCAGGGAAAGTGATGACATCAAAACTTCACATTAGTGACTTGCTAAAATTATTTTACAGTGTTGAAAGTAAAGCCTAAAGAGGAATATATGTTGTGAGTTGATGCAAACATATAAAGCAATATATGACAATTTTCCAAGGCATATAAAATATGTTTGCTCCCTATTCTAAGTTACAAGGTGAGAAGAAGGTAATATTGTTAAAACTACTTCTGATAAGTTTTATTTTTTACAAAGAGATAAAACACTTTAATTTTCAATGTTTCTAATGGCTTAGAGTACATTTTATCAGTAGTAGCTTTATTATTTTT
>PVHT021183519.1:13798474-13811257 GCA_004024745.2 Catagonus wagneri
GAAAGATTATTATTTAATGTATCAAAAGCATCTTAATTCCTTACAGTAAATACAGTGACCAGATGTACTGGACTGTTTTTTGTTAACACTTACTGAAGTGCTCAGTGTCATCAATAGAATGGGGAAGTTCGTTGATAGGACAGTGTGATGAGATCCAGGGGGTAGGAGCTAACTGATCATTTCTCTTCATTCACTGGTGGATTTGAAAATAGGCTATCAATTCCTTTTTAAAAATTATTATAGTTGATTTAAAATGTTCTGTCAATTCCTGCTCTACAGCAAAGTGACCCAGGTGTGTGTATATATACACATATATTTACACACACACATACATATATACGTACACATATGTGTATGTATATATATTTATATACACACACATGTATATATACACATACACATACATTCATTTTCTCATATCTTCCATCATGTTCCATTACAAGTGATTGGATATAGTTCCCTGTGAAGGCTATCAATTCTAAAGCAATATTTTTATTTTTTATTTCCTAATCTTAAAGTAGTAGTAGAGAGTTTGTGATTATCGTCTAAAAGATGTACCTCCAGTGGGAGTATTCTGTGTCATCAATTAAGTACAAAGAGCTTTATGTTTCACCAGCCAGAAGAATAATACAATTTTTAAATTAGCTAGTAAATCATAGGAATATTGATGCTTTTAAAAGGAAAGCATATTCTGAAGAACTTGTATTTTATGTCAGTTTTTCTTTCTTTCTTTGAGAAGCTGAGCCAGCCAAGTAAGATTTGGTGTTAAGACCATAGCATAGGTATGTGGGTACTGATCCTATTTGTGTTTGTTTTGGATCCTGGTGAGTATCCCTTGATACTGGTAAAACTGAGCACTGCCTGGATTATTTATTGGTTTCATAGCTCTTTTTTTCCATAGAGAATTACTTTACCACAGCATGTTAGATCATTTCTGAAGTTATTTTTCTCCCTTCCCAGGAATTCTTTCCTTTATTGGCTATGGAAAGTTTTCTATTTTAAATATTTTGACATGAATTCACTAATAGGCTCCTAATAGGGACTATATGAAATGAGATAGGTATTTTTATTTCCCTTTGTCAAAAGAAGACAGTGAAACCACAGGGAGGTGGGTGACTGTAAGGTTCCTGAGGATGTACCTGGAAGATTTCCAGCTTCCGTGAGCTTGACTGACCTCTGGTTTCAGAGGTTCTGCCTCTGCAAAAAAAAAAAAAAAAGGACTCCTCCAAAAAGCTGACTTTGACTTGAGGACTGCCACTGGCAGTGCTTAATCTTCCCTGGATTCCTTGAAAGACTAGGACCCTTCCATGTATACCTGCTTGTCTCTCCTTAACTCTGGTTCACATGTAGCAAGGTCTAAAGGCTTACTCAGCCCTTCCAGACTCTGCCCCATTTCCTTTCTTGCAGGTACTTCCATTAATAAAATTAGATCAGAAAGAGCTACTGCTAACTTTCAAAAAGTGAACTGTTGCTGGCTTTCAGAAACACAGGACATGCGAACAAAGAAAGTTGATGTTAGAGATGACAGCTTCCTGAATCAGCAAAATGAAGCATTATGCAGGCGTTCACAGGGATGCCACTATGATGCCACTGTAACTCTCGTACTGTATCTATTCCCACATCTACCTTCTGGAGGAGAATAATGGCTTCTTTCCCTCTTGCACATTTCACATTTCTTAAGAATGCCTCTCATTGGTATAACTAAATTAGAACCCATCAAGTAAAGCAGCCTAGGAAATGGAGAAGTATAGAACGAGTGGGTTGGTGTTAAGGACTTATAGATGGTATCTAGCATCGATAGTTAGAAACAACTCAGGAAAGCAGCATTGCTAAAGATTTTTTTTTTTAACTAGCCATTTTACTGAACCCATTCAATTTTTTTTCTGTGTCATCTTAATGTGGATTTTGGTCTTAAACTTAACTCAAGTTGGGTCACTGAAATTCCTTAAAATGCAATTAATCTAAGGTTCAGCATCACTTCTTCCATTATCCAGATGTTTATCTTTCAGTCATTATACTAGCTAGCTTCCATATGCTAGCTTCCATATGCTCTGCAAGTGACTGCTGTGCTAATACAGGGTAGATGGAGTTAGAGCAAAAAGTCTGCTTCTTCATCAACTTCAAGCAAGAGGTCTTTATTTTTATAACTTTTCTTTGTGTTTCATTAACCTCTTACTGGGTGTGTGAAATGGTGGTAATAAATACTTGAACATTTAATTTTCAACTGATAGCTTAGTTAACTTCTTTAAGGAAAAAAAATAGCATGTGGTCCTTATCTTTAAAGGTACACTATATTACATTTTCTCCACCACCTAACTCTCCTGTTGAAGGGTTCACCACCTAACTCTCCTGTGCCAACTTTATGCAAGTTATTAATCTAGACACTTGGAATATAGTGGTGAATAAGGCAAAGATATCCCCTGCTCTTGTGAAAGTTTCGTTTGTACTGATAGGAACTATCAATAGTTAAGCCAACTAAATGAAAAAAAGATAATATTAGATAACAGTAAAGTCTGTGAATAAAATGAAATAATGCAATGTGAAGGAAACGATACTTGGGTCTGAGCACAGCATAGTTAGGGACACTTAGCTAAAGTGTTGCATTTATTTGGGACCGGGAAGAAAAGAAGTTTTCAACTACTAAGGGAAAGAATATTCTAGGCCAAAGAAGTAACTTATGCAAACATCTTAATGCATATTTTCTGGCAGAAGAGAACATAACACATTCAGGAATACAAAAGGTCAATATGGCCATATCAGAAAGGAGTAAGATAGATAGTTATGAAAGATTAATTTGGACAACCAGATCAATAGGGTTCTGAAGCCTTGTTGAGTTTGTGTTTTATTCTAAAAGCAAGTCTACATCATTGCAGAAATGAAAACACAAGTGTTAAATGCTTAGATTTGTGGGGGTTTTTTTCTTTGTTTTTTAGGGCCGCAACTGCAGCATATGGAGGTTACCAGGCTAGAGGTGAAATCAGAGCTACAACTGCCAGCCTGTGACATAGCCTGAAGATCTGAGCTGAGTCTGCGACCTATACCACAGCTCATGGCAACCCTGGATCCTTAACCCACTGAGTGAGGCCGGGGTCGAACCTGCAACCTCATGCTTCCTAGTCAGATTTTCTTTCCGCTGCACCATAATGGGAACTCCCGATTTGCAGTTTTTTTAAAAAAAGGGCTAAAAAAAATACACCATATTTTTAAACAAGCTTTTATTCTACATAATTGCTACATTTAAAATACATGATTTAGTCACTGTCTTTAAAATTATATAATGAGCATTTTATAATGTGTTTGGTTGTATCAATTTTACTAACACATATAATACTTTTACATGTAAGTATTTTAATTATCTGACAGTTGATTTATTTTTTCTCACTTGTGAAACAGTGTACTAAAAGTAGAAGACAATAACAACAAAAGTTTAGTTGTTGCTCGTAAAGCGTATAAAATTAGTAATATTGATCATTTGTCCTAGAAGTCTCAGTAGAGATCCAGAGTGATATGTCCTTTCTGAAAAATCTTTGTAAGAAAAACCTACAAACTAATTGGAGAGAAAGGGGAAAGTGTTATAGCAGTGAAGGAAGGGGACTAAGCATTTCGTGAAGGAATCCATCAGATAATATTACAGAGTTCAGCAACGGATATTACTTGTATTAGCCTCTTGGAGTAGGAATATAAGTTTTATTTTCAAGCTCACAATTCTAATGAAAGGGGCTCTCCTCTTCCACAGAATGAACCCCAGCCCACTGCATAAGGAAACAAATACTTCCAAAAGGCTTTGTGCCAGTGATTTGAATGAAGAATGAAGGGTCATGACCTTTGGTTCCTGTCCCCCACAATGGACAGCATTTCCCTTGCACAGTCCGTCTCGCTGTACTTATGTCCACTCAGCAATACAGTTTCTGTGCTCAACGTACTTCTTTCTAGCACATTACATAGAACAAATATGTAACATATGAAAACTGTTAAGTTCTTCTAAGAGAAGATAAATAATAACAAATATCAATATCCTTTTTTCCAGACGTGGGTTTAAGAAGCAAGATTGGCAGACAGAAAAGTATAATGCTGTGCCTTGAGAAGCATTTTCTGTCTGAGCTGAATGAAACTTCTACTTAATAATTTTTACACTTCCTACTCCTGTACTCCTTTACAATATGTTCATTCACTTAGTCAGAATTATTGAATGTCTATTTTATGTGGAGCAATTTGGTTTTTTTAATAATGATTTTTATTTTTTCCATTATAGCTAGTTTACAGTGTTCTTTCTGTCAATTTTCTACCATATAGCAAGGTGACCCAGTTACACAAACATGTATACATTCTTATTTCTCACATTATCATGCTCCATCATAAGTGACTAGACATAATTCCCAGTGCTATACAGCAGGATCTCATCACTTATTCATTCCAAAGCAATACTTTGCATCTATTAACCCCAAATTCCCAATCCTTGCCACTCTCTCACCTTCCTCCTTGGCAACCACAAGGTGTTCTAGATGTCCATGATTTTCTTTTCTGTAGAAAGGTTCATTAGTGTCATATATTAGATTCCAGATATAAGTGATATCATATGGTATTTGTCTTTCTCTTTCTGACTTACTTCACTTAGTATGAGAATTTCTAGTTCCATCCATGTGTCTGCAAATGGCATTATTTGGTTCTTTTTTATGGCTGAGTAGCATTCCATTGTGTATATATATCACATCTTAGTCCAGTCATCTGTCAATGGACATTTTAGTTGTTTCCATGTCTTGGCTATCGTGAACACTGCTGCAATGAACATGCAGATGAATGTCTTTTTCAAGGAAAGTTTTGCCTGGATATATGTCCAAGAGTGGGATTGCTGGGTCATATGGTAGTTCTATGTATACTTTTCTAAGGTACCTCCATACTGATTTCCACGTTGGTTGTACCAATTTACATTCTCACCAATAGGGCAGGAGGGTTCCCTTTTCTCTACACCCTCACCAAAATTTATTATTTGTGGACTTATTAATGATGGCCATTCTGACTGGTGTGAGGTGGTATCTCATGGTAGTGTTGCTTGGCATTTCTCTCATAATCAGTTATGTTGAGCATTTTTTCATGTGCTTATTTGCAATCTGTATATCTTCTTGGGAGAAATGTCTACTCATGTCTTTTGCCCATTTTTCAATTGTGTTGTTGGCTTTTTTGCTGTTGAGTTGTTTGTATATTTTAGAGATTTAGCCCTTGTCAGTTGCATCATTTGAAAGTATTTTCTCTGACCCTGTAAGCTGTCTTTTTGTTTTCTGAAGTTTCCTTTGCTGTTCCAACACTTGTCAGTTTGATTAGGTCCCATTGGTTTATTTTTGCTTTTATTTCTGTTGCTTTGGGAGACTGACCTGAGAACACGTTTGTAAGGTTGATATCTGAGAATGTTTTGCCTATGTTATCTTCCAAGAGTTTGATGGTGTCTTGTCTTATGTTTAAGTCTTTAAGCCATTTTAGTTTATTTTTGTGCATGGTGTGAGGGTGTATTCCGGTTTCATTGATTTACATTTAGCTGTCCAGTTTTCCCAGCACCACTTGCTGAAAAGACTCTTTTTCTCATTTTATATTCTTGCCTTATTTGTCAAAGATTAATTGACCATAGGTGTCTGAGTTTGTTTCTGTGTTCTCTATTCTGTTTTATTAGACTGTGTGTCTGTTTTGGTACCAGCACCACACCGTCTTGATTACATGGCTTTGTAATATTGTCTGAAGTCTGGGAGAGTTATGCCTCCTGCTTGGTTTTTGTTCCTTAGTTTGCTTTGGCAATTCTGGTTCTTTTGTGGTTCCATATAAATTTCTGGATAGTTCGTTCTAGTTCTGTGAAAAATGTCATGGGTAATTTGATAGGGATTGCATTGACTCTGTAGATTGCTTTGGGTAGTATGGCCATTTTTAAATATAATTTTTTCCAACCCAGGAGCATGGAATATCTTTCCATTTCTTTGAATCCTCTTTAATTTCATTGATGAATGTTTTATAGTTCTCAGCATATGTCTTTCACCACCTTGGTGAGGTTTATTCTCAGGTATTTGATTTTTTGGGGTGTAATATAAATTTTTTTTTTTTTTTTTGCTTTTTAGGGCCCTACCCGTGGCATATGGAGGTTCCCAGGCTAGGGGTCTAATCAGAGCTGTAGCTTCTGGCCTGTGCCACAGCCACAGCAACGTGAGATCTGAGCTGCATCTGCGACCTACACCACAGCTCATGGCAAAAACAGATCCTTAACCCACTGAGCGAGGCCAGGGATCAAACCCGCAACCTCATGGTTCCTAGTTGGATTCATTTCTGCTGTGCCATGAAGGGAACTCCAAGGTGTTGTATTTTTGTATTCCTTTTCTTTTCAGCAATGAGTTATGTATACAGTAAACCGAAGTTAAGTGTGTATGTTTTGTTTCTGAGTGCCAATGTATTTATTATCAAGTTAATATATCTACTGATTTATTATTTTCTCTTCAACAATTTATCTTTCTTTTCTATAACATTTTCATTTAAAAAAGTTGAAACACCGCCTCACTAGATTTTTTTGATGAGAAATGATACATAGATTATACAAATTGCATTTTGATATGGACTAAGAATAAATTTATACCTAGTTTCATTTACTTTTTAAATGATTTTTTAATATTATAGTTGATTTAAAATGCCCTGCCAGTTTCTGCTGTATAGCAAAGTGAGCTGGTCATACGTATGTATATATTCTTTTTCTCATATTATCTTCCATCATGGTCTGTCAAGAGAGACTAGAAATAGTTCCCGTGCTATAAAGTAGGACCTCATTGCTTATTCATTCTAAATATAATAGTTTGGATCTACCAACTCCAAACTCCCAGTCCATCCACATTCCCTCATCTCTTCCCCTTGGCAACCACAAGTCTGTTCTCTATGACCGTGAATCTGGTTTTTGTTCTCTTAGTAGGTTCATTTGTCCTATATTTTAGATTTCACATACAAGTGATATCAAATGGTGTTTCTCTTTCTGACTTATTTCACTTAGTATGAGAATCTCTAGTTGCATCCATGTTCCTGCAAATGGCATTATTTTGTTCTTTTTTATGGCCAAATAGTATTCTATTGTGTATATGCACTACATCTTCATAACCAATTCATCTGTCAATGGACATTTAGGTTGTTTCAATGTCTTGGCTATTCTGAATAGTGACACAACGAACATAGAGGTGTCTGTATCTTTTGGAATGACTGTTTTGTCCTGATGTGGGCCCAGGAGTGGGATTTCTGGATCATGTGGAAGTTCTATGTTTTATTTTCTGAGGAATCTCAACACTGCTTCCAATAGTGGTTGTAGCAATTTACATTCCCACCAACAGTGTAGTAGGGTTCCCTTTTCACCACACATTCCACAATTTGTTATTTGTAGATTTTTTTAATTATGGCCATTCGATGGGTGATGTGGTACCTCACTGTAGTTTTGATTTGCATTTCTCTAATATTTAGTGACGTTAATCACCTTTTCATGTGCCTCTTGGCTATCCACGTCTATTTAGATATTCTGCTCATCTTTTGATTGGGTTATTTGTTTTTTTATTGTTGAGTTTTGTGAATTGTTTGTGAATTTTGAATACTAAACTCTTGTCAGTTGCATCATTTGCAAAGAATTTTCTCACATTCTGTGGCCTGTCTTTTCATTTTTTTAATGGTTTCCTTTACTGTGCAAAAGTTTCTGAGTTTAATTAGGTCCCATTGGCTTATTTTTGTTTTTATTATCATTATTCTAGGAGATGGAACAAACTAGACATAGCCATAATTTAAGTCACAGAGCCTTCTGCCTATGTTTTCCTCTAGGAGTTTTATAGTATCTGGCCTTATGTTTAGATCTTTAATCCATTTAGAGTTTAGTTTTGTGTGTGGTATTAAAGACTGTTCTAATTTCATTCTAGTACATATAGCTGCCTAGTTTTCCCAGCACCACTTAGTGAAGACACTATTATAGTGAGAAGGTTATGTTTGTTACTTAGCATTTTATTAACAATAAGAGCACATTAGATTTATCTTTCAAATGTATAACTACCTCTTTCCAGTACCATGTTTTATCCCACTGAACACCAAGTGGATAAATAAAAGAAGGTTACTATTGATTCCACTACCAGAGATAGCATTTATACAACTGGATATAAATCTTACATCATTAATCCATTTCTCACTGAAAACATAACTTGAAATCCTTACATTGCTTAAAGTCCCTAAACATCTGTATGATAATCTTGCTCTTCTTTATCACCAAAAGTCAGACTTTTGTTATTGAATGTTTCACCAGGGATCTTTTCTACTTTTGAGATCTAATGTCTCAGAATAGTTATTTGATTTCCTGTGTGAATCTTCCTTCTTTCTTTAGAATACAAATATTAATGCTTTCCATCAATCTGTCTGAGCCATGTAGGTTGTCTGTCGCCTCATTAAAAGGAGTTAAGAGGATGCCTTAATTTGGAAGACTTATAAAAATTTTTACTCCCTACCATATTCCAACTCAGCTTGTGACCCCAGATTTCTGCCAAAATTGTGCTTGATAAGTGCAGTCACATCCCCCTTGTCCTGGAAGTGGTTCAGTCTTCATTTAGAGATTGCATAGCCCAGCCACCAAAGTGGAGGAGGTCTGGAAGTCCTCTCAGCAGCACATTTATAGAACTGATACCACTTCATATCCTCAGATTGCAGTCACTCCTTAAGGAGGAAGGATCTATCTGTACCCTTTGAAATAGTGAAATTTCAAATGATAAGGATCATCACTGACCCAGGTGCCCGGGATCAGAAGCATTGGGTATAAATGCTCCTGTGATCTCCTCCTTCCTGGCATATTCTGACACACACTGTGGGCTCCCTGAATGTGCACTCCCGGCTTCCATTTAGGTAAAATTCATATGTTAACTCTTATGGCCACACTGTTATCAAATCGTTCCTTTAGATAAGATCAAGTAGCTATTTTTTAGGGCTTCCCCCTTCCTGCTTGATTAACAGAGGGAAAATTGTTGGAATTTGTTAAAAACATAGAACCTCTAAAAATTAGCATGATTTATGAAAGAAAACAGGAGAAAATTCATTTACAATTCAAAATTTTTGATGGATAGCATTAGTGTTTGAATTTTACCTCAAAAGACTAATCAGACTGAGCTTGAAAGCAGCCCTCACAGAGTGGTGGATTAAAAGGCACAATTCTCAGGGGGAAACATTGGCAACATTTTAACAATGGCTTTATAAGAAAGCACAGCAAATTATTTCTGACTAAAATTTAAGATTCTTATTTATACATGTTCTACGTATAAGCAGAATTTCTGGAATGTGTGTGTGTCTGTGTGTATGATATCCACAAACATGATTTAAAAATCATTTAAAGTCAGAAGGAGAAAGACAAATACCATATGATATCCTAATATCTGGAATCTAATATACTGCACAAATGAACCTTTCTACAGAAAAGAAAATCAAGGACTTGGAGAACAGACTCATGGTTGCCAAGAGGGTAGGGGAGGGAGTGGGATGGTAGGGAGTCTGGGGTTAATAATTGTAGGCTATTGCCTCTGGGATGGAAAAGCAAGAAGGATATCCTGCTGTATAGCCCTGGAAACTATGTCTAATCACTTGTGCTGAATCCATATATGTATGTGTAACCTGGTCACCACGCTGTGCAGCTGGCTATAATGGAAAAATAAATAAAAAATTAAAAAATTAAAAAATAATAAATAAATAAAATAAAATCTCCAAATCCTTGGAAAGATAGTAGAGTGCAGTGATGAATCATGTGGGCTCTGGAGCTGCACTACCTGTGTTGCAAATTCCATCCTCACCACTTACAATCTAGGTGACCTTCAGCAATTTCATAAACTTCTTTGTGCCTCAGTATCCTCATTTTTAGAATGAAGATACCAATAATGCCTACCTCTTAGGGTTGTTTTTTTATTGCAAATAAAGTACCTAGACCTCTCCCTAGCAACTTAAAGACTTAATAAATGATAGGGATTAAATAATTATGCGAATAACAGCATCAAAAGTTAAATGACAAACATTGTTCTGGTGTCATTAAAATAATTGCAGACACAGAGTAGGTAAAAAGCCTTTGACTGTTCTTAAAGTGGTTTCATTTTAAATACATGTGCCATTAAATTAAATTATGAAGAATAAGAATAAAGTGTTAGGGGAGGGCAGTTTGGGATGGCATGGTTAGTTCATCTTTGATGCTCTCCTTGGATAGCAACACAAAGCAACCTTGGATATAATTGAAGGGACAGTTAAGATCATATATCTGAGCTCAAAACAAAGATAAAATTCTTTAGAGATCAGAAATGGAAAAGAGAAACAAAACAGTGTGTGATACTGAAGCTGCTCCTAAATTGACAAGAGCCGTTCTCTGTAGGAAATGGGGCCTCTGTACTTCAGGTCAAGTCTGACACGGGACCAAGTTCTTTGCTTGCATCTAGAGATGAGATCACTTTCCCACACATATAAATAAATAAAAACAATAAAGTGTTATTATTTACCTAATGCCCTGATCTACAGCCTTATAATAAGCAGTGGGTCTAGATTAGTGAAAGATACAGACACTTCTGGTGATCAGAAACAAAATCAAGCCACTCTCTGGCTCAGCAAATTGACCAATTACTCCTTCAATGAAACAACAAGGATGAAGTTTTGAAATGCCATCTTAAGAATTGGCCATAGATGGGAGACACTAGAGGCTGACTCTAGGAAGCTCTAAAGTTATCAGACAATGGTAGGTGAGCATAGAAAATGAAAAGGAATTCAGCAAAGAGAGAACAATAAAAACTTACTACTCGGAATGAGCCAAGATTCTTAAATTAACAAATGAAAGAACAACAAAATTAACAATCTGAATCTGTATTTACTCAAAATTAAATTAATTTCGAGACAGTATGTTTACAAAACTTAACATATTTAAGATACCCACATATGAAGAAATCATCTCTAATTAAAATAAAAATGCAGTAAACTATGATAACAATTAGACCAGTCACAGCTGAAGAGTGAGTAAATTAGAAGGTAAAATTGAATAAATCACCCAGAATGAAGAAAATAAATATATAAATATGAAAGAGCAGTTAAGAAATATGCTAACAAGAGTAACAGACTTGAATTAATAGAGGCAGAATTGAATAAATAGAAAAAAAATTATTTGCTTAACATGAATTCTCAATCATAAATACTAAAATTGAGTAATAAAAATTCATGAAAATAAGTTACATATGAACTTCATTTATAAGCACAGACTTAGCCTTTTAAGTAAACTACTAGTAAATTGAATTCAGTAATATATTGTAAATGTAAATTATTAATATTAGAAATTCAAAGATTTTAGTCAACATTAGGAATTTCATTGCTGAAATTCACAGTTATGAGTGGGAAATTCACAGAAATGGAAACTTGAATGAATAATAAACATTTAAAATGATACTCAACCTCACTAGTAACCAGGGAAATGAAAATTTAAAAAGAAATAGTAGCATTTCAAATAGTTGTATTGGCCAAAATTCAATTATACCTAAGTGTTGTAACATGGAGAGAAATAAGGAGTCATTTTTTTTTGGTGGTGAAATGGAAAAATATTATAAACATGATGTTTATGTGACAAGTTTAGGAGAGAAAATGTATTGTCGCAATTTATTCAAGGTATAGAAACTTCAAATACTGTTGAATAGAGATTATATATATATGTGTTTTAGGGTAGTAATATAAAAGCCTGCATCAGATGGGAGCAAAGGAAGAGATTAGAGAGGAGGTTTTACTGTGTCTGCAATGTTTTATTTATTTTAAAATGACAAAAAGCACATGTGACAAATATTATGATTCGATAAAGCAATTTAAGAAACACATTGTCTTCTGCATTTTTCTGTATGGTTAAATTATTTCATTTATTTAAAAGATCAGGTATGTGAGTTGGGGAAAAATCAGGTTTTAATGAGAAATGAATAAAGTAAAATGTAAGAATAAATGAAGGCTGGGAAAATCAGTTTATGACAAATTAGAGTAGCCTCATTCCTCCACTTTCTTGCTTTATAGGTAAATATCCAATCGTTTCATCTTCTTGCCTCACTTCAGTAGCTAGAAATTCTAGTCTTACATTGAATAAGAGTAATGAGAGTAGAATTTTTGCACTAGTCCTGATTTTAGAGAGAAAGCATAATATGAATGTTAGGTCTTTTATTATGGTCTTACATGTCCCTGAGATTCTTCCCCCACCCCCCAGTTTACTTTATCTCTGTTGTTCAAATTGGGTAAATTCTATTGATCTGCACACAGGTCCTTGGTCCTGTGTTCTGTCATTTTTACTCTACTTTTAAGCCCATTCATTGAATTTTTATTTGATTATTGTACTTTTAAGTTCTATAATTTCCATTTGCCACAAACTGGAACCCGTTATTTTAACAGGCACACAGGCTGTGATACATTCATATCATGATATATTACTTAATCAATTAAAAAGAACAAATTATTTTTTTTTATTTTTGCATTATAGCTGGTTTACAGATTTCTGTCAGATTTTCCAACTGTACCATGTGGTGACCCGATTACATGTACATATATGGATTTGTCACATGTAGTTAGATATAGTTCCCCGTGCATTACAGTTGGAGCTCCTTGCTATTCCATCATTAAAGCAGTAGTTATCCCCACTCCCTCCCACCCCTCCCCAACCCCTCCCCCGCCCCCTTGGCAACCACAAGTCTGTTCCCCAAGTTCGTGATTTTCTTTTCTGTTGAGATGTTCATTTGTGTAGTGTTTTAGACTCCAGTTATAAGA
>PVHT021183519.1:13812257-13837252 GCA_004024745.2 Catagonus wagneri
TTTTTGGAGGTTTAAATTGATCAGCATTCAGATGATGATTTGTCCAACTTGTTTTATATTTAGATGCGTTTTTTGATGTATTTGTGGGAGAGGGTGAGCGCGACCTCTTACTCCTCCGCCATCTTGCCGCCGCAGCCTCAAAAAGAACAAATTATTGATATACCAAGAATTTGATGTATCTCCAGGGAACGATGCTGAGTGATAAAAGCCATCTCAAAATGTTTATGTACTGTATATAAATATGTATATAGCATTATTGAAAAGTATAGGCATGGAGAATAAATTCAGTGGTTCCTAGGGCTAGGGAAGTTGGGAGAGAGCTCTGACTGTGAACTAGTAGCAGAAGGAATCCATATGTTAGAACCATTTTTGTATTGACTATGTGGTGGTGTTCACCCAAATCTACACATGTGATAGGATTGCAGAGAAATAAATATACACATAGGTTTAAAGTATATGTAGTAAAGAGGAATACATGTTAACCTGAAAACCTGTGGACAGAATACTATATGCTACTAAGCATAACACCGCAAGAAGGCAGTTTGTTGGTGAGTTATAGCTTTCAAGTCTCAGCTTTGATGGGTAGGAGTGGACAAAAATCATTTGTTCTATATAATGAAGTAAGAAGAAATTTAGGAATTCATGGATCAGTAAAGAAAATAAAGTGGGACAGTATCCGAATAGAGAAAAGCAGTTGGTTGAGAGGATATATAAGAAATTGAGAGAGGGAAATCATGAAGTTGCAGCATTTTTGGAGACTCAAAAATGAGGCAAGAGGCAGAGTGAGAAGTTCCTAATGGTGACACGTGAATATACCCACCCGACCTAATTTCATGTTGTTTCCTGGCTATCTTTCTGCACACTGACACCCCACCCCCTCGTCTGCCCAACACTCTGAATTGCCAGTGACTCTTGCCTTTACTCTGCACTTAGTAACTAGTGTTTGGTTCATGGGAAAGTAATCTGTTCTGTAAATGGGTTCATTCAGTGTACTGAGCAAAGAGGTCAGACTATATACACAGGCACGCACACACACACAGATACACACACAAATCAGAGAAAGCAAACTGACCGAACAGCCAGAGAATCTCCACATATTTAGGGTTGATTTTGTATGTGTATCTGTGTGTGTGTAAAAGGAATTTTAATTTAAATATTATGGAGCAGGGTAATACCTGTAGACTGAAAGAATCCAGGTATTTGATGATTCAATATAGTCGTATCTTGCAGATTTTCATAGAGATCTTTCTGTTCCAGCATGTACTGTTAACTAGTGGGGTATTTGCAAGAAGATAGAAACAGGGCTTTCCAGTGTGACTGATTCCAACTCTGCCTTGTGAATTCTTGTTAGCTTTTGAAGTAGAATACACAACACCATGATCACTGAACTTTTTCTAGTGGGTTCTACCTTACTAGCTATCTGGACATCAGAAAAAAGAAAAAAAAAGTGAAGTTCAGCAGGAATGGAAGGTTTTGTTGGGTGGCCCTCTTCAATAGATTTACAAGTTCAGATCTCAAAAAAGTATTAGGATATTTAATTCTAGAGAATTAAATGGAAAGGAAGATTTGACTGCAGGTTAGCAGTGTATAATTAAGGGTCTACTGAAAATCTCTCGGTTTAGATCCACTCTTCCTTCAATGGAAATATCGATTAAACTGTAGATAAAATAAAGATGACTAGTTTGGGAAAATTTTAGGGAAACTGAAAGAGGTATCTTAAATAGGAGCTAAAAGTTAGAATTACTAGGACATACATAGAGTCTTTTACCTCCAACAGAAAAAGCCTGTGTTTGAAAAATAATTAGAAAATTTGCTGAGGGAGCTTATCAAGACACTCAGAAAAATTTGTGTGTAACCTGGCTGTGTACTTTATGGTTTATTAAAAGTTACAGTCTCAGTTTAGGTAAAAATTGTCTCAGGTATCTTTATATTTCTCACTCTTTTGCCTCTCATCGTCATTTTTTAAGTCACCAAAAGTTTGCCTGTGCATCATTTCTCTCTCTAAGACAATGGTTTTAATAATGTGTTTTGAAGAGCTCTAGAAATTCTCTACAGGTCCCTTGATGATGAGTACCTACAGTAAATAGAGAGAGATGGTGAACATCATACTATTCTACCAGAGCAGGTCTGCCCTATTAGTTTTATTTGTTTATGCTTCTAGGCATCATTTTGAGTAAAAAAAATAAAGTTTGAGAACAAATGTGTTGCTAAATCCCTAGATGTTTCGCTGTAACATTAAAAAAAAAACTGTGTCAACATGTTTTGCTATAAAAATGATATCCATCAATAATACATCCTGCTGGAATCCATACAGTAAGATGAGAATCCACATTTTAAAATGTGAGAAGAAAAATGACTTTATAAGTAAGCTGATGAAAGCAAATAATAGGTCTGAAACTTAATGTAGAATTTGTGTTTATTATAGCTTCTCAGGTTTGATTCAGCTAGTGGAAAGCTGGAGAAATAACACATTAGGTCCTGTATAACACTTAATAAACCCTCAAATCCAATCATGGCTCATACTGAAATAGCAGTTGTTTTACTAGTAACAATATAACAATGCTAATTAAGAGTGTTTAGGTATATTTAAAACTGTGCTGGCCTTCTTGACATTATTACTATATATGAATATGAGGATCACAGCAGGGCAAATGGTCTGCATCAGGAATGTATATCATGATTGTAGCTTTGCGTCCAGTGAAAGGAGCTCTAAAATTTGTGTATGGGTGTGAGAGAGCAGTGTGCTTAACTGACTTTCAAAGTGAATATTTTCGAGATGCCAAATGCTTCCAGAATCTAAAGATTAATCCCATTGTACTACAGGCTAGCTAGAACACCACTGAAATGTGTATATTGTTTTTGAGAATATGATTTAAGAAGGTCATTGGCAAACTGATGCATGATCAGAGGAAATGGACAAGTTCATAAAGCATCTGAGTACAATGGAATACCAAGTCATCTGATAGGCATTAGAAGGGTTTCTGTGGCTAGTTGAAAGAATCCTTGGAAGATGGTGGTAGAAATTTTATCTCTTTTCAATCAGAATAGGGGACTATAAATAACTGAAACACATTAGGCAAAAGGCAAAACTAAGGTTAACAATTGGAAGTTTTATGAAGCAATATATACTGGTGGAAATAAAATTTATGAACAGATGTGTTAAAAAAATAGAATGTGCTCCCTTCTGAAGTCCTACATTTCTTTTCATATATGCACACAAGAGTACTAGATTTGGGATTGTATCTGTCTAAATTGTTGGAGAAGAACCTTTGAAATAGTTTGTCCTAGATAAACTCAAAGCCCTTTCTAAATATACCTTACCCTAACTCAGGATATCCATTTGCTCATTCATTCAATCAATATTTCTAGAGCACTACCTGCCTGATAACTATGCTATTTATTAGGGTGATACAGGTGGGTCCTAGGTGTAAGTTACTTGGGAAAGATTTGAAGGAATAGTCATGTTGGACTAAGAGTGAAACAAAAGAAGACTAAGTCTGCACAGAACATAGTATGTCCTCCAGGTTAGCCCCTGGGACTTGATCCCACTAGGACCTTCTGAAGAACCACAAAATGCATTTCAGAGTCATCTGCCCAAGAGAGAAAAGTAGACTTTATCCACAGGGTCCACCCTACCATTGGTGAGGTACTGCCACTTGACACATTCACTCTCATACATATCCAGGTCATAACTTGCATTACGGCCTGGCAGGTTTTCGTAAGCATATTATCCGTGGAGTCCACGAAGCCTCAGAGCAGAAACAAGAGCTCCACAGTACAGCAAATGAGTGGTGCCCCAGGAACACCTGTGTGGAGCAAGTTGCTGTGCCATGGCAGGGTTAAATCCTGACCCAGAAGATGGTGAGATAATCTGCGAGAGGAATCTGAGTCCGCTCTTTATTCCTGATTCAGCTATTATCCATCGGTAGAATTTAGTCCTTTTACGTTGCCCTTTCTCTGCTCCTTCCTTTTCTTCTGTACTTTATACCCCTTAAGAGGAAAATATCCTCAGATTTTCTTCATAAAGAAACTTTGTCCATCCCTTGTCTGCAGATGGAGCTCGGCACCACTTTTGCACATGTGAGCTCCAGGTAGATAGAAACTTTGAAATTACTCTTTAAAGCCACCCGCATTAAGCTTTCAGCAAGACATACTACTTCTCCATTGTTATTTGGGGTCTGCAGCACAGATGTGTGGATATGTGGCGATGATGTTTTTCTTTTTATTTACATGAGAATGAAATAAGAATACTAGAGATTTGCAGAAGAAAAAAAAAAATGACATTATAGATTCAGTATGGGTGAGCACTTCCAGCTATCCTGAAAGGAAAGAGATATTATTAGAAATATAAAAACATCCAGAAATTGCCAGTACCTTTTCTGTGCCATTGGAATGTTATATTCCCAACTGTGACTCTTAAAATATAAATAAACATCTTCCTTTGTTTTATTTTGGTTGAAGGGAAGTTTGGATGTCTCCTATGGAACCTATATGTGGATTCTGAGAGAGAAAAAGGTTGCACCCATTTGTCTTGCTGATATTTTGTAGTTTGAAATAATTTGCAATAATTTTAAAAGAAAGGGAGGAAAAAACTATCACTTACTTCCTATTATGAATTTCTTATTATTTTTAAATTAACTCTCAAACATATAATCAAAATTTCCCTTCATTTTTGAATAAAATTAAGATGACTTCAATTTTTTTTTAAATTTGCTTTCCATGTGTCATTCATAGTTGACCTTTCAGAGCCTACACATATACCAGTGACATTCATACCTACATTTCTCAGGAAAGGTTGGGATAGCATTCCTTTTCCTGTTCATGTTTGAATAAAAATGTAATAGTTTGTAAGAACCACTATCAGAACTATTATTTCTAGGAAGATGCATTAGAGAATCACTCAGGTGTTTTAATGTATAAAATATATCTGAGTTTATACAAGAAAGAATCAAATGTCTTGTGAAGTCAGGAGAGAGGTCCATGGGGTAAAGGAAAAAAAGAGGAAAAACATGAGTGGGAATGAGCATGAGACTGTGCTGAATCTGCATAGAGTCATTTGAAGCAGAAAAATGATAAATTCAAATTTAATTCACGTATATAGTTCTTCTCATGTGTGTTCATTCAGCCCCATATCTGAATTGGTATCATACTTTATTGTAACACTTGGATTAATTTTCAAAATTTCAGAGTATATTGACCTGAGACACTGGAGAGTAGGGAAAATGGCTTATTCACTCCTCTTTCATAGTATAGGAAAATTGTCTGTTTGACATAAATAAACTGAGATGCCTTTGACTATTTTTGAGACATGAAGAATAAGCATGAAGTCATCAAATCTATTTTTAAAATCCTCCAGAAATAGAGTATGGAAAAATAATAAATCCAATTTTAAACACTACTTGGAATATCACGATGTCTGAAATGAATAATGTCAGACTGATCTGTTTCCATTTTGTGTAAAAGGAAAAAAAATCTTTCTTTTTAATGTGGAAAACCTTGTTGAAAGTTTGTTATTATAGATGGAATTCTTTTCTGAACATTGAAGTTTTTAATGGAGGAGAGGGAGTGCAGCATATGTGGTAAGAATACTATATAATATAATAGGATATATATACAGTATATAGTATATGTTAGTGCTATCTAAATGTTATTTTTAAACTGGTCATATTTTTTAAATTAAAGGCTTTAATAAATTAATAGAGACTATGCATATTAAATATATTGCTAACATGAAGTGAAGAAGTCTAAGTCCTAGATGAAAAAAAAATTTAATTATCATTGGCAGAAGTATATAAAAAGGTTATCTTTCTATAGAATAAAGCATGGGGAGTGAGGCTATTTGTCTAAGAAAAAGTAGACAAAAAGTGAAAACTAATTCCCATAACCTGATACAGCAAGAACAGTTTCTATGGAAATAGAACAAAAGATGATTCTACCACAAGCATAGAGCCTTGTGCATGAGGATAATTAAAGAGGACACAGAAGCCCGTCTGACCTGGCATATTAAATACTTTTAAATATCCTTCTCATAGCAGCTGGAGAGATATATTAAAATCCTCTAATAATCTTAAATAACTTAAAATGAAATAACTTAAATAAAACCTTCATATCATACACTGCCCTACCAAGCCTTGCAAGAGCTGGCCCTGCCAGCCTCTCTCAAAAACACCTTCATCTTCATTGCTTATATAGTTCCAGTCTCACCAGCTTTTCGTTGTTTAGAAATCAGTCTTTTCTCTCTCTCTTTTTTTTTTAAATTTTTATTATTATTTTTTTCCATTATGCCCAGCTGTACAGCGTGGTGACAGGGTTACACATACATATATGGATTCATCACAAGTGGTTAGACATAGTTCAATTTCAGGCTTTTTCAACTTCCTCTCTTTGACAAGCTCTTTATCTAGATTTTTGCTCCTTCTCTTCGTTCTGGTCTATGCTTAAGTGTTACTTTCTTAGAAGACCTTTCTTAATTACATGATTAAGCAACGCTCCCACTCCGACTCCAGCCCACACCCAGGTTATTACTTTGTTTTATTTTCTTCATGGTATGTCCTATCATCTAAGGCTATATTAAGTGGTTTATATAGTTGTATGTGGCTTGAATTTCCCAGTAAAATATAAGCTCTATAAACAAGAGGGGCTTTCCCGTCTTGTTTGCTTCTCTTTTCCTACCCTTGGGAATGTAATTGGCATCATATAGGACAAAACAAATATTTGTTGAAGGCATGATCATTTGCAAATTAGCAATTTGGAGAAAAAGAAAGCTCAAGTAGAGAAATCTCCCTTTCTGCCATGAAATATATCTGTGTGGGTAATAACGTACTGAAATTAACTATTGAGTGACATTAGGAAACACAATGAACACTGAGTTTATTTAAGATAGTTAAGTGATAAGGTATAGATTAGTTACACTCTTTATTTCCTCCTTAGCTTTATTCGTGTGTTTGTTTTCTCTAATCCGTCCCCTCTCTTCCAGAGAAGAGCCCTATTTATTTTCTTTTATATTGAAATCCATTTAAAATGTCTGAGATTATAGTAAAAAAAAATGAACTTTCAGTTTTTAAAAATGTGTATGGAATTATTTTGGAATAAAGCATTGTGTTGAAATCATTTGTGACATTTTGTTTTAATGTTAAAATAAACTTTCTTATTTATCATGGTAAAAGATAGTCTTTTAAAATATATCATGCTATAGATATTAAACGGTTAAAATGAACATTGTGAATGCAAGTTCTGACGAAATAATTCATGATATTTTAAGCCATTTTAAATAGGTTTTAAGGCATGCATTTGAGAAATATAAACTGTTCAGTTAGTAAATTGGAGAAAGCTTCTTTTCAGTATCAGAGTGTCAAGAATTGTTTCTATGAATGGCAGTATTTGTTGGAAAATAACATAGAAATAAAGTTTTCCTACACTCTTCTACTACAGTGAGTAGTCTTGGTAGGCCAAAATTTGTATGAAGCAATTTGGTCCAGATTATATTCTGTTTGAGGTCAAGATTATACCTTTTACTAATGGAATCTACATGAAACTTATTAAATCTATTCTCTGATTTACTTATATAGGTATATAAAGATCTCAATTGCTTAAAAATCTAATAAATATTCCTTAAATAGTTTTTATGTCTGGATTACAGTAGGTAGGTATTACTTGCTGATGCAACCTCTACTACTAATAAAAAAAAAATTGTAAGTGACATATCATAGTTCATTTTAGTGTGGTAGTAATTTACATTTCAGTTCTCAGTAAGCTTATATGTAACAACCGCCAAGGACATTTAAAGTAATGAGAGATTCAATGGAATCATATACCAAGAATTATTATTGAAGGGCCTAAAAAGCTTCTCATCCCCAGTCAGTGATGTATAAAAGAGATGTCTGCCTGCCTTTTATGATTTCAAAGTGAAATCTTTTAGCTAATGTTTCTTTCATCCTTTTTAGGCCTCGCAACCTTCATGCACTTATTTTCTCAAGTTTTACGTGACTATATTACCACCTCTTCCATAATACATGGTTTTGGTACCATTTGACTTTAGCTTATTTAGTTCTTTTTCCTTTTTTTTCTTTTCTTTCTTTTAATATTATTTTTTTTTTTCCCTAATGGCAGAGAACCTTCCAAAGCAGCAAGCATCCCTTGATTATTTCTAGCTATACATGCAGATTTCTCTGGTCACACACTGAGAAAACCCCATAATTACAGAATATTTATGACAGCAGCACTGCTATTTCAGGGAATTACATTATAGTTCACACTAAAAATAAAAGGGCAACACATTTTTCATGCTGGTAGCTGGTTTCCCTTGATAGATGCACTTGCTTTTTCTATAGACTTAAATTTATCCTTCACCATCTGCTCTTCAAGTATTCCAGAAAATACAATATTGCATCTGAATTCCCCAGAACATAAGTTATTTTTTCCTCCCTACAGATATCTTTGTCAGATTCATAGTCTTACCTGCATGCAGATGCCCAATATTTGAAGAACTCTAGTTATTTTCTACTTCAGTTTAGAGAGAACCCAAGAGATCATTCAGTCAGTCACTTCTGTAATGTTTGGGTGTGATTGACAAGATGACAGAGACATTTTTGATTTAATAATGGCTTTTTAAAAAAGTTAGTGCTGAAGGAATTATAGGGTTTTGTTTGTTTTTCTCTATTCATTTTTCAATGAAATTTATTAAAACAACTTTTCTTAAAACATTTTTAGAAAGAATTGTGCTAACTGTACATATAGGGAATAAGTCAGAGTTATGTTGCCATTGTTTACTGGGGAGACAGAAAGGACACTTATACCGTCTCTACCTAATACATTTTCCCAGTCCATATAGTACAAACTTTGTTTTTGTTTGTTTGTTTGTTTTTTGGAAGTGTGCTTTAAGAAAAGCTCATGCATGCAAGTAGTCATGTTAATTATTTTTATGTGATTAATTCCCTAAACAACGGGGCTTCAGGGCAGTCATAAGGTCCTTGTCCTTGGAAGGAAGAAAAGAGGGGAGAATTCAGTTCTGAATACTGTGAGGACTAGGTTTTCAATGTAGTCTACAGTCAATAGGTATTTGCTGAATGAATTTGAGAAGGTGAACAGAAAATTCTAAGGTAAATCTTCTTAATTGTGAGATACTGCTCTGAGCCAGTCTTTTCTCCAGGCGTTCTGATTTTTGCCTTTGACTTTCAAATTTGACTGTAGTCTTGCTTCTTTCCAGTAACTAGACTGTATATTATAACAGAGAATGAAGATATTTCATCTCTATTTGATATTAATAACTTCCCAGAGGTCTCAAAGCATCATTGTATCAAACTAGATGTGACATCAACTGAAGAATTCCTTGTGCATAATTAATTAGTCCTAAAACACTCTGAAAGGTTTGTAGACACTCAGAAATGGTGCAATTTTCGATTCTACATATAAGTGATATCATATGGTATTTGTCTTGCCCTGACTGACTTCAACTTAGTATGAGAATCTCTAGTTCCATCCATGTTGCTGTAAATGGCACTATATCATTCTTTTCAGGCTGAGTAGCATTCCATTGTGAATATGTACCATATTTTCTTAATCCACTCATCTATCAGTGGACACTCAAAAGCTGATTTCATGTCCTGATTACTGTGAATAGGGTTGTGTGTATCTTTTTGAATTATACTTTTGTCTAGATATATGCCTAGAAGTGGAATTGTTGGATCATATGGAAGTTCTGTATTTAGTTTTCTGAGGAAACTCCATACTGTTTTCCATAGAGTTGTACCCATTTATATTCCCACCAACTGTGTAGGAGGGTTCCTCTTTCTCCATACTCTCTCTAGCATTTGTTATTATAGACTTACTAATAATGGCCAGTCTGACTGGTGTGAGGTGATGCCTCATTTTAGTTTTGATTTGAACTTCTCTAATAATTGGTGACATTGAGCATCTTTTAATGTGCCTATTCCCCATCTCTATGTTTTCTGTGGTGAAAATGCCTATTTATGTCTTCTGCCCATTTCTCAGTTGAGTTGTTTTTGTAGTTGTTATTGAGTTGCATGAGTTGTTCGTATGTTTTGGAGATTAGGCCATTGTCAATTGCATCATTTGGGAAGATTTTCTCCCATTCTGTGGGTTGTCTTTTTGTTTTTGTTTGTTTGTTTGTTTTATGGTCTTCTTTGCTGTGCATGACACAAGTGAATCTATCTACAAAACAGAATAGACTCAGATATAGAGAAGAGATTTGTGGTTGCCATGGAGGAGTGGGATGGACCTGGCGTTTGGTCAATTAAAACTTTTAGAATGGATAAGCAATGAAATCCTACTGTATATCCACTCTCTTCAGATAGAACACGACAGAAGGTAAAATAGGAAAGAATATGTATGTATATGTATGACTGGTCACTTTGTTGTACAGCAGAAATTGACACATTGTAAATCAACGGTAATTTTTAAAAAAAGAAATGGTGCAATTGATGTGTCAGAAATTGGTGAGTGGCTGAGACAGTGAAGGAGTTTGTATGTGAGCTGATTATCTAAGGATTAGATGAACCTGTAAAACTCCCCTGATTGTTCATTTGTGAAATAGTATGTTCAGAACTGATGTCACTAGAATCACTTTTCTTGCACTGTGACTCTGATTGCAGCTTTCTCCTTCTCTGTGGGCACGGAACAGGCAAGTGTTCAGTGCCAGAAGAGGGGAAGGATGGACAGGCTCTCCACTGTGACTTTTGGTCTAAAGTCATGTGAGAAAGATTCCTGATTTTGACCTCTCTTCCTTTTAAGTACATCACAAGTGACCGTGATTGTTGACCTCTCTTCCTTGCAAGTCCATCACAGAGAGAATCTTACTCTGCCGGGGTCATTGTTGTAGTTGAGAATAATTGCCATCTTTGGCACCTAGTGGTTTTCCTCTGCTTGTTTTTATATTGAATATTGGAAAAAAAAACCCACAATTTTATTATCATGTATTATTTTTTAAAGGATCTATTTAGCATCATATAATGTTAAGACTGAAAAAGACCTCAAAAACAATCTGGCCTTTTTCTAATACATAAATCCCTTTACATCATCCATTAAGATGATTTATCAGCTCAGGCACTTTAAATGACTTGGAACTTACTGCCTCATCAAACATCTCATTCCACTTTAGCAGTTTTGAGTGTAAGAAAGCTTTTTTCTTATATTGAATTTAAATTTGTACCCCTTGCCCCTCTATAACCTGAAAGCATTAGTCCTAAATTTGCTTTCTGGAAGTACAAAGAAAAAATAAGCTCTCATTTACTTGATGATCTCTCGTGTATTTTAAAGTACCTGCTATATACTCAAAAGATCTTTTTAAAACAATGAATTATTCCAAGTTTATGCAACTACTTAAAAAAAAAGGAATTGACAGCTATATAGGTTCTTAAGAAATGGAAGTTTAGAAATCATCTAGTGTACTTTTTTTTTTTTTTCTACAAAGACATTACTACAAAATACTAATGCTGGAAGTGATCACAGTAAAATGTACACAGCAAGATCCTGATCTTATTTCAATGTCCTTATGCTTGTGTTTTTGTAACTTGGAGCTCTTCTTCCTGGAGTTACGTGAAGAAAGCCCCAGGATAAATCAGGTGGCTTTTTTTAAATCTTACTTTTCCTTAGAGATTTTATCAAAGGAGCCTCATTATTTTTATATTAGAAAAAAACATTGACTTACTAAGAACTGTAATATAAATTTGACATGGATATGAGGTTTCAAATACTTTCAAACTTTCAAAGGGCAGCTGCTATGGACTGAATTGAGCCCCCTCAAATTTACATGTTGAAACCCTAACACCAAATGTGGTAGGATTAGTCTTTGAAGATGAGGACTTGGGGAAGTGAGTGGGTTGAGTGGTTATTTCCCTAATTAGAAGGGACAGGAGAGAGCTTTCTTTCATATTATCTACCTGTCTTCCTTTCTCTTTCTCTTTCTCTTTTTCCTTCTCTCTCTCTCCTTTTCTCTCCACCATGTGAGAGCAACCAGAAACTGACAATGTCGGCACTCTGATCCAGGACTTCAAAACTCCAGAACTATGAGAACATACATTTCTATTGTTTAAGCCACACACATTTTTATTTTTATTTTTATTTTTTATGGAAGCCTGAGCAGACTAAGATAGCAGCCTTAGTCTAGGCCAGTAACTCTCAGCCAATGGCAAGTTGACCATATCTGAACAGATCTTTATCACAATTTGGAAACACTACTAGGATCTATTTAGGAAGGGTCAGGGATGCTGATAAACATTCTATAATCCTTGGGAGGGATACCCACAGAAAAGAATTTTCTAGTCCAAAATGTCAACAGTTTTGGTTGAGAAACTCTAGACTTTGTTACCAGTAGGGGTAACTCAATGGAATGTTTGCTGTTCATCACCATTTGTTCTTCATTTTTTAAGTGCAGAATAGGAGACACTGTCCCAAGAGGAATGGCCTTTATCAAATAAAGGAGGCTGGATGATTTTTCTCTTTTCAAGAACTCTACCAGTTTGTAATAATCTCCAAACATATTTCTTGCTCTTATTTCACCATTATCTTTGTTGTCCTATGAAGAAGGTCAGTTACCTCATCTCTCAAATACCCTCAGAAAACAAGACCTTAATTGAGGCTGTGTTTCAGCTATAGCTTGTATTAGCCAGGGTTATCCAGAAATAGAACTGGTAGGATGTGTGTGCGTGTGTGTGTGTGTGTGTGTGTGTGTGTGTGTGTATAGATATAAGGAGATTTATTTTAAAGGAAATAGCTCACACAATAATGGAGGCTAGTAAGTCCAAACTGGGTAGAGTAGGCCAGCAGGCTGGAGATTCAGCAAAGAGCTGATGTTACAGTTCAAGCCCAAAGGCTATCAAGCTGCAGAATTCCATCTTGTTGGGGAGGAAGTCCAGTCTTTTGTTCTACTCAGGGCTTCAGCTGGCCACCCACATTATCGAGAGCAATGTGCTTTAATCAAAGCCTATACTTTTATTGTAAATCTTATCCAAATTACCCTCACAGAATTATCCAGAATAATGTTTGAATAAATATCTGGGCGTATAACCTCAGCCATGCTGACACAAAAAAAATTAACTGTCACAGTTCTTCTTTCCTAATTGTGTTGTGTCTCATCCTGTACTCATTCTGGACCTCTTTAAAAGTGCATAAAATATTGTTTTAAAGTTACATGTAATAATGAAAAAGTACCAGCTTTAAAGTATTAAGGTAAATCTCTTGCTATACTTATGTATTTTACATTTTAGACCTAACATAGCTACAAGTTTAATTTAGAGTGTTCCAAAATTGAATGCAATTTATTTGAGTAAATGTAAGAAATATAGCCCATAAGTAAAAATTGGACTATTTTCTCTGCTTGGAACTGTATAAATTCCAAATCCAGCTTAGTAAATTAGAAAGAAAATAAAAGGTATCAAAATAGTTTTAGGAACTTCCTAGCACCAAGTACATACCAGTTTTGACAGTTTAAAACCATTTACCAGTACAACTATTAGAAATCATATGCCACAGAAATTCCTTTTTTTAAACTGCATATCATATTCTCTTTTTTAATTTTTATTTTTCTCCATTATAGTTGATTTACAGTGTTCTGTCAATTCGTATCATCTTCTCTTGAACATCACTTCCATAGCATCCAGTCTTGGTGCTTTGCAAGTATTTGTTTTGCAAAGCTGCCAAAATTTTCAGACATTTAAAGTGAATTTTTAATTAATTTTTGAAGCACATTTGCTTTTTCTCAAATTGCTTCCATACTCAAGAGAGCCTCATTAGTTTACTTGGAGAAGTCTTAAGTATTATTTATTACTCATTTTAGCTTTGGAATTCATTTTCCATTAACACCATTTTTTTTTAAATAATGTATATAAAGCACCATAGAAATCTAGAAAAACTTCATGAGTATTTAATGTTTAATGTGTGTGCTATTGGCATTAGATATACACTTGTTTACTGCCAGGCTTTTGATGTTCAGAGGTGACCTTTGTATTTGCCCTGCTCTACTCCCTCCCTCTCTCCCACTTATTAGCCCAAAGGTGATATTATTCTGTACATTTCTCTGGTTTCAGGGTTTATATACATCATTTTCCCTTTATAGCAATGTAGTCTGCCCTCTCAATAACCACTAAGCTTTCAGAATAAACATATCTAAGGAACAAATCTGTGCTGAAGACCTCCAGAAATTACTCTTCATAAACGAAATTTTGTACCTTTGACCAACAGCTAAAAAAAAAGAGCTTCTACACAGCAAGGGAAAGACTCAACAAAATAGAAAGGCAACCCATAGAATGGAGTAAAATTTTTGAAAATCATGTATCTGATATAAAAGTAATATCCAACATACATAAGGAACTCCTACAACTCAATAACAAAATAATAAATAATTTGATTATAGAATGGCTATTATCAGTAGGATAACATAACAAGTGTTGGGTGAGGATTTGGAGAAAAGAGAGCTCTTATGCACTGTTGATGGGAATGTAAATTGTTATAGCCACTGCAAAAAATAGTATGGAGATTATTCAAAAGTTAAAAATAGAATTACCATATAATCTAGCAATCCCACTTCTGGGTACATATCCAAAAGAATCAAAATCAGGACTTTAAAAGGGATATCTGCTCTCACATGTTCATTGCAGCATTATTCTCAATAGCCAAGACATGAGAAACAAACTGATTTTTATGGACAGATGAATGGATAAAGAAAATATGGTATAGGAAGTTTCCTTGTGGTGCAGCTGTTTAAAGATTCAGTGTTGCTGCAGCTGTGGTGCGTGCTTTTCTACTCGATTCAAACATTTGTGTAAAAATTATATTCTTCAAAGGCTTATCTCCGTTTATTTTAGAAGCAGTGAATACAATTAGTGGGTTCCTCTGGGCTGACCATTAGAATCATTGGAGATTTAAAAAATGCTGACATGATGTGGACTTGTTTGTAACGGAGGCCAAAAACAGCTGCAGAGCTAACTCCCAACATTTTCCCCCCAAATTATAAGAAAAAACAAGTAGTGTTTTGGTCATATTATAAATCCTGTATGTTCAAACATTCATAAGTTATATAGCAAATATTATACAGTAGACACACCTTCTAAACAGTTGTGTTTCTTAGAACATACACACATGCACGCACACACACATGCCACCTACAAAAGTACAAAAATTTTTAAATGATTACTCAAATTCCCATTTTGTGAAAATAACATTTTGATGGGTCTATATAAGAAGACAGTTCCCTTTCTTTTAGTCCTTTCTATTTTTGAGGTACGATATCTGAAGATATTAAGTGTACATCACACTGAGTTGACCAGTAGCACCCATAAAACGCAAACCCTTATAAAGATAAAGAATTTTCATTAATACAAAAAAAAAAATCCCCCATCCCTGAGGCTGCCATTATTTTCTCAGTTTTTTCCACCATTGTCTATTCTAGAACTTCATAAAACGGAATCACATAATATACACTCTTTTTGTTTCTATGCTTTTGCTCAACATAAATTTGATATTAATCTGTGTTACTGCAAATAACATCAATTTTTCTCCCTTTATTTTTGGATGCTATTCTATTTTAAGATTTTTTTAAATATCCATTCTCCTGTTGATTGCCATCTGAGTTGTATCCATCTTAGGGCTGTTATGAATAGTATCTGTAGTCATGAATAGTATCTGTAGTCGTTCAGATATGTTTGTTCATTTGTCTTTATGGACACTTAATTTTTATTTTTCTTGGAAGTGGAATTTTTTTTTTTTTTTGTCTTTTTGCCTTTATGTAGAGCTGCACCCACGGCATATGGAGGTTCCCAGGCTAGGGGTCTAACAGGAGCTGTAGCTGCCGGCCTTTGCCACAGCCACAGCAACGCGGGATCCGAGCCGCGTCTGCAACCTTCACCACAGCTCACGGCAACGCTGGATCCTTAACACACTGAGCAAGGCAAGGGATCGAACCCGCAACATCATGGTTCTTAGTTGGATTCGTTAACCACTGAGCCACGAAGGGAACTCCTGGAAGTGGAATTTTTAAGTCATATTATAAGTATATATTTAAGGTGAAAAGAAACTGCCAAACACCTTGTCAAAGTGGTTTTACTTTTTTTTTCTATATTCTTGCTATCTAGGTATAACAGTTCCAACTGCTACACATTTTTGCCAACATATATAACTGACAGTCATTTTAGATTCAGCTTTTCTTTCTGGCATACAGTGTTAGCACACTGTGGTTTAATTTGCATTTCCCTGATAAGATATTATGCTTCTTTATTTGCTTCTTGACTATCCATATGTCTTGTCTATTTAATTATTTGCCCATTTTATTTTTTTACTGTTTAGTTGTGTGAGTGCTTTGAATATTCTTGATTCAAGTTCTTTGTCAGATATATTTTTTTCTAAATGTTTTCCTCCCAGGTGATGATTTACATGTTTACATTCTTATTTTTTCTCTAGATCATGTTGAAAGTTCAAACTTATTCAGAATCATATAACAGAATTCCACTTGAGCTCTCTGAAACAAAAGATGAGTTTGGTATATTTATTGTAATACTATAACAATATATTACAAATTTTTAAAAATGAGAGATACTATCAGGCTTCAGGAAAGAATTAGAATAATAGACTTTATGCCAAATAGTAATTATTCTCCCTGTTTCTGTAATCACATCTCTTTTACTAATTCCCTTTTTCTGCCTCCCTTTTCCACTTTTGAGAATTGTATTTACCTTGTGCATACCTAGATGTAGTAGTTTAAATTTTTTGACTTAAACTTAGATGGTTACACCCTAATTCTATCTGCAAACCTAATTCCCTTTTGCCACATACATAGCATATTCACATGTTCCAGGAATTAAGATAAGGACATCTTAGAGGGAGCCATTATTCTGTATACCACAATTGAATCCCTCTTCTCTAAAACAAGAGTGCTAATAATTAAATGCCTCAAAGTATGTAGTCGATATTAGTAATATACATATCCAGAATTACTGAATTTTGATATTTCTTTTAGATCAGGAGGAGAAACACAGACACATTACATATATGTAATAGTGTGAATATTACACACTATTCCATATATGTATATATATATATATATTCTCAAAATCAAATAGATTCTGGAAAAATTTTGGTTGATCCTTTTGATCTTTATGGCACTTTTGCAATCTTATTGCCTGATTAATGACAAGAGACTACTAAGAATGAGGACATATTTCCAAGTACAATGCCTTGAGATATGCTTCACATGTGAACATGAGCTTTTCTATTTAATTTTGCCATTGAATGAGTTAGAAGACTAATATATTTGTATGATCCACAGTTCTTTAATTTGTGGCATATAAGCAGAGTACTGAAGGAATTTTAGGATTCATGTACAAAAGTGGAACTAGGGTGATGATATTTCTAACAGAAGAAACCTTATATGCTCTAGGAAATATAAGTGAGTCAATATCAATAAGTATAAGGTATAAATTTAGCCATCTAGAGAAAAAGCTGGAAAGGTTAAAAAAGATCCAGATATGGATCATACGAAATAATTTAATTTAAAAATTAAATGTGAGCCATCAAATAATTTTAAGCCAGCAATTATTTGAATAGGGTTTGTATGTTAGATTGACTTTTAAACCCCTTAAATGATGCTATTTTTTCATCCTTTTTTTCCCTCTCACATTTATGGTAGAGATTTTCAGATTTGGTTGGATATAGGATATATCTAGATTTGGCTGAAAGCATCCCTCAGTGTACTGAATGCAGTATGAGAGCAGGAAATGTCAATGATGATTCCGTGGGTTTGGACCTGAACAATTTGAATAATGAACTCAAAATTCACCGAGTTGAGGAATAGAGGAAACATATCTGAAAACTGGGTTAACCAGTAATTACTTTTGGTCAGTTCGTTCAGTAATGCTTTTTATAAAGAAATCTAAATGAAGATGCTAATTGACAGCAAGGTATAAGAATCTGGATTTCAAGAGATAGGTAAAAACTGGAGGCATATATTTAGGGGTCATCAACATATAGTGATTTGTCAAAACTGTGACATCAGATGAAGTATTCAAGAATGAGCGCATATTCTAATCAGACTAGGCTCTGGGTTACTGTAACATTTAAGGGTTTTGTGGAGAGTGTGAAGAATCAGTCAAGAAGAAGAGAAGGAACATTCAGTGAAATGGGAGGAATGCCAGGAGAACGTAATGTCTTGAAATCTAAACAAAAGATGTATTTTAAGAAGGATAACATGATTAAATGTGTCAAATGCTTAAGGTAAGTAAAATAAAATGAAGATTTAACTGACAAATAGTTGTGTGGATATCACTGACAGTTTTTACAGGAGTCAGTTTAATGGAATTGTAATAGATTAAAGCCTGTTTAGAGAGGGTTCAAGTCTAGGAGAATTGATAAAAAACAGTATAGACCAAGTCTTAAAAAAATTAACATTAAAGATATGGAAGACAAAATTCTAAATGGTACTTGATATATCTGATGCCCCCCCCTCACTCAGTGTACATGCTCTATATCATTCTGCCCTTGAGTGTAGATGGAACTGCATATATGATAGATTTCACCCCATGAATGAATTACATTACAAAGGTGAAGAAATCTTGCATTTGCATTTAAGCTACCAAATCGATGACTTTGATTTAATGAAAAAGAAAATTATCCAGATGGCCCAGGCATAATCAGATGAGCTCTGAAAGGGATGAGACTCCTCCTGAAACCAGAGGGTCAGTGTGTGAGGTAAATTATTTTCCTGGCCTTGAAGAAAAAGAATTCAGCTAAGGACTATGATTTCATATGAGGGATTCATCAGGATCCTCTTCCACGCTCACACTTTCCTAATAGAATTCACTTCCATATAGTTATAGGGCTGAGAGAAAACATGGAACTCAGCCCTATAACTATATGGAAGTGAATTCCATTAGGAAAGTGTGAGCGTGGAAGAGGATCCTGATGAATCCCTCATATGAAATCATAGACCTAGCTGACCTCTTGATTTCTACCCACTCTCAGTGGGTAGTCTGAGCAGTGAACCCAGCTAATCCATGTTTGACTCCTAACCCATAAAAACTGTGAGATTAATTGTCTTATTTATATCACTAAGTTTGTGATATTTTAAATACATGATTTTAAAATAGTTATGTTGTAATAGGCAGTTAATGAAAAAGAGGTCAGAAACATGAACGTTTTCTAGAGGCGATATAGAGGCCATGAGGGTTTTTCTTTTTTAAGATGACTGTATGCTGATGGGAAAAAATAATACATGAAAAAAATGATTGGATATAGTGCACATAACTATCACTGCTGGCATGAAAAAAATGATTGGATATAGTGCAAGAATGGAGTCGTTAACTTTACATGGACAACTTAATCAAAAGTAGAAGAGAAGGCAAATTGGTATAAATGATAAATTAGTAAATGTTACAATGATATTATAAAGTTCTTTCAGATTTTATTATTTTCTCAGTGAAATAGGGGATAAAATATGAGTGTGAAATGGTGGAGAGGATTTGGAAGTTGCAGAGGGAGAACAAAGTGGGAAAATATCTTTTAGGGGATTAAACAATTAGTTGGAATACAGATACATAATAGAAGTGCTACTAATTGGTCACTGAATTGCAGTGCTAAATTGATAAACGAATTTAAATTAACTAGTCAGCATGATTGCGTATTTTCTCTAGTCAGGTTGTGTGGCCTTGGTGAAGGAAGAGTTGAAATTTTGCTAATGAGTGCAATGGAGGGATATGAAGAAGAAAGAGGAAGGTGGTTGAAAGGAAATTACTGGAGTGTTGGAATATTTTCCAGGTTTACATGTGTAGCTCAAATTCATTTAACTGATGTATCAGCCATTTTTTGATATATCACTATTTATTTCTCTTCAGATAGACATTTATATTGCTACCAAATTTTGTTATAACAAAGAATACCACACTGAGCATTTCTGTGCTTAATTTACTGTGCATATGTGCAAATATACCTCTCAAACATGTATTTAGAAGAAAACTGTATGGGAAGTGGGACATTTCTGGTTTAGTAGTACTGCAAATTGTTCTCAGGAATAGCTGTAATTGTACACATTCCCACCAATGAAATAGCCTGTCCAGACTTTCCTCATGTCCTGGCCAATGCTTGATAATGTGAACATTTTAGTTGACCCATTACTATTTTCTGTTTAATTTATTGCTTTAGCATTAACACTTTTCTTCCTTTATTTCTATTTTAAAATAATATTTTTAAAGCATATAAGTTTTGAATACGTAGTATAACCATGTTGTCCACTCACTGTGGAAGTCAAGCATCACAAAATTTGAAAAATTTTGAGGTGTGTCTTTTCCCACTTTTGTTCTTACGTGAACAGTATGAACAATTCTTATATCCCTTTGCACATAACTTTCACTGCTGGCTTTTTGTTTATCCTTACAGCTAAATTTATTCATTTAAAACCAGTGCAAATACACACTACTTTTTTCACTTCTTTACAAAAGTAGTTACATATACATACAATTACTGACTGTTTTTACATAGCAATATATCTTGGATATCTTTATTTATGTCAGTTTATAAAGGACTTCTTTGTCTTTTACAACTACATAACATTCCCTTGTCTGAATATTTCTTCACCGAATTCCTTTTTCTTTCTCATTTAGATTATTTCCATTCTTTTCCTCCTCTGAGGAATGTTATAGTAAATAACTTTGAGCATAAATCATTTCATATAGCATGGATTGCTATGTCTGTAGGGGAATTTATTATAAGTGGAATAGCTGGTTTAAAGGTACATGAAATTGTTTTCACACGCACTCTCCAATGGAATTTGATTGTTACCAAATTTAAGAACTTTGTTGATCTGATAAATGCAAAATATAATTTACATATAGTTTAATTGTATTTCTTGTGAGTTAGATTAGAAATATTTCATATGTTTAAAAGTCATTTGAATTTCTTTCTTTGAAATGAGTGTTCATATCCTGCCCATTTATATAACAGTTGATCATTTTCTTCATCTTTAGATAGTTTAGCCTAAAAAGGACCACACCCACAGCATATGGAGGTTCCCAAGTTAGGGGTAGAATCAGAGCTGTAGCCATTGGCCTATACCACAGCCACTGGAACACAGGATCTGAGCCTCATCTGCAACCTACACCACAGCTCACGGAAGTGCCAGATCCTTAACCCAATGAGCATGGCCAGGGATGGAACCTATGTCCTCATGGATGCTAGTTGGGTTCATTAACCACTGAGCCACTATGGGAACTCCAGTTAGCCTTTATTTAAAGATGAATCAAAGCATTTCCCTAGATCATAATTTTTGAATTTATCATTATTATAATCATAATATTTATGTTTTAAATAATTGAACTTTAATATTTGATTTTGTTAGGATTTCTGAAATAAGGTATAGCTTAGAAAGATTGTCTCACTCTGAGATTATAAAAAGTTAAATGATTTTTATTTATGTATTTTATCTATTTGGATTTCTTTTTTTTTTGTCCTTTTTGCCTTATCTAGGGCCGCACCCATGGCATATGTAGGTTCCCAGGCTAGAGGTCTAACAGGAGCTGTAGCTCGCGGCCTTCGCCATAGCCACAGCAATGCGGGATCCGAGCCATGTCTGCAACCTACACCACAGCTCACAGCAATGCTGGATCCTTACCCCACTGAGCAAGGCCAGTGATCGAACCTGCAACCTCATGGTTCTTAGTTGGATTCGTTAACCACTGAGCCACGACGGGAACTCCAAGTCTCTCCAGTTGGCTAGGAAGTAAATCTATTCAAGTATTTGTTGTTAATAACCATCAACTTCCATGTCATAAATTTTAGTCTTGTTTTGGTTGCTTCCTCTTATAGTTTTCTATATGAGATATTAAATTGATTAATTTGAAGTTCTTTTCAGATTGCTCTACTTTTCTCTATGTTGTAAATTACAACTCTATTTTGTTCAGTTGTGTTACCCTTTCATTGTTCTCATTTCCTCTAGTGCTTTGTGATTCTTGCTTATAAGTTATCTTTGGACCGATAGTACTTCATTATGCATCCAGGGAATACACAGTTGTCTTAAAAATGCTTAGACTTGGCCTTCTGTGACATATGACTCCTAAGACAGGTTTTGCATTTTTCACCTATTATTGGATTCTGATTCTGTGTGGTTAGTTAATTTCTGGATTTATTTCATCAAATACATTACATTTTTCTGGACTGCCTTAATGGATAAGAGATCTTGCTTGAGTTTTAAGTTCATAAAATTTATTCTTTCCCTTGAATTATGTTATGTTGAACCTTGATTTCTGGCTCTTTGCTGTTATGCATGTTTTATGAGCAACCCCAAAACAAATCACAGATTCTGTTAGATTGGCCTTCCTCCCCAGACCTTTGATGTTCTTGACTTAGCCCAGAATATTTAGTAAATGTATTACTTCATTTCTAGTCCAGGAAAAAAATCTCTTTCTCTTTTTTAAGAATGACAGTTTTTGTTTGGTAATACTTGTTCTCTCATTTATATGTGCTCAGATGACATTGCAGGAGGTTTGAGCATTTGCGTGTGAAGTTTACAATATTGACCAGGATGTCTTTATGCTGTAATTTTAGAGAGCTCTTCTTTCTGCATTTTAAAGCGTTACCCGTTTCCTCCCTTACTCTCTCAAGTTGTTAACTTCCTTCAGTCATCACTGTAACTAACTCTAGATTCTCCTAATTCTGATTTATTTTAATTCATTGATATACAGAAAGCTAGATGGGTTTTATACAATTATTACTATAAAAGTAAAAAAGTAGTGAATTATATATCAAGTGCTTTCTTGGTGAATAGTCAAAACAAGTGTCTTGTTAAATCAAGTCAAATCAAAAGCTGAACAAACATCTCTTTCTATTCTCATGGGCCTTTCTTCACTATTACCAAGTTCCCATTGATGTTCCAAATTGCAGAATTGTAGGATAAATGACCTTCAGATAAATGACATGTTACTGCTTTATTTTCTCTTTACAGAACACTTGAGACATGATTTAGCCATGAATGAAAGGTCAGTGTATTTCCTACCATAGGAAAGAAAATGTTGGCATCTTTCCATTTTAGTTTTTATTCTAGTTAAGTAAAACAAAGGTTATATATATATATATATATATATATATATATATATATACACACAAACACACACACACAAATATATATATACTTATAATTTTACATAACAACAGAAAAAAATTCATCTTATTTCAGGCACTGAATTGCAGCCAAAATCATATGAAATACAAGTTGGCTGAAATTCTGCTGAGTTAATTCAAATGTTGGCTGAGATGATAATATGCCCTCATTTATTCAGTACAAAATCAATCATAATGTGGCAATTTTGCCATTAAAAAGCTATTTGCAAAGGTATTCAATGGCTACAGTAGTATTTGAGGAACAGCACTTCATTTTAGTCACCTTTTCTTACTGAATTGATCTCAAAACATACAAGGACCTTGAGGCCTTGTGATGAATGCTTAAGTGAGAACTGATGAGTATATTTTGTTCTGAAAGAGAAGGAATATCACCACTTTGTTACTTGAGTTTACATCCATAAAGGAATAGAAATAAAGAGTAGCTATCTTCTGCTTTTTGCTTTTTTTTTTTTGGCATTTGTGAGCAATAATAATCCGCTATTATTGCATTGTTCTAAGTTAATTTGCTTGGGATCCTTTTATAGTCGTAAATTCATATAAGTTGGACATTGGAAGCAAAGAGCTTACCTGGTTAAAGTGAAATACAAAATGCATTGTTTCACAGAGAAGGAAGCAGCATCTCTTAGTGGAAAAAGAGAGCTTCTTAACTGCTCTCCTTCAGTCTTTTCTCCTTGCTTGGCCTCTTAGTTTCCTAGGGCTACACTAATAAATTACTATGAACTTTGTACAAGACAACAGAAATTATTCTCTCATAGTTCATGAAGCTAAAAGTATGAAATCAGAGTCAACAGGGCTGGTTCCCTTTGTCATATTTTTCTTGTTGAAATGTTGCAATTTTGCCATTCCATGCTCTTTGTCCTCCCATCTCTGAGGGGAAACTTTCCTATGACCTTCTCTTGGCATAGGGTGGTTGAACAATATCCTTAAAGTTCTTTGGCTTATAGACACATCCTTAATCTTCACCTCCATCTTCATATTGCTTTCTTCTCTGTGCCCTTTTGTCTCTTAAAAAGAAGAACACTATCTTTGGTTTTGATGTAGCCCTAATCCAGTATAGTTTATCTAATTCCTTACTATAATTACAAAGAACATATTTCCAAATAAGGTCACATTTTGAGGATTCCAGTACATATGGATTTTGAGGGTGACATTATAAAATACCCTATACTTAAAATTCCTTTTATTGGCGTTCACATCATGGCTAAGCAGAAATGAGTCCAACTAGGAACCATGAGGTTGCAGGTTCAATCCCTGGCCTTGTTCAGTGGGTTAAGGATCCAGCATTGCCGTGAGCTGTGGTGTAGGTCACAGATGCGGTTCGGATCTGGTGTTGCTGTGGCTTTAGTGTAGGCCAGCGGCTGTAGCTCCGATTAGACCCCTAGCCTGGGAACCTCCACATGCTGTGGGTGAGGCCCTAAAAAATGACAAAAGACAATAAATAAATAAATAAATAAATAAATAAATAAATACATAAATAAATAAAAAATTAAATAAATAAAATTCCTTTTATTATTGCTATTATAATCAAAATCAGATACATATTATGTGTGTGTGTGTCTGTGTGTGTGTATTTAGCCATGCTATTTTAGTATAACTCAGCCTCCTTAAGTGTAATTGACTGCTTATTTTGAGAACCTAATTAGTCTCTGCCAATAAACATCCCTCTTAAATTCAAAATTGGGAATTTAGGAGTTCCCGTCGTGGCGCAGCGGTTAACGAATCCGACTAGGAACCATGAGGTTGCGGGTTCGATCCCTGCCCTTGCTCAGTGGGTTAACGATCCGGCGTTGCCGTGAGCTGTGGTGTAGGTTGCAGACGCGGCTCGGATCCTGCGTTGCTGTGGCTGCGGCGCAGGCCAGTGGCCACAGCTCCGATTAGACCCC
>PVHT021183519.1:13838252-13848625 GCA_004024745.2 Catagonus wagneri
AAAAAAAAAAAATTCTTTAATTTTTGTTATGTTCTTAAAATCACCCCCTGCAACCCACCACATTTTGTTACAGGGAGCTTAAATGGGGTTCTCTTTCATGAGCTTGAATAAGTTTGAACTTTTATAAGACATTGTGACATTGTGTGTGGAAAGCTAGTGCCCATAGCCAAGGACGGAGAAAATCAAAATGAGTGAAACTTAAAAGGAAGGTGCAAACTGAGGACAGAGTCTGATTCACTCAGCTGGTGACAGCTCATTTAGAACTCTTCTTTGTGTGATGTTTGTATGGTTCTTTGGCCATTCTTCTCTTCAGCCATTCTTTGTGAAAAGGGAGTCTATTCTTTGAGACATATGTACAAGTAAGCCCACAGATGGCTAGTGGAACTCTGGGGACATGAGTACTTATTCATTTGATATAATATTCAGAGAACTTAGAAATATCAATACAGATATAATGAAAATTATTTTGAATGTAAATAGTTGTTACTATTTATGCCACCTCAAACTTGTCAAGTACCTCATAATTATTATTATGTCTTTTTAATAATTGGCTGATAAAGAGATTCAATTGAAATCTTGAAACAATTATTGATTGGATACCACATACATGCCACATGCTCTTATATCGTGCAATGACTAGAGGATACAGAAAAGACAAAACAAGAACCTTAGGAAACTTAGTAGTGGCCAAATTGTGCAACACAAAAGCTTTCTTCAAAAATAATGTTTAAGATTTAATGAACATCTAGAATGAGCCATATACGTCCTATGAATTTGTGCTTTAATTTATTTAACCATTAAAACAATCTTAAGAGGAAGTTTATACTTATTCCCACTTTACTGACAAGAGAATTAAGGCATGGAGAGGTTACATGAATCATCAGTATCACAAAATTGAGAAGTACTGGAGAAGATATTAGAACACAGGCAGTATCTCTCCTAAATCTGAGTGTGCAAATGCTCCAGTGATCTCATATGTCTGAGAAGAGCACTAGGATGACAGTTAACTCTGGTCGTAGGCAAAAGATAAGACTTCCCAGAGAAGTTAGCAGTCCAACTTAGTCTTTTATGAATAGTTTACTGAGGTATAATCAATAAACAAAAAACAGTGTATGTTTAATGTATACAATTTGATGACTTTGGACATATGTATACACCATCCCAACTTAGTCTCTAAGGAAGAAATTTGTCAAGGTTAAAAATGTGAGTGAAAGCATTCTGAGAAGAGGAAACAGCGAATGCAAAGGTGCAAATAAGGGAACAAAAAGTGACATTTTATCATTAAAAAATTGGTAACACTATTTAAGCCAGCTAATGATATCAATGTGCATGGATTGTGAACACTAGTAAAATATAGGGTATATTTTTAAGCTTTTCCCATGCATTTCCATTATATTCATACAATTTTAATATTCTATTTAATTTTTTTTGGGGGGGCGGGCGCGTACCTGCGACATATGGAAGTTCCCAGGCTAGGGGTCAGAGCTACAGCCACAGCAACATGGGATCCAAACCGCATCTACAACCTACACCACAGCTCAAGGCAATGCTGGATTCTTTAACCCACTGAGCGAGGCCAGGGATCAAACCTGCATCTCCTGGATACTAGTCGGATTCGTTTCCACTGTGCCACAAAGGGAACTCCTGTTTAATTATTTTTAATTTTAACTTCATTTTAGTTTTTAATATTATTTTAATAACCCTTACTTTAACAGTTAACTATGAATGAACCCAAAAGATAATGCATCCTCCCAACAGATCTGCATTCTCCTAATGGGCATGCTTAGCAAAATGCGTTAATGTCTAAAAAATGTATTTAGTGTTCATGTTTTAAGTAATACATTTAAGATAAAGTGTATTCTGCAATATCATTTTATAGTACAAAGACTTTTTTACAAAGTAAACCTACCCATGCAGCTAGCACCTGACTCACAAAATAGAACGTTACCAACATTCTCAGTAATCTCATTGAGCCCTCACCCATTCTTTCTATTTCCAGTCACTTTCCTGATTTCTTAATCCATAGATTAGTTTTGCATGTCTTTTCATATTATATATATTTAAATCACACATTATGAATTGTTACATGTGGTTTCTTTTGCTCAACATTGTGCCTGGAGAATTAATTCATGATGTTGATTATCATATTCATCACTTTTTTTTTATTGAGAAGTTTTTTTATTTTTTTTCTTAATGGATTTTATTTCAGTTATAGGTGTACATAAATCATCACATGTCAATTTTTCAGATTTTGTATCCTAAAACCACAGTGCATCCCCCCGCCCCCCAGATTGTCTTATTTGAAAAACCAAGGTTTTCCAAAGTCTGTGAGTCATTGTCTGTTCTGCAAAGGGGTTCGTTGTGTCTTTTTAGTTTCCACATGTAAGCGGTAGCATTGGGTGTTGCTGTCTAATTGTCTGACTGGTTTCACTTCGCATGATAATTTCTAAGTCCATCCCTGTTGCTATAAATGTTGGTAATTTGTTCCTTTTAATGGCTGAGTAACATTCCATTGTGTGTATGTACCATATCTTCCCTATCCACTCCTCTGTCGATGAGCATTTAGGTTTTCTCTTTGACCTGGCTATTGCATAGAGTGCTGCAATGAACACTGGAGTACATGTGTCTTTTTGAGTCATGGTTTCTGATATCATATTCATCACTTTTAACTTATCCTTATTTTTCTTTTTAGCAATTTATTTTTAAGTTTTTCTCATGCTATTCAATAACATTCATCTTATCAAAAATTAGTACTTGTTATAAATGTTAAATTAACGTATTTTTGACGTGTTTGAGAATTTTGTGTTTCAGAGTTATTTTGAGGGAGAAACCTAAGTTTGGTTTTTTTTAATTTTTAGGGGATGCTTAGACTCAGCTAGGCCGTCTGAAGCCTTAACACAGTCAAATCAGCTGTAGCTGGACTTGATTGTATTGTACACTGAGCAAGATAACCATAAGGTGTTATTCAGTCAATGGTTACAGGACATACATGTGCGCACACGTGTGCACACGTGCGTACACGTGCGTACGCGCGTTTAAGCAAGTAAACTGTTATCTTGATCAAACCCCCCTTACCCCCCGTTAAACCCGTGTTCTATGCACCCTATAACGCTTTGCCAAACCCCAAAAACAAAGCAGAGTACACAGATACAACAAGCCTAACATACAAATATTACTAATTTCTTTACTTCTTCTCCCACCCACAAATCTTATAAAGCAGCTACTTAAATGTGCGTCATAAAAATAGACATCTACCCCCCTAGATTTTTTTACCGAACCACCCCAAATAAATTTAAAATTACATCACAATAATCTCACAAAATTACCGCACCTATTTAGGTATTTCCATTCATGTATCAACCATAAACACGTTAATGTAGCTTAAACAAATAAAGCAAGGCACCGAAAATGCCTAGATGAGTATTACCACTCCATAAACACACAGGTTTGGTCCTAGCCTTTCTGTTTGTTTTTAATAAAGTTACACATGCAAGTATCCGCGCTCCAGTGAGAATGCCCTCTAAATCTTAAAGATTAAAAGGAGCAGGTATCAAGCGCACCCTAGTGGTAGCTCACAACGCCTTGCTCAACCACACCCCCACGGGATACAGCAGTGATAAAAATTAAGCCATGAACAAAAGTTCGACTAAGTTATATTAAATAGAGTTGGTAAATATCGTGCCAGCCACTGCGGTCATACGATTAACCCAAATAAATAGAATCGCGGCGTAAAGAGTGTCCAAGAAAAAAACTCCACAATAGAGCTAAATTTCAACTAAGCCGTAGAAAGCCATAGTTGAAAAATAAATAAACTACGAAAGTAACTCTAATATCTCCGATACATGATAGCTAAGACTCAGACTGGAATTAGATACCCCACTATGCCTAGCCCTAAACCTAAATAATCAACTAACAAGATTATTCACCAGAGTACTACTAGCAACAGCCTAAAACTCAAAGGACTTGGCGGTGCTTCATATCCATCTAGAGGAGCCTGTTCTATAATCGATAAACCCCGATAAACCTCACCAACCCTTGCCAATTCAGCCTATATACCGCCATCCTCAGCAAACCCTAAAAAAGAACAACAGTAAGCACAATAATAATACATAAAAACGTTAGGTCAAGGTGTAGCCTATGGGCTGGGAAGAAATGGGCTACATTTTCTACACAAGAATACTTACGAAAATTCTTATGAAATTAAGAATTAAAGGAGGATTTAGCAGTAAATTAAGAATAGAGTGCTTAATTGAATAAGGCCATGAAGCACGCACACACCGCCCGTCACCCTCCTCAAGTAAATACAACACACAAAACCTATTATAAAGAAACTACACAAGAGGAGACAAGTCGTAACAAGGTAAGCATACTGGAAAGTGTGCTTGGATCACCAAAGTATAGCTTAAGTCAAAGCACCTAGTTTACACCCAGAAGATCTCACCAAACTTTGAGCCAAACCTAGCTTTGAGCCAAACCTAGCTCAAACACACCTAAAAACATAAACATTATGAGCAACTAAAACAAAACATTTACTAAACAATTAAAGTATAGGAGATAGAAATTTGTACTTGAAGCTATAGAGAAAGTACTGCAAGGGAAAGTTGAAAGAATTATTTAACAAGTAAAAAAAAGCAAAGATTACCCCTTCTACCTTTTGCATAATGATTTAACTAGAAGCCATCTGACAAAGGGAACTTTAGCCAGACACCCCGAAACCAGACGAGCTACTTACAGGCAGTTTAAAAGAACGAACTCGTCTATGTGGCAAAATAGTTAGAAGACCTGTAAGTAGAGGTGACAAGCCTAACGAGCCTGGTGATAGCTGGTTGTCCAAGAAAGAATATTAGTTCAACCTTAAAAATACCCAAAAAACAACAAATTCCAATGTATTTTTAAGAGCTAGTCTAAAAAGGTACAGCTTTTTAGAAATGGATACAACCTTTACTAGAGATTAAAAAACAAGAATTACCATAGTTGGCTTAAAAGCAGCCATCAATTAAGAAAGCGTTCAAGCTCAACAAATAATTCAACATAATCCCAAAAATCAACAGTTAACTCCTAGCCCAACGCTGGACTAATCTATACTTTTATAGAAGCAATAATGTTAATATGAGTAACAAGAAACACTTCTCCCTGCATAAGCTTACATCAGTAACTGATATCAAACTGATAATTAAGAATAAATATAAACAATACTAAAACATTTATCCATTACACTGTTAACCCAACACAGGGATGCAAACAGGGAAAGATTAAAAGAAGTAAAAGGAACTCGGCAAACACAAACCCCGCCTGTTCACCAAAAACATCACCTCTAGCATCACTAGTATTAGAGGCACTGCCTGCCCAGTGACATTAGTTAAACGGCCGCGGTATCCTGACCATGCAAAGGTAGCATAATCATTTGTTCTGTAAGTAAGGACTTGTATGCATGGCCACATGAGGGTTTTACTGTCTGTTACTTCCAATCAGTGAAATTGACCTTCCCGTGAAGAGGCGGGAATAATAAAATAAGACGAGAAGACCCTATGAAGCTTCAATTAATCAACCCAAGCAAGTACACCATCTAACCACAAAGGGATAAACAAAACTTAATCATGGGTTGGCAATTTCGGTTAGGGTGACCTCGGAGAACAAAAAAACCTCCGAGTGATTTTAATCTAGACTAACCAGTCAAAATATAACATCATTTATTGATCCAAATTATTGATCAACGGAACAAGTTACCCTAGGGATAACAGCGCCATCCTATTCTAGAGTTCCTATCGACAATAGGGTTTACGACCTCGATGTTGGATCAGGATATCCCAATGGTGTAGCCGCTATTAAAGGTTTGTTTGTTCAATGATTAAAATCCTACGTGATCTGAGTTCAGACCAGAGTAATCCAGGTCAGTTTCTATCTATTATGAATTTCTCCCAGTATGAAAGGAGAAGAGAAATCAGGCCAACTTCATAAAAGCGCCTCAAAGAAAATTAATGATATCATCTCAACTTAACTAACTTACAACCAATCTAACCCTAGAACAGGGCCCATTAGGGTGGCAGAGACTGGTTATTGCATAAAACTTAAATTTTTACAAACAGAGGTTCAACTCCTCTCCCTAATAAAATGTTCATAATTAACATTTTAAGCCGCCTCATCACCATCCTACTGGCAGTAGCATTTCTTACATTAGTAGAATGAAAAGTGCTAGGATACATAGAACTACGCAAAGGACCCAATGTAGTAGGCCCATACGGCCTATTACAGCCTATCGCCGATGCACTAAAACTATTTACGAAAGAGCCACTACGACAAGCCACATCATCAGCCTCCGTATTTATTATCGCACCGATTCTAGCACTAACACTAGCCATAACCATATGAATCCCGCTCCCAATACCATATCCACTAATCAATATAAACCTAGGAGTACTATTTATACTTGCCATATCAAGCCTGGCAGTATACTCCATCCTGTGATCCGGATGAGCATCCAATTCAAAATATGCACTCATCATTTACCAAATACCTAAGAATCTCTTCCCTCCTCTGTTTGAGAGTGAGGTGGTTATAAGCGGTTCTTAATTTCCTCAGATCTTCAAGCCTCCAATCTGAATCCACATCTCCCATAATGTTTCAGCATTCCTACTGAGCAGAGTCATGGTTTTGATGACTTTGATCTTACAAAAATAATTTGATTGATGATTTTGATCTTACAAAAATAATTGTTTCATAACTTTGTATAAGTTTATTGGTTGATAAATGCTTTTGGTCTAAGAGAGTGGCATTATTTTCCAGGCATGCAGTCATTTTATGAAACTAAACAATAACCCCAAATAGATCTTATAATCAAATAAAACTAAAACAGCAATGAATCTTTATCCAGTTCTGATTCTTTGGTGCCATCTTGGTAAAGGGGATGAAAAAAATGTACTAAGTAAATAAAACTTTGTGCTTTGACTTGTCTGTTACTTTAGTAGGCAGGAAATAATTAACAGAAGGGCTAAAAAATATACTTAGGGCAGAGTACATTCCTGCAGAATTGATTTCTAGTATTATAGAGATGAGTTTAAATACAAAGATGAATAGCTCTTTGACCTATTGTCTGGTAAACCAATCAATTTCCCCTGTCTCTATGACTACAAATAATTATAACTCTAGGCAAGTTCCCTTTCTCGATTCAAAAAATTCTCAGGGTTCTGAAGTGATTATGTCAGAAACCAGCCCACGGGAGTTGCCTCTCTTATCATTAAAAGGTGTGAGTCAAAACACCATGGGCAATGTGCCATCTGGCTAGAGAGGCTTTTTCTTTCAGCAGGTCCTCCCAATGATGATTTCTTCCAGAAGCTGGACATAAATCTTAGCAGAGTGGATCTCAAGTCAGAAGGAACTGAATATTAGGGTTTACTACTTTGTCTGAATCACTTTGCTATGAGTGCTCACCCACATCTGTCATGTCTGTATTAGAAGTATTTTTTATTATTAAAAAATATTTGTAATGAATATGAACCACAATGAGATTTCCTTATGTGTCCAGGATTTCTTTTATTATTATTTACATTATGGCTAAAATAAAGAAGCGTCTCTTATAGTCAGACTTCTTATAAGAAATCAAGTGATGTACTTTAAGATTTACATTTAAAAATAATTTTATGGGGTAGTAACCAGCCTCAGACACAAAGGGTTCAGTGCTCCATTTTCTACCTGGGTTCAGGGCCTAAAACAGTGCTTGCCAGTCACCATTTCAAAAGGTAAATACAATTCTACAGTGGCAACAGCTGTGGAAATCAGAAGGTTTCTAAGAGTGGAGAATTTTATGTAGATATCGCATATGATTTTTTTTAGCATGCGACAATAGAACATCAAAAATTGTAGTAGACTTAAGCATAAGAAGAGTATACCAGATGGAAAAAGGGAAGTTAGCAAACATCTTCATAGAATCAGGTATATCTATTTAGTTATCAGGTAAGCAATTCAGATACAACACATCCATTATAAAATTTTTATATTTCAAGTATGCTCTTCTATGCTTCCCATTTCTAATAAAATTATCATGCACAATTTGCCAAGTGAAACAGCAGACTATTATTAGATGTTTTCCTTTCATTCGCCTTATCTGTAAACCAACTCCTGCCATTCTAATCTTGAAGGAACTTTCAAATTCATTTCTTCCCCCTCCATCCTCAATGCTGCTCTATCAGATTATAACCTGATTCTTTCAGGCAAGCATCTCAGCCTCGCAGCTGACTTCCTTGTTCCCTCCTCTTTTCTCCCTTGTGTCATCCACACCATCATCAGAGGTGCTTCTAAATCCCACCTTGATCACATACAGGGTCAATGGCTTCTCCATGCCTGTAGAATGCTCATTCTTCTCAGAATATGCATATTCTTTCACAGTGAGACCCCATATTTGTCTTTCAGCCACATTGCATATATTCCCCCAAAGCCCTTTGTTAGGCCATAACAAATTAGTATATAATTTCTTGATTTCACCAGAGTCTTTCATATATGTTGAGAGTCTTTTCCTTTCTTGCATAGACTATCATTCCTTAGCATCACAAAGATCAGCTCTTAGGGTGCATTTAAACCTCAGTGTCTACCTTTTCTAAAAAACATGTACCTCTATTGTAATACTAGTTATGCTGTATTTAGTTGTATGTTTACTCTTCTCTTGCTCCTTCACTACGCTGAGTTAATAAACACAGATTTTTTTTTCAAATTTTTACCCTCTCTTTGTTCCCACCACCCTGAGAATTCTAGCACAGTCTCTGGTAGGTAAAATATATTTAAATGAAAAAAAAATAGCTAAACTTAGACATATAGAAAGGGTATTAAAACAAAGACAGAAAAGTTTTCATATGAATAGAATTTAAATGTTGAGTGGGATGACAGTTCAGTTGATTATGAGCTGGTTAAGGAAAAATAATTTTAGGATATTTATGATTGCTTTTAATGTAAACATATATTATTATTCCAAGTTTGAGACAACCCAAGGTAAATTAGTGCCACATATTTGGACAAAGTTTCAAAGGAGATAGTGACAATTGTCATCTCTCCTCTCCAACTCTTAAGCTTGCTATGTCTCTACAGAATTCATGGTTCATGGATGGAATTGTCCAATAAGTTAAGAGGTTAACAGTCTGTATTTTAAATAAAAATGCTCAGCATAACATTCATCTTTGTCATTATTTTTTAAATGTATTAAGTGGCAGAGTAATACTTCTAAAGATTCTGGCCCTGGCATTATATTTAATCATCTAATAATGTTTTAAATCCAAAAAATAATCAAAATTAATGATCAACTTTATAATTTAATGTTAATGTTTAATGTTTATGAACAGAATTACCTTTTTTTTCCCAGTTAAAATCCCTAGGCATTTGATTTTTTTCCTAGTGTCAAGCAATAGAGTGGTGGTGGTGGTAGTAAGAAGCAAATATACACATGAATGTTTAGGATTTTTCACCTTTTAATACAGTATCAACTCATCTATTATGTCTCCAGGCTTGAATTGTAATGGTGTGCAGCATTTCTGGCTATTGTGATTGTTCCCACATTATTTGTGGGGTGTGTTTCAGTCTTATCAGTTAGAATGTATATTCCTCTTTAGTTACATTTTGCCTGTTCCTTTAGATGATTATCATATGGCTGACTGCAGTAATGTGTGTGTATGTTTGTGTCTGCACTTTTATGTGCACTTCATGTAAACTTTACTGTTTTTAATTTTAATAAATGATATTTTTATTTTTTTAATGGGAAAAAATAAACCTGGGTAGAGTGACCTCATTTAATTTTCTAAGCACTAAAGAGTCTGCACATAGGAAGCTTGGTCATTGAGAGGCATCATGAAATGGAACAGGACATACGTTCAGGGAGACTTTCTGTCTTGAAAAGTGTGTAGGAAGACAATGACAAGAAACATACAACTTATTTTATTCCTAGTCGCTGTGCTGCTGGAGAGCTCAGCCAAGAAAAAACACCATGTGCATGTGGAAGGCAAATCCTTCCCTCTGAAGTCCTGTGCCCTTGTATGGGTTACCTGTTTTCCATATGCAGTTAGTAGATGAATATAGGAAAAAAGGTCAAGACCAGACTGTTAGTTGCTTCAGTTTCCAACAGAGTACAAAGGAACCATTCGGATTTTAGAGGACAGAATTGAGTAAGTTTAATATACATCACTTTTTGTATTTAGCTCTATTTATTTTAGTGAATATATTTTTAATTAAATCAAAGTAGGTAATAATGAAAAGTAGAGGTAGCCTTGAGATAGAATGATTCACTAAGTGAAATATTCATTAGTGAAATTCACTGAAAGCCAAATATCCTCATTATGATTATATTTTTCTACAATTAAAAGCAAGATTTATAATTAAGCAAGGTTTCAGACTCA
>PVHT021183519.1:13852194-13863949 GCA_004024745.2 Catagonus wagneri
TTTTCAATGCCCTTTTCTTTTTCTGCTCCTTCTGGAATTCCTATTATGCATAAATTGGGCTGCTTTATATCATCCCATAGATCTCATATTGCTTTCATGTTTTTTAATTTGATTTTCTGTCTGCTGTCCTGAATGCGTGATTTCCATTATTCTATCTTCTACATATCTAATTCATTCCTCTGCATTATTCAAACTGCTCTTTATTGCCTTTAGCTCAGTTTGCATCTCTGCAAAAGAGTTTTCTAGCTTTTCTTGGCTCCTCCTTATGATTTCTAGCTCCTTTCTAAAGGACTCTGCATTGCTGTTTGCATCTTCTCTTAATTTCTGGATATTCTGCCTTAATTCTTCAAGTATTTTCATTACCTCCCTTCTGAACTCGATTTCTGACAGACTGCAGAGGTCTGTTTCATTGTTGGCTGCTTTAAATGACTTGTCCTGTTCTTTTAACTGGGAATGGTTTTTGAGCTTCTTCATCTTGTTTGTGGTTTTCTTTTTCTGTGAGTTTGGGGAAGCCACACTGTAGACTTGGAAGGCTACTTCTAGGAAAGAGCTCCCCTTTGTATTTTTTGGTGGGGTTACTATTTATTTTTGGTGTAGGATTTTGACTATTTGATGTCTATTTCTTTGGAATGAGCAGGCTGTTATCTCAGTGGTACTCTGAGTGTTCTCTGTGAGAGTGTAGGAATGTCTACGGTCGACAGTTGGTGCCTAGTCTCTATGCTCTCAATTGCAGGAAGGTGGCGCTGTCCACTCCTAGTTGTCTGGCCCTGGGAAGTGGTCGCGAGCTATAGGCAGATCTACCAGGTGTCTTGAGCATTTGGTAATAGCAGCAGCAGGAAGTATGATTTCCCTTAGGAGTGAGAGCCATGGGAAGCTAGTGTTTGATTGCAAAGTCCTCTTTGAGGTGATTGTAACCACAAGATGTACCTGTCAGAGGCTGGCTCAGCAGGCTGGCGTTTGTTCTGCCCTTCTTCTGATGCTTGCTCATCAGTTGGGGCGGTTTCCTGGTTCCAGTGGCTGGTGCTGGCCCCGCTCCTCTGCAAAAGCTAGTTCTGTGTGATCGTGTATTGCTCCGCCTGCCAGAGCTACCAACTCTGTGGGCTGACGCAGTCACCTATGTCCATGGACCGGCACAGGGCCCCGCCACCCTCGCTGATGCTGCCTGGCGCAGGCGCCTGGGTCCACAACCTGGCACAGTGCTCCGCCCACGAGCTTCAAGGCACAGGCTCCACCCCGCTGCCGCAGCTGCAGCCTCCACTGGCTCCTACCCACCTCCACTCTCTTTGGCGGGGCACCGTCGCCCCACCCTACACGCTAGTTTAAGTTGCTTCCTATGGCGGTCAGCCCCTCTTCCTCTCCTCCTCCCTAACAATCCAGAGGCTTGCCTCCCCTGCGGGACTAGACTTCCTCAGTTCCCTCATTCCTGGTTTTGCTCTCCACAAATCCTAGAATATCGCTGTTCCTTGTCCTATTCCCGCAACCGCCACAGCCACTAACCTCTGCCCTCTCCCAGGGACTAACCTTAGGAACCTGTGTCTTAGCTCCCAGGCACCGCCCGGCACCTCAGGCTGTGGTGTCTGTGCCAGTATTCAGGTTGTGTGTGTGAGTCTCTAGCTCCGATTTTCCTATCTCCATCCAGCTGCTGCGTTTTTCTCAGGCTTTGATGTCCCTTTAGTTCCGTTGATCATTGATCCATTGATCGTTGTTTAGGTTTCTTCCCAGGAAACTTTTCTTTTTCACAGCTCCCTCCCTGGGGTGCTGGCTGCCATCCTGATTCCTTTTCTCTCTCTCACCTTTTTTTTTTTTCTTCTGTTGTTCTACCCAGTTATTTCAAGGGTTTCTTGCAGTTTTTGGAGGTTTAAATTAATCAGCATTCAGATGATGATTTGTCCAAGTTGTTTTATATTTAGATGCGTTTTTTGATGTATTTGTGGGAGAGGGTGAGCGTGACCTCTTAATCCTCCGCCATCTTGCCAACAGACCTCTACTAGATATTTAAGATCTTGTGCCTTTCTACAAAAATGGTAAAAGAGGAAGTGTGCCTTTTATGTAGATTGCATATAAAGATTTGATAACGTTTATTCAATGAAAACAGTACTAAAATTCTTCAAGCTGTATGAACCATTTATTTTGAGACCTTATATATTGATTTCCTCCTATGGTTCTCCTCAACATCCCACCTAAAAAGAAACAGCATTTTCTTCTACTTGCTTAACCTTTTGCTGGAAAGTACTACAATTTCTTCAGATATCTATCATCTATTGAAAATAATGGAAACATTAATTTTTTTCCCTTTCAAGGGTATGGGAAGAGTAGCTATAATTTTTCTTGATTAGTCAGAACAGTGATATTAACTCACTGAAAATGACATGCTGCATCAAAGTGATGTCATTAGTGAAAAAGGAGCTGCCCTGGCCTGCTCCACCATATTCCCTGTCACTGTCCTTCCCATATAAATATAACTCTTTGTCCCAAGTGCCTTTTGTCTCTTCTATGCCTACTCTGGAGCCCACACAATTTTCTGTGCCTACTTTCTTGAGTTAGTTCTCAGTCTTGAGACAAAAATTTATGTAACAAAGAGGTCAGGTTATTATGTAGGTTTTGTAAAATAGTTGTGCATTTAACCATAATTTTGAATTTTTTGTTTTTTGCTTTTTGGGGCAGCACTAGCAACATATGGAGATTCTCAGGTAAGCGTTCCAATCAGAGCTGCAGCTACTGGCCTGCATCAGAGCCACAGCAATGCCAGATCCGAGCCACATCTGCAACCTACACCACTGCTGTGGCAATGCTGGATCCTTACCCACTGAGCGAGGCCTGGAATAGAACCCACAACCTCATGGTTCCTAGTCAGATTTGTTTCCACTATGCCATGATGGGAACTCCTAGCCATAATTTTTTTTTTTTTGCCTTTTTGTCATTTTATGGCCGCGGGTTTATGGCTGCACCCGCAGCATGTGGAGGTTCCCAGGCTAGGGGTCTAATCGGAGCTGTGGCCACTGGCCTGCGCCGCAGCCACAGCAATGCAGGATCCGAGCCGCGTCTGCAACCTACACCACAGCTCACGGCAACGCTGGATCGTTAACCCACTGAGCAAGGGCAGGGATCGAACCCGCAACCTCATGGTTCCTAGTCGGATTCGTTAACCACTGTGCCACGACGGGAACTCCCCTAGCCATAATTTAGAATGTAACTTTTAAAAAGATGGAAAGCTGATTTACTGAAAATATGTACAGTTTTTTTAGCCTTTGTTTTAGAAATTCTGCAGAGTTTCCTTATAGTCTAGTGGGTTAAAGACCTAGCATTGTCACTGCAGCTGCCCAGGTTGCTGCTGTTGCTGCTGTAGCATGGGTTAGATCACTGGCCTGAGAACTTGTATGTGCCACAGGCATGGCCAAAAAAAAAAAAAAAATTCTGTATTATAAATGAAGATGTTTAAGTCCTAAAATTTCATCACATGACAAATGAATGCTCCATTAGGAATTTGAAAACCTTACCCTTATAAAAAATAATAAAATTGGATTTCTCTGACTTATGCCCAATGATATAAAAATCAAAAAATAATTTGAAAGATAGTAATTTTTTGTTCTTATCCAAGGATGTCTTCCTTTTGAAGCAAGAATATAAGACAATTATAAAATCTCATTTTAAACAACCCACTGTTACTTTATTTAGAACTGTGTATTTATTGGAGATGATTTTCATATAGTGAATTTCTCTTTAAATTTGCCCAACTTAAGAGATCCCTTTATATAATGAATGACATTACAGTGTCATGTAGCTTTCTTTTATTCAGTTTCCTTACTTTTTTTTTTGTCATTTTAGGGCTGTACCCATAGCATATGGAGGTTCCCAGGCTAGGGGTCCAATTGGAGCTAAAGCTGCCGGCCTACACCAGAGCCACTGCAACGCCAGAGCTAAGCTGCAGCTGCGACCTAAACCACAGTTCACAGCAATGCAAGATCCTTAAACCACTGAGTGAGGCCAGGGATCGAACCCACAACCTCATGGTTCCTAGTAAGATTCATTTCCGCTGCGCCATGACGGGAACTCCTCCTTAAGCTTCTCAATTGCACTACATTCACTGTAATATCAAGAAATTTTCTGATCTTAAGCTTTTAGAAAAAAAATAAGACATAGAGAAGATATATTTACTTTATTGTAGTTACTCATCATTACCATATGTGACTTCTGCATCACCTTAGTAATTCACAATATATTTTCCACATATAAATTATTTTTACCACTTCATAATACGGAGAAGAAAATGCACAGATGCATATCCATTCAGAAAAACTCATAATCCACTGATTGTAAGAGCAGGCAGAAGTGAAATTAAAATTCCTTGTAGAATACAGATGCAGATGTATTTTTATTGGTAAAATAAAATGTCGGAAAAAGCAAGATTATTCCAAGTTTCTTCCCTAGAGACAATTTTTGGTAGTTTTTCTAATTATCTATCTCCTTGTGTAGTTTTTTAGTTTACTTCTCCAACATCCCATTATTTAGCTTTTAAATAAGGTGTACTCTGCTACTGAGTCACCTCTGCCTCCTTCATTAGTTTGCCATTTATTATTTTGGTATCATAGGAAGAAATTTAAACTGAATTTCAACCTTATCTGAATTATTTAGAGTTTGCTTTGAGAATTTGGGTAAAGACATTTTCACAAGATAATTCTGGAAATAGTGTTTCTGTGTGATGTTAATATTCTAGAATATAAGTTAAACTTCAGAGAATTCTCTTGAATGTTTGGTAATTTGAATTTGCATTTTCCTCTCACAGAGATGGGTAACCACACGAATATCATAAACCATCTGAGAAACAATAACATTATTTAGCTGTAAGTGGCAGTCTTTTTAAAGTTTACATATATTTTGCATCTCATTATGAGATAGGCATGTTTTTAGTTGTAAGTTGTGCCATCGTCATGTTTGTTTCCCTGATATGTCAGGATTTGAAAAACAGAGCTTTGAAGCAGACTATCACTTATTTTAATAAATGTACACATTTTGGAGGTAGCCACACTTGAGAACTATACATTTTGGATGTAATGGCAGGATTTGCCTTTTGCCAAGATAGATTATATTTCACGAAGAAGACTAAACATTTTAATAAATTGATGTTTGATCCTCACCCTTAAATTCTCTGTGAAGAAAACTGAATTAATATTTTAATACCCAAACAGGCAAATGCTGATGCTAGTGTCTCTTTTTCAAACAGGACTGTATGCTGAGTAAAGGTATAAATTAACAGTTTTTGCTTCTGTTGAGAGAATAGGGGCACATTACTGAGAGTGGATAAAGAATTCAAAAGGTCACAAGCCCGAACTGTCTCTTTATTGGTTGACAATAAATACCCAACAAAGACCTTTTTGCTTTTTAAATCAAAACAGAGCAGTAGACAAGGTTCTTAAATAACCTTACTGGAAATTGTTGCCTACTAGGCATGTATGTTGTCGTACAGATTCCATCCCACTGGAGACCCTCCATTTAAATCTGCCCTAAAACTCCAGGGACAGTGACACACTAGTTTGATGAGCTACTGACTTGAATGTTGTCTCACTTGATATTTACTGGTTTCCAATTTTAGGCTTCTTTATTCATGTTAATTAACTCTTTTACTGGGATAGGAACATTTTTAGATGAGAAACAGACCAGTGGATATACATCTCTAAAATACATGGAGGGCAAAAACTGTTAGGACCAACTGCACAAATGAGAAACCCAGGAGTAGGGGGACTTAAAGGACTTGCTCAAAGTCAAGGATTATGGAAATATGAACTTAAATTTAGTTGTATATATCATTAAGGAACAGTTATTCCTTACACACCAAAAAAACTATTGTGACTTTGGAAAAATCATAACCTGCTCATATCTTCAGTTTACTGCATTTGCCATGCAATTTTGTTAACATGATCAGATTTCAGAAACATGGAGAAAGGCACTTTAATTTCAAATCAATATCCTATGTCATAAAGAAAACAATGCTGCATTGCTGAGGGTAATGTAAGATTGTGAATAATGGATGAAGATAATGCCCTCAGAAGATTGTGATTTCTTTGAAGTCCCCCCTACAACCCAAGAGTAAGCCTAAATTCTAAGACAAATGAAGAAATTTTAGAGCATTCATAGTTTAATAAGATAGTATAATGTTATCATGAGTTTTCATTGTGATTTATGCATAATCTCATCTAAATGATGCAAGTGTGCAAAAATAGCAAATTTTTAAAATTAAATATGTTAAGTGATCAATTAGCCATTGAACTATTTCCAAAGACTCCCACTTGAAGGCATATCAACGTATAATATATATTCCCATTAGTGGTGATATTAATTATATTAATTATGCTAAGTCAATCATTAATGTATCTAAGAAAATAATATAATGATTATATTGCTACTATGGATACATTCCAATATACAAAAATCTTATCAAGGGCTATAGTAGTATTAACATTTTCCAGGTTTTGTTCTCATGAATCAATGAATATTAATGCAATTTTGTTAGTGATTCTTGCATTTAGTCCTGTTGAGAACCGACCTAAGCTAACTTGGGCCATCCTGGTAATCTGGTTCTTCTTAGAAGTATTGTTAGTCTCCTATGATTTGTGATTGAACCCCTTGTCCATAATATATCAGGCTGAATTATAGCACACATATAAATACTTAACTAAGAAGAGGCACTGGTTTCTTACAAATTTCTTAAATTTCCAACTCTACCTTGAAGAGTTGTAGGATGTTGGAACTGCCATGTTTGTTTGCCTTCTTTTTGTGTTGTTATTTCTGGAAAATTCTCATCTTTTAGCACATCTAATTTCCCCCAATAAAATCGTTTTTGTCATCTTTAGGCTGTTATTCAGTTACCTGTGGTTGATGTTTGTTTTGGTTGTCCTTAGACTCCTGGCTGGGCTCTTTAAACTACTCTTTACTCTTAAAGTGTGTATTTTGAGTAGATTACTTCAAATGTTAACTAACTGCCACTTAGGCATTCATAAAAGTGGATTCATACGTAAAGGCACATACGTGCATACACCCTGTAATGTTTATACATACCATAAATTACAGATAATATAAAACACTTCGGGAGGAAGCCTTTTCTTTTAGAATGAGAAAATGTTTTGAGTATCCTTTTAAACTACATAGTTTAGAAATTCCTCAAAGTTTCTAAAGTAGGTATGGCAGCTTGTTTTGTTTCCTGATGCAATACAGATGTTTTTCTATTATATACCATAGAATATTTCAAGTTACTTGTTATATAACTTCAATTTCCTTGATTTTTGAAGATAACCTTCTAGTATTGAGGTTATGCTATGTGAGACTCATGCTATGTGTCCATGAGTCTACATTCATGTCACTGTGGACATTTTCAAAGTGACCAACGTAACAGCTGAATTAAAAAATTCTAGATCAAGCATTTTTGAAACATCTTGATTCTGCATAAGATGATACATACACACAAATATAAATATGCATATATTACACACAGAATAGCTCATAAAACATTTATAAAATATATTTTGCTCACATAGAAAGTATTAAAGCAGATATAATTCATATGTGTCCAAATGTATATTTCTATATCTTTCTGTCATCTGTCAATCTCGCAATCATTTCTGTTAAGGATAATTCACTGACTGTCTTTAATCATTTCTCCATTTCCAATATTTCACCGAAGTGATGAGTGAGATGTTTTCTTTCCCAATTATGGGTGACCGTGTGATTCAGTTCTAGCTGATGTGGCATAAGATTTCCAAGGAGCATCTGGAAGAACTTTGGCTAATCTGATAAAAAAGAATAGATGGATCTGATGCTCTTTTTCCTCCTTCATACTTACCAGCTTTAACTAATGTATTACATTAGAGGCTGCATCTACCATCTTTCTAAAACGAAGAGAAAAGCATAGTTCAAGAAAAGGTCGATATGCCAACAGTGGCATAAAGATAGAAGATAAGACTTTGATAATTTTAAGTAGCTGAAAAAATGCCAGTAACTACCTGCCTCTAGACCTCTTTTATTTTTTTATTTTTTGTCTTTTAAAGGCCACATCCACAGCATATGGAGGTTCCCAGGCTAGGGATCAAATCAGAGCTGTAGCTGCCGGCCTACACCACAGCCACAGCAACGTGGGACCCAAGCTGCATCTGCGACCTACACCACAACTCACAGCAGTACTGGATCCTTTAACCCACTGAGCGAGGCCAGGGATCGAACCGACGTCCTCATGGATACTAGTCATGAGGGGAACTCCACAGACCTCTTGATTCAAGTTTAAGTTATTTTCAGTCAAGGTGTTGGTTACTTTATCAATTGGAATGGTGGCTACAACCACTCTAATTGATGTGTGTATGTATGTGTGTGTGTTTGCGTATGTGTGTGTGTAACTTGTAATTTCTCCAAAAAGCTTTTTACCTTTGTGATTTGATTTTTCTTTAGCAAGGTTACTAATTGTAGGTAATAAATTCGTTTCCTAAATTAAAACTTAATTTTCATAGAAAAGTCTTAGGTTCATAGAAAAATTAAACATAAGGTACAGAGATTTCCCACATACCACCTGCTCCCACACATGCATAGATTTTCTCATTATTAAAATCCCTTGTAATTGTGGTCCATTTGTTACAATGGATGAATATACAGACACACTGTAATTACCCAAAGCCCATATGTTACGTTATAGTTCATTCTTAGTGTTGAACATTTTATAGATTTGGACAAATGTTTAATGACATTTATCCATCATTATAATATCATACAAAGTTTTTTCACTGCCCTAAAAATCCTCTGCACTCTGCCAAATCATTTCTCTCCCCCATACCAACCCTTGGGAACCAATGATATCTTTTTTTTTTTTTTGTCTTTTTTGCCTTTATGTAGAGCCGCACCCACGGCATATGGAGGTTCCCAGGCTAGGGGTCTAACAGGAGCTATAGCTGCCGGCCTTCGCCACAGCCACAGCAACATGGGATCCGAGCCACGTCTGCAACCTTCACCACAGCTCAGGGCAACGCCGGATCCTTAACCCACTGAGCAAGGCCAGGGATCGAACCCGCAACCTCATGGTTCTTAGTCGGATTCGTTAACCACTGTGCCATGACGGGAGCTCCGAGATTTTAGTTTTAATGAAGGGTAACATCAGTTCTTTCATGGAGGAGTTCCTGTCGTGGCTCAGACGAAACTAATCTGACTAGGATCCTTGAGAATGTAGGTTTGATCCCTGGCTTCACCCAGTAGGGTAAGGATCTGGTGTTGCTGTGAGCTGTGTGTAGGTTGAAGACACGACTTGGACCTGGCATTGCTCTGGCTGTGGTATAGGCCAGTGTCTACAACTCTGATTCGAACCCTAGCTTGGGAACCTCCATATGCCGGGTGTGCAGCCCTAAAAAGACAAAAAAAAAAATTCCTTAATGGGTTGTATCATTGGTGTTGTATATAAAAAGTCATTACCATACATCAGGTCATTTTCTCCTATTTTATCTTCTAGGTGTTTTATATTTTTGTAATTTACCTTTATGTCTATGATCCATATTAAGCCAATTTTGGAGAAGGTTATAAGGTCTATTTCTAGATTTATTTATCTTGCATGCGAATGTCCAGTTCTTTCAACACCTTTGTTAAAAGGACTATTTTTGCTATATTGTATTGCCTTTGCTCTTTTGTCAAAGATCAGTTCACTATTTCTAGATTGGGAATGAAGACATAAAACTGTGTTCATTCATAGAAGACATGATTGTCTATGTAGAAAATCTGAAAGAATTTTTATGGGTTCTCTTTTCTCTTTTTATGGGTTCTCTTTTCTGTTTCATTGATCTGTTTGTCTTTTCTTTCACCAATACCACACTGTCTTGATTACTGTAACTTTACAGTGGGCCTTGAAATCAGGTAGTAAGCCTTTCAAATTTGTTCTCATCCTTTTATATTTTGTTGACAATTCTGGGGATTTTTGCCTTTCTGTATGAACTTTACAATCAGTTTCTCAACATCAACAAAATTATTTTCTGGGCTTTTGGTTGGAATTATACTGAATTTGTAATTAAGTTGACAAGAATTTACATCTTGATGATATTAATCTTTTATCTGTAGACATGTAACAGCTCTGTTTATTGAGTTCTTTGATTACACACATTGGAGTTTTGTAGTTCTCTTCAAATTCATCTTGTACACATTTTATTAGATTTATACCTAAATATTTCATTTCAGGAGGTGCTAAAGTAAATGGTACTGTGTTTTTAATTATAAATTCCACTTGTTTGTTATTGGTATATGGGAAAGCAATATAAGAATTTACATTATATTCTTCATTCTTATTGTAATTATTAATTCCAGGAGTTCTTTTGTTAATTCTTTCAGATTTTCTACATAGACAATCATGTCTTCTATGAATGAACACAGTTTTATGTCTTCATTCCCAATCTAGAAACATTTTCTTTTCTTTTCTTCCCTATTGCATTAGCAAGAAGTTCCTCTGTTTCTAGTTTACTGAGAAGTTTTATCATGAATGACTGTTGGCTTTTGTCAAATGTTTTTACTAAATATTAACATGATCATGTGATTTTCTTTTTTGGTATTTTGATGTGATGAGTTACATTAATTGATTTCAAATACTGAATCAGCCTTGCATATGTGGATAATTCCTATTTGGTCATGGTGTATAATTATTAACTTTTTTAAATTCGATTTTCTAATATTTTGTTAAAGATTTTTGCATCTATGTTCATGAGATATTGATCTGTATTTTTCTTTCCTTGTAGGGTCTTTAATTGGTATTGGTATTAGGGTGATGCTATTTCAAAGAATGAGCTAGGAAATACTCCCTCTGCTTCTGTCTTTTGTAGAGGTTATAAATAATTGACATAATTTTGTTTTTAATTGTTTGGTAGAATTCATCAGTGAACATATATGGGCCTTGTGCTTTCTTTTTGGAAACTCTGTTTGGATTTTTACTTGTTACTAGGATGGAGTGAATACCTAAAGTTTATTTCCAGTGCATACAGAATTGGAAGTCATAAATTTGATTGTTTTAAAGGTACAGTTGATTTACAGTGTTGTGCCTAGAAGTCAAAAATTTTGTTTTAATGTTATTTGCGTTTGGAGGGGTTTTGATTGACATTTGAATGACCATGATACTAATTTGTACTGGCTATTTCAGCTAAATATTATATAATAGTTTTTTTTTATTTGTGTACATAAGTTTTTTTTCTACTAAACTTCTAACAATTGGTGCTTAGGTAGTAATTGCAAAATTATTTTTTCTGTTTCTATGCTCTAAATTTAAATGTTTGGCTGAATAGGTTGAATTTCAAATATTTGACTTTACTGAAAGAACAAATTAGCCAACTAATGAATTAGTATTGGACAGAAAAAAATAATGGGGATATTTTTTTCCATCCAACAATCATAGAATTTTTGTATACTTTTATAGAACAGAGCTGTAGGCATCATTAGAAAACTTCAACTGGTTTAGATATACAGGCTGATGAGGAAATATCTTTATTGACTATATACATAACAAAAAAAAATTACAGCATGCAAAATGAGGCCCATTTAATGATTCTTCCAAACTTCAGTGATTGTATTTTGCATCTCTTCTTGTTTAATTTTTACAGCTTGTATTTCTTTGCTCAGTGTTTCCTGTAAATGATCAATCTTTGCCTCCAGTCTATTTCCAATGCCTTGCATCATCTTCAGCATCAACAGTCTAAAGTCTCTTTCTGGGAGGCTGATAATCTCATCACTGAGCTGTTTTTCTGGGCTTTTCTCT
>PVHT021183519.1:13864049-13883303 GCA_004024745.2 Catagonus wagneri
CAAAGTTTGTATGGAGGGGGCTTGCTGTAGGCTTCCTGATGGGAGGGAGTGATGCCTGCTCACTGGTAGGTGGGGTTGATTCCTCTCCCTCTGATGGGGCTTTGTCTCTGGATGAGATTAGAGGCTGGCTGTGTGCCTGAGGGGTCTTTAGGCAGCCTGTTTACTGATGGGTGGGGCTGAGATCCCACCTGAATTGTTGTTTGGCCTGGGGCTTCTCAGCGCTGATGGGAGGGACCAGATTTTTCCCAGAAATGGCCCCCTCCAGAGAAATGCAGGCTTTTGAAGGTCCCCGAGAGCTTCACCTCCAATGCCCTTCCCCCACAACAAGGCACAGTCACCCCTGTTTTCCCAGGAGATCCTCCAGGAATTGCAGTCAGGTTCCACCCAGATTCCTCTGGAGAATGCTTTGCCCTGGGACCCAGTGCACGTGAAAGTCTGTGTGTGCCTTTCAAGAGTGGGGTCTCTGTTTCCCCCAGTCCTGTGGAGCTCCTGCACACAAGCCCCGCTGGCCTTCAATGCCAGATGCTCCGGGGGCTCTTTCTCCTTGTGCCCGATCCCCAGGCGTGGGGTTTTGACGTGAGGCTCAGAACTCTCAGTCCTGTAGCTGAGTCTCTGTGATGCAGTTACTTTCCAGTCTGTGGGGCTTCCCACCCGGGAGGTATAGGGTTGCTTCTATCACGTAATCGCCCCTCCTACCTCTTGATGTGGTCTCCGCTGTGTCTTCTGGAGCACAGTATCTTTTTTGGAAGTTTACAGTCCATTTGGTTGAAGGTTGCTCAGCATTTGGTTGTATTTTTGCTGTTATTTGGGACAGAAGTTGAGCTCCAGTCCTTCTATTCCGCCATCTTAATCCAATCTCAATGATTCTTCCAAACTTTATGTAGGCTTTTTTTTTTCATTGAAAGAGATGTGGAAACACTATTTTCCACTGTTCTCCATATTCTTTCTCACCTGTTCAACTCCTCATTATTATAAATCATCCAGCCAGCCAGGAAACAGAAGTTTACATAGGTTAAATCAAGGAGGATGGAAAAATCCTCAGCTATCCTTTTCACCTCTCCCAGTGATGCTATGACAGAAAAACAGCTTCTGCTATACAATTCCTATTTTAATTTTGATTCTAATAAAAGTTATACATTATTCAGTGAAAATATTAAATGGCAATTGAGTTTTTTGCCAAAATCCTATGTATTATTGATTAAAACCTTCAGTAAGGCTGATCCTGACATAGCTTTGTACCCAGTATTAAAGGGAGTGAAGAACAGTGCTTAGTCGTCTAATACTTTATTTTAAAAATCACCATAGGAGTTCCTGTCATGGCACAGTGGAAACAAATCCAACTAGGAACGATGGGGTTGTGGGTTCGATCCCTGGCATCGCTTAGTGGGTCAATGATCCGGCATTGCCGTGAGCTGTGGTGTAAGTTGCAGACGCGGCTCGGATCTGGAGTTGCTGTGGCTCTGGCGTAAGCTGGCAGCTACAGCTCCTGTTAGACCCCTGGCCTGGGAACCTCCATATGCTGTGGGTGCAGCCCTAAAAAGATCAAAAATAATAGATAAAAATAAAAATCACCATAAGTTACACTAGAAACAATTATTGCTTCTTGCTCACCCTAAAGGGACAAGTTACTGAAGATAATAAGTAGTTTAATTCTCTATTTTAGACACACTGTAAATTGGTACTTAGGATTTTTTAAAAATTATCATTTGTAGAAATTGTCTCAACAGCTGTCTTCAAAGACTTGGCTATTGCAAAGGCAATGATTCATGCTCGGTTATGAAGCACATACACAGTTCATTTACTACCTAAAATACTTCTATGCCAAACAGAGGCTGATGTATTGAGCCAGTTGTCAGAGTAATAACAATCAAATAAAAAGTGAGTGAGTGATGGAGGAATTCTGTCTGTTTTCTTTGCCTTAAGAATTATTTAGCTTTTTTTTTCTCTCATAGAGAATCCCTTCTGTTGTCTTTACCTTACAGACAGTCATCTTTTCCAGTATTATCCCAAAACAAATCCTAATATATTTGATTACCAACTTCCTTTTGTGTTGGCTTTTGTAGCATTGTGTACAAAAATAAACCTTAATTACAAGTATTGCAGTCACTAAATTAAAGTATTAATTAAAGATTATAGGAAGGAATTAAATAATATATTTTAGTAACATGTTACTGTTCTTAGTGTTCATGTTTATGTCAAAATTAGGATCTAAAAGATATATATATATATACACACATATATATATATATGTACTTATAATCAGCCATAGACTCATATTAATTATTAATTGCTATTATAAATAATAAAAGTAAATCACTTTAACTGCATGCTTCACATAGCAATTTCATGGATTCACTTTGTGAATGTAGATAGCCTTGCAAATCAGTATGATATGTTTTGGAATTTTATATATTCATCCAACAAAGTAGCTTACTTCTAATTAAGTTATAAGCTCCTTATTTATACTTCTTGTTATCCTATAAAGTATTTTTAGATAAGTGCATGGATTAATCAATTAACAGTGTTTTTCTTTTTCAAATACCTCATTCGTTGTTTAGCTTAGTTGAAGAATCACTCTCAAAGTGAACCCATAGAATTAACCATGGATTTACCTGTAAACAAACTGAATTGTGTTAGATGAATTCAGTTGTGTAACTACCTAAATATGAAAACTGGGCTAAGTCCTTTGGGGGAAATTAAGAAAAGTGAAAACTATTCTTGGTAATTTTTTGATTAATTGAAGAGAGCGAAATGGATCAAATTAGCTAACAAACTATATAAATCGTGGAATATGGTGCCAAATGAGAGAGATTTAGCAGCACTGATCTCCAAACATTGTAGTAGGAATAACTTCTCTGTTGACAATGGAAGTACCATTTGTCATAAAGTTTTTAATTTTCAATTACTGCCCTTTATCAGGCACAATCAGAGACAGCTTGTAGATTATATTATAAACTTCCCACCTTTCTCCAGTCATTAAATACCAACACACACACACACACACACACACTGTGATATACAGCACAGATAGGAAATGAATCACATGGATATAAAGAAGAATTTGTTCAGTAAGGTCACAGCTTTATAAAGAGTGTGCCAGCTCAAGGCAGGGCAAAAATGAATAGAACAGAGGGAGGCTTGTAAGTATGGCTTTGTGAGGTATGGCTACTGCTAGCCAAGTTTCTAGATCCTCTATAGCTTTATTTTTGTTTTCAGAAAGACTAGCAGTAACTGATTTCCACATCCCTTCAATCAAGAATTTCTTCTTGTATTTTGATGACTGTATCAACATCTAACTTTTCACTATATGATTTTCTCTCTCCCTGAGGACTTTTGCTTCTGGTCATTGAGTTACAGATATGCATATAGAATCTATTATTTTTATTGTATTATATTCTGTACAGGAAACATTAATGATATATCTATGTGCCAGGAAATATACAACAAATAGAGATCTTGAAAGATAGAATAAATAAAATAAAAATTAACAGAAGGTATTAGTATGCTACAGGAGACACTTAAAGTGCTAGGTGAGTATCTAATTCTTAGGAGAGTTAAGGTCCAAAAGAGGAAGTGGAGCTGGACCTAAATTCTGAAAAATCAGCAGTTTATTAGGCATAATAGAGGAGCTGACCATTCTAGTTAGAGGCATGCAGTTCCGTATCAATGACTATAACATGAATGGAGGGTATGATAGGAAATGAGGTTTTATGCCAGGTCCATAACCTTTAGAAAATGCAGAATCACTGAACTGTTTTATAAATGAGAATGATATGATAGATTTGCATTTTAGCAAGATAGGTCTTGCCCTATTAAAAAATGAATGGGAAAGGAAAAAGGATGAGGCATATGTAGGGACCACTGGATATTTGAGTTTAATAGCAGCAGGAGGTTAGAACAAGTTACCCTGATCTAGGCAGTACAAAAAGTTGTGGGTCATTGCCTTATTTTTATATGGAGTTGAGGTATCATTGAAGAATTCAGAGCAGGGGACAGAGGGTATTAATACCAGCACTAGAATTTAGAGAGATAATTTGTCAAACCTTGGAAGGATTAATTGGAAAGTAGTGAGAGTAGAAATGGGAAACTGATTAGGAGCCATTTACAATAGGTTGAGTCATAAAAGAACATGTGTCTGAAGTTGGGTGAAGTCATTTGTTATGTAGAAAAGAGAATAACTCACAGATTTTCTACTGAAAGACAGTCTTCCTTCCTTATTTAGAATTTCTCACTTGTGACTATCATATTCACTATATAGATTTAAAAACTTATTTTGCTTACTGTGTCTCTCTAGAACTGGAATAGTAGCTCGGCAAAGACAACTTGGTTTGGTCAATTTGTGTCCAGTGCTGTATCCCCAGAACAGTACTGAATGAAGATTTGTCCATTGAATGAAAAAGTACAAAGTTACAGAGGCCTAAAGAGCTTTGAATCCTGTCACACATCACTTATAGTACCTCCTGAAATCTCTTAAAATTAGAAAACAATGCTCATAGTTGTTAGTCTAATTCTAAGGGAGGTAGTTTTGTAGTTTAAAAAATAGTACTTTTGTTATTTTTAAAAAAGTCAATTGATTGGCCCTATCCGTAGTGGTTATGTTCTATACAGACTGTAAATACTGTGTTGGTGAATAATGAACCATCACTCCTCAGGAAAATATGTACATGTCTCATGTAACTTACAGTTTTAAATCCTAAAAATATTTCATCCTGGTAGATTCTATTTTTTTTCCTTTCATAAAAGAGAAAATGAGGTTCAGAACTGTTAACTAAATGACTTGCCTGAAGTTGCTCAATTAATAGGTGCCAGAACTGGGATTTAAACACTGTGTAACTGGTTCCAGAATGGTATCTTCTTACACTACCTTGCACTGCCCCTACCATCTCCAACCTCTCGTCATTCTGTATGAGATCTAAAACAAGAAGGCATAGCACTATCCTCTTCTGCCTTAACGGGGAACATGCACCAAACAACTCAGATTTTTTATGGCTGTGAGCCTGCCCATGAATGACCATGAATATGTACCAGGAGTATTTATTTGGAGGTTATGAACATATTTTAAAGAAAAGGAGAATTTGAATATATAGAATCTCCAAAATCAAAATCTATGAATAAAGAGAACAGACTGTACTTAATAAGTAAGTACAGTTACTTAATAAGTAACACATAAGTACTGCTACTTAATAAGTAAGACATAAGAGAATGTGTTCTGGAATATTGTGTCTCAACTCAAGTATTTGGTCTTTTTAGTTTAAAAATCAATTGTTATTACTACTACATGTCACCTGATAGTTGACTTAATTTGGATTTTTGTTGCGTATAAAAAAAAATCTAAAGTGTTCTAATCTTCTAACTTCATTTCCTTAACAGATTCACTGTATTAAAAAATCTTTGCGCCTGTTCTTGTATAGATTTACTTTAGACTCTTTAAAATATGGTCTCAAATGTAATCCATAATCCTAGCCTCAATTATTATCTTGAACAAAGTTATTACTTCTGGTATTAAAATACAAGTTATGTAGGAAATTTCAAGTGCAATTTCAACTGTCAGAACTTATCTTTTGATGTTAAAACATACTCTAAGGTAATTACTCTGTAGTCTACAAAAATCAGAAGTATTTTAGCCAGTGAAGATGAAGTACAAGATGTGCAAAGGCTACTCAGAATCCTTTCAATGAACTTTCTCAAATACTCTCTTGGAAAAGCTTGATATTGGAGAAATACTTCACTTTCCTATAAAGAATAATTGGAATTTTATTTTTTTTAACTTTAACAACACACTACAGGTAATTATCAACACTGGTAATTAGGAGAGAGAATTTTAGGTAGGTACTGGCATGTAACATTCATTGACATGAAGCCAAGATGAATTGTGTTTAAAATTCAACCTTGAGTGGTATGGATAAACTGGGGCTTTTAGGGACATGTTCAGTGTCTGTCACTAGCACATCACTCTTAATCCTCAGTTTTGTTTTCAGAGAAAGAAATGAGAATATTTTCATCTTTTATGTGAGACAGATGGGGAATACTAAAATTGAACTTAACTTTCATGTTTGCTTGATACTTCTGGGTTCCTGCAACCAGTCTCTTTTGAAACAAATAGAAGCCCAGCTGCTGCTGATATAGACAGGGTCAAAAAGGAATGTGTTAAGAATATATATCTCTTTAGTTTGTAATCTCTTTCTTGTTGCTTAATGTCTCAATGTTCATCAACTTCTTGTGTTCAGCTTACAATGACAATAAAAGAGCAAAGACATTCACTAACACCATCTTTCCTGTGACAAATACTGACTACCTAAAACCTATCTTGGTCCAGGCCAGACCAGATCGGTAGTAATTGTGGTTTTCTAACTTCCATACACATTTTTTGTCTGGCTTTGGGTTGAGAAACATCTTGGAGGTATAAAAAGGTATCCTTAAATGATGACAGTAACTGATCTATCACGTACACTGAATCTTTTTGTCCTCCCCAATTCCTATGTTGGAGTGTAACCATATTTGGAGACAGGGCCTGTGAGAATGTGATAAAGGCTAAATGAGGTCCCAAGGGGAGGGCTCTGTTTTCACAGGACTGGTGCCAGTATAAGAAGTGGAAGATACACCAGAGTCCTTTCCCTCACAGCACACAACAGAAGGGCCATGTGAGGATGGGGTGAGCATCCACAAGTCAGGGAGAGAGTCTGCATTAGAGACTGAACCTTCTAGAACCTTGATCTTGGACTTGGAAGCTTCCAGAAAATATATTTGTGTCATTTAAGCTGCCAGTCTACAGTATTTTGTTATGGCAGCCCAAGTCAACCACTACGATCCTCTGATCCTCTTCACATTCCTGGCTGAATTATGAAATTCTTATGTTTCCTCTCTGAATCTAGAATCACATAGCTTGTATGTTTGTCTTCTTTCTATCCTGTCTTCTTTCTATCCTTTCCTTCCTCCTTCCCTCCCCACTCTCTCTCTCCATCTCTCTTTCTTTCTTCCCCCAAATGACTTTAGAACATTTTCAAAAAAGTTTCCCTTTTTATCATCTTTTTTACAATATTTTTATTTTAAAGCATTCTTGTTGTAAATCGGCCAATAATACAAAAGGGTATAAAGTATGAAAGTTCTCTTTCACTCTATGTCATTCTCATTACACTCCACATATATAACAATAGGTATAAGTTATATGTTTTTCCAGACCCATGTTTATGCATTTATACATTTAAGTCATACTTAAAACACTTATAAATGCAAGTTAAAATTTGGTCACTAGGCTGAGCCACAGTCCAATATGACTGGTGCCTTCATATAAGGGGGAGTTTAAACACAGTCACTGACATGCACAGAATGAAGACTCTGAGAAAGCACAGAGAGAACACCATCTGAAGATGGAAGACTGGAGTGATGCATTTACATGCTAAGGTACACCAAGATGCTGGCAAAACACCACACACTAGGAAGATACAAGGAAAGTTTGCCTTTAGGCTTCAAATGGAATGTGGCCCTGTGACATCTTGATTTCAGACTTCCAGCCTCCAGAACAGAGACTATAAATTTCTGTCGTTTTAAACACTCACATTGTGGTATTTTGATATAGCAGTCCTAGGAAACTAAAATAATATCATAATTTTGATAAATTTGTTCTTTAAAACACATACTTTTGCCAGAGTTTCTGCTGTGGTACAGTAGGTTAAGAATCTGACTGCAGTGGCTCAGATCACTGCAGAGGCAAATATTCGATCCTCAGCCCAGCGCAGTGGGTTAAGGATCCAGTCGTGCCACAGCTGTGGCGTAGATTAACAGCTGTGGGCCATATTCAGTCCCTGGCCTGGGAAGTTCCATATGCCATAGGTGCAGACATTCAAAAAAGAAAAAACAAAACTGCACACTTTTACAGATCTCTGTTAATATGTCCCACTCAATCCTGGCTATTGCAATGATAATAAAATGAAATTAAATACATGATTTAAGAAATTAATGAAATTAATTAATGAAATTTAATTAATGAAATTTAATTAATGAAATTAATACATGATTTAAGAAGTAAACCACATCATAGCATTTACTTTGAATACCCACATTTATGATTTAGCTGTTATTGATGATTTCTTTCTTATTAAAATTTTTTTACTTTTAAAATCACTTGGAGTCTCCTTACAGTAAAACAAACAATATACTGTGATGCTTTTATTTCTTTAATTTCTTGAAAGGAAAAGTTGAGGAAAGGCCAGTGGGGGAAACTTCCAACTTTCCTTTAAATATTAAAGAGTATCTACCAATCAAAAGTAACAAATTAAGATAAAGCATCTCTAAAACGAAAGTGGATATCAAAAGTAAACCAAGATGGTAGTACATTGGCTTATATATCTGCTATTTACACAGAGAATTTCAGTAAGTATTCTGTTTCATAAAATAAGTTACATCTCTTTGCAGCTGATACTTCGCATTCTCATGGGTAGATTTGTTTTTCCTTGAGAAACCACTAAGGATATTTACAGTGTTGTTTTTATCAATCAATGAATTATTAAGCACCAGGTATGTCCCAAAGAGTATTCTAAATACTACAATTGAATTTTTCAAAGAAATGCTATTTTCTTAGAAATGTTATTTTTTAAAGTTAATACTGCTATACTAGTTATACACTAAGAACAAATGCAATAAGGAATGTGCCTTTTTCTATCATTTTAACATTCAAATATTATTTTTCATCTTACCTAGAGTTCTATGATAGTGATGTTATTTTCAAATGATGAAGAAATTCCTTGTTGCTTCCTCATTTTGACATCTTGTCACCAAATGCCTATTTTTCACAGCACTGTCTATTTATATGTATAGTTTCTTGTTCCACATGCAGTTTTGCAGGTTCCATTCTTAAGTCACAGCTTGACGCACCCTTTTCAACTCTGAAATGACACCACAGACAACTATGTGATATATCTTTTTTATAAATGTATCATAAAAGAATACAATCATTTTGTGAATGTCCTTTAAAGTACTATATTCAGAGCAATAAGAATTCTTCAGTAATTGTTCTGGGTAATGAAAATAGCATGTATTGAAAAGGTTAGATTTGCGTCAAGCCAAAGGCAGGGGTATGAGAGAGATGCTTCCAGAGTAAAGGCAGTAATTTTAGATCTAAAAAGAATAATAATAATGAAATTGATTAAGATCAGTCAGACTTTTATCACCATGAGCCTGCAATTTTAAATTATATTAGTGAAAACATATTCCACCCTCCAAAGAAATCGGGGGCCTAAACTTTAAACAACTGCGGTTACTCTTGGACACGCACATGTCTACAAAAAGACTTTTTTTTTTCAAATTTGCAATTTTTTTTCGGGTTATCCTTTAGTAAATATTCTGTTCTACATAGTTCATTTGAGGAATTTCTAGTTAAACAGACTCTGCACAGACTCTGCTACATACATTCCTTTGGAAATTAAGATCAGGAATTGGGCAAAGTTCTTTTCTCAAACTCCTGTGAAACTGCATATTCCTCTGTTTAAACAGCCAATTTGAAATAAACAGTGATAACACAGTGTTTGCAAGGTGAGGGAAAAGAAAATACATTACTACCATTGTGTTATTTTACGTGAGCGTTTGAACAGTTTTATTTTTCAAATCTTAAAAGACTGAGACAAAATGAGATATATTTTGTCAACAAAACATTTTAAGTTTATATATAACATATTTCAACTTGAATATTGCCTTTAAAACTAAAATAGATATTATTCTTTAACTGTTAACTGTTTTAAAAGTGAAAACCATATCAAAAACTCATTATTACCAGTTACTACATGAATATTACTGAAAATAATTTTGTCATAGAGAGGAAACTACAGGATTTAAGAAGACACAGTGAAGATTCTGAGATATTGTGATCTAAAAAAATTGTAGAGGAAAAGGATATTTTCAAGAGATATTCTGTTCTCAGCAGTTTTCAAACAACCATTTAAGAATTCTGTCCCTGTGGTTTTTACTCCATGACTGAGAGAATTGCTGGTTAGTTATTCTCCATCAAGAGACATGTGAGGTTTGGTCTCTGAGTTGCCTGCCCGTTGGCTACTTATCTGTCCATTTTATAGGGAATGGTCCATTTTTTGTCACTAAGAGGATTCTGAATGACACTGGAACCCTTGGACATCTAGTTTATCTTACCACTCCTCAAATTGGTACTAGAAAAAAATTTCAACAGAGAGAATAAAAAGACAGAATTTCTGAGGAAAACAAAGAAATTGATTTGGAAAGAAGAATTAAGTGAAGAGGGGGAGAGAGTGAGAGAGATTTCTCATTCAGGAGAAAGATTACAGAATATTACTGATTGTAAATTGGAAGATTTTGTAGGATTTACTGATGTTTTCATACTAATGGGGGAATAAATTAGATGCTGAGTTAATAAGCATTTGAATTAATCAAGGCTAACATGAAAGTTAGTGCACCAGTCAGCAAAGAAGAAAATTCTAGCAGTCAGACTGAGGGTTCTGGGAAGATCCATAAATTTGGATTACCTCAAGCCCATAAACCTCCAAGAAACTCATGATGAGCAGTATCTGAATAAATAGCTTATTTGCAGGAGAAAACTTACATGTTCTTCCTTACCCAATTCTCACTCTTATGTTAGGAATCAGATTTCAAGATTAACATGTTCTGAAGGCTGAAATGCTAAATGAGAATGACAAATAGAGAAAACATAAAGTAAGATTGTATCTTCCCTATCCACTCCTCTGTCGATGGGCATGTAGGTTGTTTCCATGTCCTGGCTGCAATGAACACTGGAGTACATGTGTCTTTTCGAGTCATGGTTTCCACTGGATAGATGCCCAGGAGTGGGATTGCTGGATCAAATGGTAATTCTATTTGGAGTTTTCTGAGGAATCTCCATACTGTTTTCCACAGTGGCTGCACCAATTTGCATTCCCACCAACAGTGTAATAGGGTTCCTTTTTCTCCACACCCTCTCCAGCACTTATTGTTGGTAGACTTTTTGATGATGGCCATTCTGGCTGGTATAAGGTGGTACCTCAAAGTGGTTTTGATTTGCATTTCTCTAATGAGGAGCAATGTTGAACATCTTTTCATGTGTTTATTTGCCATCTGCATGTCTTCTTTGGAGAATTGTCTGCCTAGATCCTCTGCCCATTTTTGGATGGGGTTGTTTGTTACTTTGGTGTTGAGCTGTAGGAGCTGTTTGTAAATTTTGGAGATTAATCCTTGTCAGTTGAATCATTTGCAAATATTTTCTCCCATTCTGTGGGTTGTCTTTTCATTTTGTTTAGAGTTTCCTTTGCTGTGCAGAAACTTTGAAGTTTAATTAAGTCCCATTTGTTTATTTCTCTTTTTATTGTCCTTACTCTGACACATGGATCTGAGAAGATGTTGCTATCATTTATGTCAGAGAGTGTTTGGCCTATGTTTTCCTGTAAGAGTTTTATACTATCTAGTCTTATATCTAGATCTTTAATCCATTTTGAGTTTATTTTTGTGCATGGTGTTAGGAAGTGTTCTAGTTTCATTTTTTTACATGTAGCTGTCCAGTTTTCCCAGCACCACTTATTGAAAAGGCTGTCTTTTGTCCAATGTATATTCTTAGCTCCTTTGCCGTACGTTAGTTGACTGTAGATGCGTGGATTATATTCTGGGCTTTCTATCCTGTTCCACTGATCTGTATTTCTGTCTTTGTGCCAGTACCATATGGTTTTGATGACTGTAGCTCTGTAGTAGAGTCTGAAGTCAGGGAGCCTGATTCCTCCAGCTCCATTTTTGTTTTTCAGGATGTCTTTGACTATTCTGGGTTTTTTTGTGTTTCCAGACAAACTTTAAACTATTTTGATCTAGTTCTTTGAAAAAGGTCATTGGTAATTTGATAGGGATTGCATTAAATGTGTAGATTGCCTTGGGTAGTTATAGTCATTTTGATAATATTGACTCTTCCAATCTAAGAGCATGGTATGTCTTTCCACCTGTTTAAGTCATCCTTGATTTCTTTCATCAGTGCCTTATAATTTTCAGAGTACAGGTCTTTTGTCTCTTTAGGCAGGTTTATTCCTAAGTATTTGATTCTTTTTGAGGCGATGGTAAATGGGATTGCTTCCCTAATTTCTCTTTCTGATCTTTCATTGTTGGTATATAGAAATGCAGTTGATTTCTGTGTATTAATTTTGTATCCTGCGACTTTGCCAAATTCATGATGAGCTCTAACAATTTTCTGGTAGAGTCTTTAGGATTCTCTAGGTATAGTATCATGTCATCTGCAAAAAGTGATAGTTTTACTTCTTTCCCAATTAGGATTCCTTTTATTTCTTTTTCTTCTCTGATTGCTATAGCTAGGACTTGCAGAACTATGTTGAAAAGTAGTGGGGAGAGTGGACATCCCTGTCTTGTTCCTGATCTCAGTGGGAATTCTTTCAGCTTTTCACCATTGAGAATGATGTTAACTCTGGGTTTGTCATAGATGGCCTTGATTATGTTGAGGTAGGTTCCCCCTATGCCCACTTTCTGAAGGATTTTTATCAGAAATGGGTGTTGGATTTTGTCAAAGGCTTTTTCTGCATCTGTGGAGAGGATCATATGGTTTTTATTCTTCAGTTTGTTAACGTGCTGTATCACACTGATTGATTTGAGGATACTGAAGAATCCTTGCATCCCTGGGATAAATCCCACTTGATCGTGGTGTACAATCCTTTTAATGTATTGTTGGATTCGGTTGGCTAGTATTTTGTTGAGAATTTTTGCATCTATATTCATCAGTGAGATTGGCCTGTAATTTTCTTTTTTTGTGGTATCTTTGTCTGGTTTTGGTATCAGGGTGATGGTTGCCTCGTAGAATGAGTTTGGGAGTATCCCTTCTTCTGCAATTTTTTGGAAGAGTTTCAGAAGGATAGGCGTTAGCTCTTCTCTAAATGTTTCATAGAGTTCACCTGTGAAACCATCTGGTCCTGGACTTTTGTTTGTTGGAAGTTTTTTAATCACAGTTTCATTTTCAGAACTTGTGATTGGTCTATTCATATTTTCTATTTCATCTTGGTTTAGTCTTGGGAGATTGTACTTTTCTAAGAATGTGTCCATTTCTTCTAGGTTTTCCATTTTATTGCCATATAGTTGCATATAGTAGTCTCTTATGATCCATTGTATTTCTGTGATGTCTGTTGTTACTTCTCCTTTTTCATTTCGAATTTTATTGATTTGTGTCTTTTCTCTTCTTTTCTTGATAAGTCTGGCTAAGGGTTTATCAGTTTTGTTGATCTTTTCAAAGAACCAGCTTTTAGTTTCATTGATCTTTTCTATGGTTTTCTTTGTTTCTATTTCGTTGATTTCTGCTCTGACCTTTACAATTTCTTTTCTTCGACTAACTTTAGGTCTTGTCAGTTCTTACCTGTCTAGCTGCTTTAGATGTAAAGTTAGGTTGTTTATTTGAGCTTTTTCTTGTTTCCTGAGGTAGGCTTGTATTGCTATAAACTTTCCTCTTAGAACTGCTTTTGCTGCATCCCAGAGGTTTTGGGGTGTCATTCTTTGTTGTCATTTGCTTCTAGGTACTTTTTAATTTCCTCTTTGATTTCTTCAGTGATCCATTGGTTAGTAGTGTATTGTTTAGTCTCCACGTATTTGTATTTTTGGCCATTTTTTTCTTGTTGTTGATTTCCAGTCTTATAGCATTGTGGTCCGAGAAGATGCTTGAAATGATTTCAATTTTCTTGAAGTTACTGAGGCTTTATTTGTAACCCAGGATGTGATCAATCTTAGAGAATGTTACATGCGTAATTGAGAAGAATGTGTATCCTGTTGCTTTTGGATGGAATGTCCTATAAATATCTATTAAGTCCATCTGATCTAATGCTTCATGCAGGGCCTGTGTTTCCTTGTTGATTTTCTGTCTGGATGACCTGTCCATTGCTGTAAGTGGGGTGTTAAAGTCCCCCACTATGATTGTGTTATTGTTGATTTCTCCTTTTAAGGATGTTAGCAGTTGGCTTATATATTGTGGTGATCCTATGTTGGGTGCATAGATATTTAAAATTGTTATATCTTCTCCTTGGACTGATCTGTTGATCATTATGTAGTGCCCTTCCTGGTCCCTTAAAATGTTCTTCATTTTAAAGTCCATTTTGTCTGATACGAGTATTGCTACTGTGGCTTTCTTTTGATGCCTGTTTGCATGGAATATTTTCTTCCATCCTCTCACTTTCAATTTGTATGTGTCTAGAAGTGAAGTGGATATCTTGAAGACAGCATATATATGGGTCTTGTTTTTGTACCCATTCGGCTACTCTATGTCTTTTGGTTGGGGCATTCAGTCCACTAACATTTAGGGTAATTATTGATATATATGTCCTTATTGCCATTGTATTAACTGTTTGGGGTTTTTGTTGCTCTTTTTCTTCCCTTATTCTCTTGTTGTCTCCTCTCACAAGATGGCTGTCTTTAATGTTGTATTTGAGTTGATTTTTCTTATTTGTTTGTGTATCAATTGTGGATTTTTGGTTTGCAGTTACCCTGAAATTTTGATATAGGAGTCTATATATAACTGAGATTGTATTAAGTTGTTGGTTTCTTAATTGCACGTGCTTCTCCAGTGACCTGCATTTGTGCTCTCTTCTCATGATTTCTGATTTTGGTAACATAATTGTGCATGTATGATTTAGTATCTTTACTGTATATATGCCTTTATTGGTGGGCCTTTTCATTTGTGGTGTTTTTGTTTCTGGTTGTGGCCTTTTCTTTTCTGCCTAGAGAAGTTCCTTTAAGATTTGTTGTAAAGCTGGTTTAGTGTTGCATAAATCTCTTAGCTTTTGCTTATCTGTAAAGGTTTTGATCTCTCCTTCAGATCTGAATGAGGGCATGGCTGGATAAAGTAATCTTGGTTGGAACTTTTTCCCTTTCATCACATTTAGGATATCATGCCACTCCCTTCTGGCCTGTAGAGTTTCAGCTGAAAAATCTCCTGATAACCTTATTGGGGTTCCCCTGTATGTCATTTGTTTCTTTTTCCTAGCCGCTTTCAATATTTTCTCTTTGTCTTTAATTTTGGTCATTTTGATTAATATGTGTCTCGGGGTGTTCCTCCTTGGGTTTATTTTATATGGTACTCATTGTGCTTCCTGGATTTGAGTGAGTGGTTCCTTTCCCATATTAGGAAAGTTTTCGGCTATAATCTCCTCAAATATTTTTTCTGTCCTCTTCTCTCTCTCTCTTCTCCCTCTGGCACCCCTATAATACGGATGTTGGTGTGTTTAACATTATCCCAGAATTGTCTGAGACTCTGCTCATTTCCTTTCACTCTTTTATCTCTTTTCTCTTCTGCATTAGTGATTTCCACTAATCTGTCCCCCACCTCACTGATTCGTTCTTCTGCCTCCTGTATTCTACTGTTGCCTGCTTCTAATGAATTTTTTATTTCAGTTATTGTATTTTGCATCTCTTCTTGTTTAATTTTTACAACTTGTATTTCTCTGTTCAGTGTTTCCTGTAAATGATCAATCTTTGCCTCCAGTCTATTTCCAATGCCTTGCATCATCTTCAGCATCAACAGTCTAAAGTCTCTTTCTGGGAGGCTGATAATCTCATCACTGAGCTGTTTTTCTGGGCTTTTCTCTTTCTCCCTTATCTGAGTTAGAGTTTTCTGTCTTTTTATTTTTATAGGTTTTTGGTGTGGTGACCTTTTTGTGGACAACAGAGTTGTAGCCTCTCTCAGTTCAGGTGTTTGCCTCCTCTGTGGCTAAAGTTTGTATGGAGGGGGCTTGCTGTAGGCTTCCTCATGGGAGGGAGTGATGCCTGCTCACTGGTAGGTGGGGTTGATTCCTCTCCCTCTGATGGGTGGGGCTTTGTCTCTGGACGAGATTAGAGACTGGCTCTATGAGATTAGAGGGGTCTTTAGGCAGACTGTTTACTGATGGGTGTGGCTGTGGTCCCACCTGGATTGTTGTTTGGCCTGGGGCTTCTCAGCGCTGATGGGATGGACCAGATTTTCCTAGAAATGGACACCTCCAGAGAAATGCAGGCTGCTGAATGTCCCCGAGAGCTTCAGCTCCAATGACCTTCCGCCACAACAAGCCACAGTTACCCCCCTTTTCCCAGGAGATCCTCCAAGAATTGTAGTCAGGTTCCAGGCGGATTCCTATGGAGACTGCTTTGCCCTGAGACCCAGGGCATCTGAAAGTCTATGTGTGCCTTTCAAGAATGTGGTCTCTGTTTCCCCCAGTCCTGTGGAGCTCCTGCACACAAGCCCCACTGGCCTTCAATGCCAGATGCTCTGGGGGCTCTTTCTCCCTGTGCCAGATCCCTAGACGTAGGGATTTGACTTGGGGCTCAGAACTCTCAGTCCTGTAGCTGAGTCTCTGTGATACAGTTACTTTCCAGTCTGTGGGGCTTCCCACCCAGGAAGTATAGGGTTGCTTGTATCGCGTAATCGCCCCTCTTACCTCTTGATGTGGTCTCCTCTTTGTCTTCTGGAGAAGAATATCTTTTTTGGAAGTTTACAGTCCATTTGGTTGAAGGTTGATCGGTATTTGGTTGTAATTTTGCTGCTCATCCGGAGACCCAGTCCTGGTACTGGAGCGCGGGGTGAGGGCTGTGGGGACGTGGCATCAGGGCAGGCCTCCGGCAGCCACCATGGTCGTGGAGAGCCACCACCTCTTCCCCCTTCAATGCATTCTTAATACTTTTTGTCATTCTACAGAAATATGCTTATGTGTCATAACAATAAAATCCAGGAAGTTCTCTAAAAATTCCTTAAAATGGAACAAACTAAATTGAATTGACTTATTCTGAATCCTTCAGAATGGTTTCCATGTTTGTAGTTGGGGCTTGCATTTACTGCAAATATTTATTCTGAATTTTAATACTCAGCTCCTTCCCTTGTGTGTGTATGTGTTTTCCTTGAATACACCATGTTACAAAACAAATCCTTATCTCCCTAACCAGAATATTAAGTTAATCAGGAATAAGATATCCTCAAGTGAGATGATGCAAAGTTTGCTTTTTGAGATAAATATTATGTTTGGAAGTCTTTTTGGAAAGGCAAAGTAAAAGTAATTAAAACATAGATGAAAGTAAATAAAAATATACAAGTACTGTTTTAGACTAAATATTGTTACCTTCCCTCTGAATCTGATGATAACTAGAACATATTCGAAGTCCCTCAGTCCCTTTCAGTTTTAGAATTAAAAGAGTTTCAGAATATTATTGCATCACAAAGTATTTAACTTAAACTTTGAGGCTTAGTGGTATTAAAGATCTAATTTGACTCATGTGTTAACCAGCTTCCAGGATGGCCCCCAATGATTTCTACTCCTTGGTAGTTACATCTTTGTGTATCCTCCCTCACAATGTATTAGGTTTGGTCTGTGTGACTAACTGTGTAGCAGAGGTGATTGTATGTCACTTCTGAGAATAGATTACTAAAGCATGGTGGCTTCTATATCCAGCACGCTCTCTGATTTCCTCATTCTGTAGGAAGTAAGCTATCAGATCGTGAGTGACCATAAGAGGCCCATGTGGTATGTAACTAAACTTCTCTGCTAAAGACCGCGTGCGTGGATTGAGAAACAAATTCTCTAGCTGTAACCAACTCTAGCCCCAGCTGTTAGTTGTCTGTAACTTCATGAGAATTTCTGGGCCAGAACTACTGACTTGAGCCATATCCAGATTCCTGAACTTCAGAAAATGTGTGAGATGATAAACTGTCTTTAAGTGGGTATGTTTTGGGGTAATTTGTTATAAAGCAATATGTAATACAACTAACAAAGAAAAGAAAAAGTTCCCAAATTGCATATCCTTTATAGCAAATCAGAAGCAGTGAGTTTGCCATAGATAATTAAATGTCTTGAGGCCCACAAACCATTTTTCTCTAAAAAAGGCAATTTTTCTCATATGCACGGAAACGTAACTGAACTGTATATTAATCTCATGCAATACCCCTCTGGGAAGACCTCTCTAGGAGGTTCTCAGCATCTCCTTTAATCCCTAGTGCCACTGTGTGCACATTTATCTCAGTTACATTTTAATTTTTCTTTGTTTATCTTCATTTCTAGAGTGAGAGTTCTTGAGGATAAGGACTTTACATTCATTGCAATCCCCAGTATATAGTAGTTACTTAATATACATCAGCCAAATACATGTCTAAATTACCATACTGTAGTTATCCTAAGATCTAAGCAAGAAAAGTTATCTTTAAAGTAAAAGTGTCATCATAAACACAGTTTAGACAAAAAGAAACTGAACAGCCTTGAAAAATATTTTCCAGACCCAATGTCTGTTTACAGTCACAGCCCCCAGGTTCCATGTCTCCCTGGTCCAGTGGTCCTCAATACCTGTTGACAAAACTTAACTTGTCCATTTCCTGTTTCTCTCTCCTTCCTACTCTTCTTCTCCATATATTTCTTTAGCTCTAAACATGTGATTCAAGAATGTATTCAAGGGATTCCCCCCACTTTAATGCCAGTTTATATTTTAAAAGGAAATAACTTAGAAGTAGAACTATATACAAACATCCCTAGCCGGGCTATCTAGCAGTGTTGCTTTGAACCTTTCATGAATACTTTTTGCTTCTTACCATGGAATACCTGGATCACACATCTATTATTGCCAGGCACATTGGAGTATGCACATCCAAGGCCATTGTACCAGGAAAGCGAACCATGCCAATTATCTTCTATATTTGCCAGTTATGTGACCAGACAAATCATTTTGACTGATATTCTAATGAAATGGCAGGAAAAAAAAATAGATGGAAAGTTCAAAATAAACAAAATTTATTGTATTTATATAAAAATATGATTTCTGGTATTTCAGATTGGGTCAACATTGACTATTTTCAAGGCCAAGACTTAATATCTATTAAATCTAATAATCAAATATTTTGGTTTATATTATACCTTCTTTTCCTGAAGAGTTGCAGGTTTCCTAACCTAAGCTGAGCAGATAACATTTATGTTCTAGTTAATGGATGATTTGTGCGTTATATGCAAAGATTCCACCAGCAATTTATTTCTTTAATTCAATAATCATTTCAGATGCAATAATCTTCAGTTATGGGCAGAAATAATGATTTCTGAGAGAAGCTAACGCTGGAAGCCTGTAGTTATATTTTCAAATAAAATAAGTCCGTGTATCATGATATTCAAAGATTGTTTCAGGGGAGCATAAGACTTTGGTGACTTTTGTGGCATAGCTTGTAGACTGTAATATTTAGAGCATAAAGATTGATTAAGGAGAAGAGAAACTAATCACACGTTCCTCCAGTCTTACAGTTTAAAAGACTATGAAAAATGATAGTCTGCA
>PVHT021183519.1:13884303-13901322 GCA_004024745.2 Catagonus wagneri
TATATTTTCAAATAAAATAAGTCCGTGTATCATGATATTCAAAGATTGTTTCAGGGGAGCATAAGACTTTGGTGACTTTTGTGGCATAGCTTGTAGACTGTAATATTTAGAGCATAAAGATTGATTAAGGAGAAGAGAAACTAATCACACGTTCCTCCAGTCTTACAGTTTAAAAGACTATGAAAAATGATAGTCTGCATACTATACAACTATGGTTATCCTAAATTAGCTTATCTAAGGCCAAACTAGTAATATCAAATATCAGGTTTTATTTTTATTTTATTTCCCATGATATCTAGAATCGGTGTTGGGGAAGTAGGTCACTCACTCTGAAAGAAAAATGGAAGCCAGAAAATTACATAGAAACTATTTTCAAAGTATTTCAGACTTATCGGCATAATATCTATAAAAATTCCTCTCCAATTAACTTAGCATTTGGTTAAAGGTAGAATGAATGCCTTTTTAAAGAAAAATACAAATAAGCCTGCATTTCCCATACTCTCTTTGCTTTATGTAATGATGAAAATATGTTATTATATCTAAATTAAAAGTCACAAAAGTTTTCTTCATAGCTCAATTGCTTATCAACATCTTTATTATTAATATTTTGGATAATATGAAAATTAACACTTTTCCCCCTTAGTTTTACAAAAAAAAAAGGCTTTTAGATTAACATACTGAAGAAATATTTTCGTGGATTTGTGGCGATCAGCTTTAGTGCCTGAGCTACTTTTTTACATTTGTGTGTGTCCCTATGTATGTTTTTATGCTCATACTTTTTTTATTTAAAAGTAGAAAATTGCTTCATTTGTAACACTTTTATAGCATGAGAATAAATTCATGGTTTTGCAAAACGAGGTGATCTGGTTGCTAATGATCACAAATTCATATTTGTTCTAAAACTGTTCTCTGAACTTGCTACAAATCAACTATTTGGCATTTCCACTCTGATGCTTAAAGCCATTTCAGACTCAACATATCCAAAATAAAACACATGTTCTCCCTGCCCACCTCTCCCCTTCTCTAATCAAAGCTGTCAGACAACTAGTCTGCCCTCTTAAGTATTCCCTCAGCATATATTCATGTTCTCTTCCAATTTTTCCACATACTACACAGTCTGAGCCATTTTTTAAAGATGCAAATCTGGAGTTCCCGTTATGGCTCAGTGGTTAATGAATCCGACTAAGAACCATGAGGTTACGGGTTCGAACCCTGGCCTTGCTCAGTGGGTTAAGGATCCGGCATTGCCGTGAGCTGTGGTGTAGGTTGCAGACACGGCTCGGATCCCGCGTTGCTGTGGCTGTGGCATAGGCCGGCGGCTAGAGCTCCTGTTAGGCCCCTAGCCTGGGAACCTCCATATGCCGCGGGTGCGGCCCTAGATAAGGCAAAAAGACAAAAAAAAAATAAAAATAAAAAAAAATAAAGATGCAAATCTGATTTTTGCTGTTGGTTCTGAAAACTGTAACGTAAGTTTGAGGTCTGTTTTGATTATTCTGTGATTGTTTTTAAAAATATAGCTGATTAAAAATGTTGTGTCGATTTCTGCTGTATATCAAACTGACCCAGACAGACACACACATATATATATTCATATACACACACACACACAAATTCCATTTCTTGTATTATCTTCCATCATGGTCTATACAAAGAGATTGGAAATAGTTTTCTGTGCTGTACAGAAGTACTTCATTGCTTATCCATTCTAAATGTAATAGTTTGCATCTACTAACCCCAAATTTCCAATCCATCCTGCTCTCTCCCTCTTGACAACCACAGATTATTTTACTTTTGATTGGTGCCTAGAGTTAAAGAATTTATATATGCAAGTTCAGGTAAACAAGTTTAACATTTCTTCATTCTTTGGCTTGTAAAGGAAAGTTAATGATACTCTTAGATGAGGGCAAGCTTCACAATCCCCCTCTTTGGCAGAGGCTAGTCCATGTAAAGGAGGATAAGGAAAATGCTTGATGGTCCTCAAGTCTTTAGGTCATCTCCCAATCAAAGGAGAGATAACATTGTCTTAAGCTAGTCCTAGTGTTTTCAGCAGAGGCCAGGGTGCAATGGGACAAGTTTCTCCATAAATGAGGTATATCGTTTCTGTGTATATGAGGTAATTGGGTACAGTCAAAGTTGAAGGAGTCTTTACTAATTAGTCACAGCTTCTTGACTCTCATTTATGAATACTTAGTGATAATTCTCATTTCCACAGTTTTATGCCCAGAGGCTTCTTTTAATTAGTTAGTAGTCTGGGTTAAGTTTAAGGGAGTCCTTTCATCTGATGTTTAAAAAAAAAAAAAATGCCAGGCAAGCTAGTATTGGTCTTCCCTCCACTGATCATTATTATACTCAATACCTCAAATTGCCTTTAAGACAAGGAGGAAAAAAAATCCTACCATAGCTTATAATTCCTCTGGCCTTGTAAAGTTTCTAAATAGTTATATGCATCTTTTAGTCTCCTGGCTTACAAATGTCATTGCACTGAGCATGAGATAACTTCCTCTGCCTTCATCTAGTTACCTCATCCTTCAAGTCTCAGGTTTAGTGTTATTTGCTCAAGCAAGATGAGGTTAAATTTAAATATTGCATTCTTTGACTACAAAACATTCACTGCTCTGTTTATATTTGTGATTATTTAATTGATGTCCTTTTCTGCCATTAGAATGTAAGTTTCATGTGGCCAAAGTCCACATGTACTATGTGTGTGGTGCTTTGTACAAAGTGTGCTCAGTGAATATTGTTAAATGGATCATTTTGTTTAAATAAGAACAAAAAAGAGCTGGGCCTTATAAATCTTTTTTTTTTTTTTTGCTAGGGCCTTATAAATCTTTAAACACACATATCATGCAAAAATATAATCTGTACTTAGTTATTGGTCATAGGCAGTTAGATACTAGAAAAATAAATGCCATGTTAATTCCATTTTAAAAATATAACATTAGAATACAGGAGAAAAATATGATTAGCAGAAATGTGCAAATAAATAATTGCCCACCTTAGTATTAATTTTAATCTGAAGGGTTAATATTAACTATTTTCACATGAAGAAATTGAATATAAGAATGAAACAAAATTAACTGTTTTTAAATGTATGTGATATCAATACCTCTCCATTACATAGGTCATCAGACATTGAAGCTAGTGATGGCATTTATTCCATTTCAAGTGTATTGATAGAGGACTCCAGTCAGGAAGCATTTTCACCTTAAAATATTTCTAGGAAAAATATTTTTAAAGATGTATACATCCAGGGAGTTCTTGCTGTGGTTCAGTGGAAATGAATCTGACTAGTATCCATGAGGATGCAGGTTCCATCCCTGGCCTCACTCAGTGGGTTGGGGATCTGGCATTGCCCTGAGCTCTGGTTAGGTTGCAGATGTGGCTCAGATCCCACGCTGCTGTGGCTGTGGTGTAGTTGGGCAGCTGTAGCTCTGATTCGCTCCCTAGACTGGGAACTTCCATATGCCATGGGTGCTGCCTGAAAAAAGAAAAAAGTATACATCCACATTAGAGGGCATATACTATATACTGTAAGTAGTCCGGTTCCTGTATCATTTAAACAAAAACAAAGAACTATGCACTTATTAAAGACTTTTTTGAGCACTTGTTGCTCCTTCCCTCCAAGTGAGGATAAAATTAAGACATATAAAGTATTTGAAAACCTAGCCCATTTGAATTATTTCAGTTGTATGATAACGGAAGCGAAAAGGGAACATGTTTTCCCCTGCTTTCTCTGTTGTGTTTAGTAGGGTTTCTTTCATAACACAATTAAAGCCTATTTCACTACAGATAACCAAATGCTAAAATGGTTTCTGAGGTAAAATTTAATGCCAAAGAAAGCCATTGTCCAGTGCAAATTCAATGACCTGGTCAAGTTAAAAACACATTTTAAACTAAGTTATGTTGGATGACAAGTCTAATGAGAACATTCAGCAGCTATTATTGTATTAGACCTAAATTTAACAACTAAAGTCAAACATCATTAGTTTTGATTACTTGGGGATTTAGAAATTCATATTTATGAAATACGGATTTGTGAAACACTGGGAAGAGTTTTTCACTTATTTCCTATAATTACTATTAGGAAGAGGATAAAAGTGTTATATTTACTGGATTATAGAAAACTTAAAACCCACCAGCACAACTACATCAAAAACTCTAAAAAGATGTAAAATGAACTTGAAGAAGATGTACACTCTACCAGAGATGGAGTTGTTTGGTGATCATATAATATGAGAGAAAACATTTAGTTTCAAATATACAACCTAGCTTAATAGATTTAGGATGATGCCTATCTATTGACAGGTGTTCAATTAGACAAATGGAATGAACATTACAGATACCTTTAAATATAAAATCTGTGTTAATTCTGCCAAGCCTATAGTATAGAAATTTTGTGTTTTGTCAAGAAAATGATTTCGTATAATCTGGTAATTATTTTAGAATCTGAACAAGATAATTATACAGGGAATATCCTAGTAATTTAAAGGTATTTAAATTTTTCTTTGCCTGTGATATTTATTTTGCCTGTAAAATACTTTGCTTATATTGGCATAAAGAACTTTGGATTTTTCATTTCTTACATTTTGAGTTTGCATAATACACAAATCTATTGGTCTCTTCTCTCTTTTCTCTTATTCTTTTCTATGTACTTTATTGGTAATAGCATTCAATTTATTTTTAGGAAGAGCTATAAATTGTCTAACAATTCCTGCCCACCTCCTTTTTATTACTAAACTAGACCCTTTTTCTACTTCAGCAGGGAAGGATATTGTGTTATGACAAAGTGGTGTGTGAAACAAAATATATGGATATTGATTTCTAAACTCAAAACCCACCATTTTAGACAGGTAAAGAGGTTGGCATCTGAACACAATATATTCCCTCATTGCTGGTGACCACTACCTCCCATTACAAAATGAGGTTCTCCAAGGCTCCATAATAAATTTTCTTCAGTGTCTGTAACTCAGCTATAAAATAGGCTTTGATACAGAAACTCAACACAAGGGGATTCAGCTCAGGGGTGCTTTATTTTTTAAATTCAAGTTTAGTTTAAATTGAATCAGCTATTTCTAAATGACAGGAGAGTAGTTAAAAAAAGTAAATGTGGGAACGCAGCATGTCTCATTTTGCATTCCTGTGACCAGGAAATTAATATCTTTTTCTAAAATACAATGTTTTGGATTGTTAGTTGGAGACACAATTTTTATTGTTTAAGGGAAAGATATTAAATATTGTTGAATAGGCAAGAAACTAACAGTCCAACATATTTAGATGAAAAATAAGAACTCATGTGCATTTATTTATTTTTAAGACGAGCAAGTCCTTATGTAGCCACTGTCAATTTGCTGGGTAGATAAATACCTCCTCTATTAAAATAATTTTGAATGTATGAAGTTAATGACAAACCTAGGAGAAATGCAAAGTGTTCGCTTACATACATGTTCAGTGTTTTTTAAGATAAAGTCAATTCAGAATTCACCAAGGTTATTCAAGCTCTGTAATCTAGTACCAATTTCAGTAAATAACCAGAAAATACTATATATACAGTATAGATATATACCAATATAAAATATAATATTTATAGATTTATTTCTCTCCAACTTTATATTTTAGTTTGGAGAGAGTTATATAAATTAGGAGCATAAAAATGCAAATTGTGATGTTATTTCTCCTTCACTATTAGTTTGCATACTGATAGATCATTTTATCTTTGCTGGACCCAAGCATAAATGGAAACTGTTCTGTTTGGGGGAGCAGTCGAACTATATCATTTACTCTTTTCCCTCTGTAGTACTTGTGTCTAATGGGCTGGGTTAAGATCATAATCATTGACTCTGGAACACAGAAGAATTCAAGGACTGACATGAGAATCAGACTCATCTGTTTGCTCCCCAAACCCTGAATTTGCTACCTATAATCCCCATAGACACCAACTTCAATACCTTTCAAGAAACTGGAGTTGAAAGCCTACATGGAATGGAATGGAAGAAAGGGCAGGCAAACAAAATTATAACATTTAGGTTTGAACTGGGTTTTTGTGGATCCACACTTACGCTGCCTCTGCTTTCCTACATCATTATGAGAATAAGATAAAATCAGGAGTGGAATTTTGTTTTGCTAATGTCAAGTTTGAGACTCCTAATAGAACGTCAAACAAAGGTATCACATGGGCATTGGATATCCAGGTCTAGAATTCAAATAACAGAGACAAGCCTTAAGCAGAAGTTTTTGAGTCAAATGTAGTGTGATAATCGAGGCAGACTCTCACCGAGTAAAAGAATTAAAGTCATGGGGTAGCTGGGAGATGGGAACTATAATGATAGGGTTGCTGCCTAGAGAATAAAAAGGCAAGAGAAAACTGAGAGTCTGATGTTGACTTAGCAAAAAATCAGTTGTTAGGAAGAGTTTGGGTAAGTATAGAAGTCAGAAGTCTAGAAAAGTTTGGAGAGAGGTGTCAAGAAGCAAAACAATCAGGCAAAACAATGAATCCTAACTCAGCAAACAAAAAGACTGTGTAACTCTGCTTGTAGTCTTTACATTTCTGTTGGAGCTTATTTCTTTCTTATGGGGATGGGTCAATTCTGGAAATCCATGGCCTAAAAGTGAAAATAGGTAAGCTGACCATGTGGATTAATAACTAAATTAATGTAGCCAGAAATGAGATAGATATTGATAAGATACTTAGAAAAATGAAAGATGTGGGCCAGTCATTTATTGTATATAAATATTTAACTTTATACTTCAGAAAATTCTGTAGACTTAGTTAAATTCAGTAGTATAGCTGATTTTGCTGACCAACCATAAAAGTACATTCTTCAGAGGAAAATTATTTACCAAACCTGGAAATATATATTTACATCCATATTTACATCCATACATCTATAATATATAAACATATGTGTATATCAGCAAATGTAGTGATCCTAGAACTAGTAAACAATGCAATTAAGTAAAATTAAATTTTCTTGGCAATTTGAACTCACTGGCATGTAAAGGCTACTATATTTTCCCAAGCTCTGTTTTTTATGTCACTAAAGTGAACAAAGATTACTTTACATATTGTTTGTGATAGTTAAGGGAGTAAAATAAATATGTAAGGTGACTCCTTTGGATCTAAGATTTTGTATTTTTTTCTGGCATAATTTCTTTATATAATGAAGCCATCTGTAGACATCCGATTGATTTTTACATTTTTTTCTTAACAAAGAAATCTTAAAAACACTTTTGCACATCTGCAGTGTTCTTGTACTTCAGATTCAATTCTTGAGAGTTGCATAGAATTTGCTGCATCAACAGAAAGTATTCACAGTGGGAAAAATTACTGTTTTGCAAGTAAATGGGTGACTGTAGTTTGGAGGAAAGGTTGGTATTTGCATATCAGGCCAGTTGGGAAGATCAAAATGCATCTAGTTTTGTGTTTAATTTTCAGAAAATACAATGTAAGTATTAAATTAGTATTTGTGTATTGTCTGCACAGATAAATAATTAATTTTTATGTGTCAGCATACACAAGAAAATTAAAAAGTAAATACTTATTTTGGTAAAGTGTAAATTCAGCTGTTCAGAGGGTAGATTGTCTATGTGAAAAAGAGCTAAGCTATAAGATTTCTTACCCCCATCTCTTGGTTATTAAGACTGCTATTATAGGTAAGGGAAAGAAAATGAGATAGGATACTTCCATTACTCAGCTTTTCTTCTAGCTCTACATCACGTTAAAAGGAGTAAGGGCCAAAATAAAACTTCGTAAGAACTTCCCATCTAAGATTAGAGCTGTCTGAGACTTCTGTTAGTCTGTTTCATGACCTGGTGTCTAACAACTCATATGTGTGATCTCTTGTATCCTGTAATTTAAACATGCCTCTATTGGGAAATGGAGAAGAACTACTTTTTTTTTTCATACCAGTGTGAGTGAGTACTAGAGTCAAATGAAATTGTGGTAGCACTTGATAGGAAAGAGAGCTGAAAAGTGAGCAATGTACTGGAAGATAGGGCCCGGAACCATATGCAAATACTAGATAACCTGGTTCAGGAAGTGACTAGAGCCATCATAGAAAACTAATGAAGGACTGATCTGTGTGTGATAGCCATTACCTAGTCAAAAAGGAAAAAGAAATGACTATTTCTAACTATTTAGATATTTTGGCTAGAATATCTCCAAATCATTAGGGTTTATATTGTTTCTTCAATAAGGACAATTGAGTTGTGTGTAGAAAGCACTATTAGTCACATTCTCTTTAGCTGCAAGGTCTATTACCTCTTTCCAGAAAAACCTAATTTTAATGTATCCAGCCCCATGCAATGTGTAACAATTGGACAAAAGACAATTACAGTGTTGTTCTAATAACCCTTTGACAGACAGTCAATTTTCCAGGCTCCCTTTCTGCTACCACCAACTACGTGAACCATTTTCTCCAAAGGGGTGTTGCCTCATCTCCTGGGATAGGGGTTTTCTTTCACAAATTTTGTGTTCCTGAAAAAGACACAGATATGATAGGTACCTTCCTTCAACTTCTAAATGCTTTCATTGCAGAAACTATGCCTGTGTATTCAGTAGCCATCCTGCACACACTGGGTAACAAATAGCAGACAGAGTCCTGACAACTAAAACAATGCTTGTAGCATTTTACCTCCAGACTTTTATTGTAAGTGAAATGTTGTTCAAGCATTGTGAGTTGAATATTCTATTAATATATCCATTTGAATTTCTAACTGACATATTCTGGGAGAATTATTTTTAAGGATATGTGTAGAACCCTTTTGAATCCAAAATTCTACCCAGTTCCTCTTGAGTAATGTTGAGAGAAAAATAGTCATTCTATATCTCTATTTGATGTACTTTGATTCATAATATCCAATGAAATCCTGACAACATTCATCAGTTTCTGGTCCTGTGATTATATCACTTTCAGTTTCATTAAACATAGCTGTCTCCTCTGCACTATAAACTAGATTCTAGAATCGGTTTATTTGTCAAGAGAAATCTTTATTTTGATAATTTTTATTATAAGAAACAGTATTTTTCTGTAAAAAAAAAATTGAACATTGATTTTCTTCTGTCATGTGATTATAGTAACATCATTGTTAATATCAATATAAATATTGCTTTGGAATTTTAAGAATATCATATCAATATGTTTTTCAGAAGAGGTAGAGTTAGGAATTCACACCAAAATTTTGACTTGCATCATAGATGTTCAGATAACTCTTTAGAGATGGGTCCACAAACATGAAACAAAAGAATAAATGTGTCTTATAGCTCTATCCATTTTATCACACATGGTGGGATTTCCTTTTTTAAGGTTGAGTAATATTCCATTGTGTATGCATTGGTTGTATATGTATGCATATATACATCTCTCTATACACACATACATACCACACATTTCCTTTCTTTACTGATTCGTCTGTGGACACTTATATTGTTTCCATACCTTAGCTACTGTAAATAATGCTGCAATGAACATGGGAGTACAAATATGTTTTTGAGATAATTTTCTTTTCTTTGGATGTATACCACAAAGTGGGAATACTGATTCATATGGTAGTTCTATTTTTAATTTCTTGAGTAACCTGCATACTCTTTCCTTGGGTAGCTATACCAATTTACATTCACATCAACAGTGTACAAAGTTTCTCTTTTCTCCTATCTCTGTCAGCACTTGCTATCTCCTCTTTTTGATAACAGTCATTCTGATGGGTTTGAGGTGATAATTCATTGTCACATTTGATTTGCATTTTTCTGATTAGCAATATTGAGCATTTTTTCATGTACATCCTGGCCATTTGTATGTCCTCTTTGGGTAAGTGTCATTTTAGATCCTTTGCTTGTTTTTAATCAGGTTAGTTGTTTTGCTATTGAGTTGAATGTACTCTTTGTGTATTTTGAATATTAACCCCTTTCTGAATATGTTATACAAATATCTTCTTCCATTTGATAGGATGCCTTTCCATTTTGTTGATGGCTTCCTTCACTATGCAGAAGCATTTAGTTTGATATATTTTCACTTTATGTTTGCTTTCATTACCTTTGCTTTTGATGTAGAATTTGAGACTAATGTCAAGGATTTAGCCTCTCAGGTTTTCTCTGGGAGTTTTATGGTTTCGGATCCTTTGGAAGATGTTGAGAATCAGGGGTTCCCTCCCAATTGTACGGTGCTATGCTGAGAGTGGAAATTATGGCAAGAATATGTCTCAGCTTTTCCCACCTGTTTCAGTGTGGGTATTTTCTCATTCACCTTGTCAGAAGTTCAACTGAAGCATATTCAAATTTTTAAGAATTTGTGGAAACATTGATTCAAGTTAGCACCAAATGGGAAATTGGAGTGCTCCATTGACAGGAGCTAGTGGCAAGACTTTTATAGAGAAAACTCAGAAGCAAAACAAGGAAGGTGATTGGTCATTTTATTTGGGAGAGCCTAATTGGCTGTTTTTGATTGGTCGCCCTTAGGTTTTGATTTCTTAACCCTGATATATTTGTAGACTTAATTTTTGTTGTATTTAAGTAAGCTGCTAAGACATTATAGCCACCTCAGTCTAAGGATCTCTGTCAGTTAAATAACCCAGTGTGTAGGAGTTCCTCAGTTAGTTTCTGGATCTCTCTCAGAGGGAATTACTCCTTGTGGAGCTGCATGATCCATGTGGCTGTGAGAGCAGGGGAGCTCAGGAGTCCCCTATGTCACCATTTTAGCTGACCTCCACTCTAATTATTTTTTATTTTTCATGTTCCTGGTTTTGGTTTGCTGTAGTTGTGTATTTTGTCAGTATCCGCAAGAGATATCAGTGTACAGCTTTCTTGTTATGTCTTTGTCTAAGTTTTGTCAGAGTAATACAAGCACTACAGAATGAATTGTGATGTGTCCCCTCCTCTTTTACTCTTTGGAAGAGTTTGTAAGGAATTGATATTCATTATTCTCTAAACTAGAATTCAGTGGTAAAGCCATCTCAGCCTGGGATTTTCTTTAGTTTTTTTTTTATTATTACTAAATATTTACTTAATTATTACATGTCTATTCAGATTTTCTGGTTTTTTTTTATTGAAGTAGTTATAGTAGTTTGTGTCTTTCTAAGAATATTTTTTGTTTCATCTAAATTGTAGAATATATTGGCGTGTAATTGTTCTGCGTATTCCTCCACAATCCTGTTTATTTCTGTAAATTCAGCAGTAACAGATCGTCTTTTATTTCTCATTCTAGTAATTTGTGTTTTATCTCTCTTTTTTCCCCTTTCGGTCGATCTAGTAAAGATTTGTTAATTTTGTTGGTGTTTTCAGAGTCAGTTCTTGGTCACATTGATCTGTACTGCTTTTCTATTCCCTATTTCCTTAATTTCCACTCTAACTTTTATCTCTTTCTGCTTGTTTCATGCTTAGTTTTCTCTTCTTTCTCCAATATCTTAAATTAGAAAGTTAAGTTATTAATTTGAGATATCTCTTCTTTTAAAATAACCATTCGGATGCTAAATATTTCACTCTAAGCACTACTGTAGCTGTGTCCCATAAGCATTGATATATTTTCTTCATTTTCATTCCTCTCAAGATATTTTATAATTTGGTTTTTAATTATTTTTTTTTAACAGATCATGTTTTTGGTGTCAAGCCTTTGCCTAGATCTAAAAGGCTTCACTTTTAATGCTGAAATCACTAAGGCTTCACTTGTAATGCTGAAATCACCATATTTAAAGTCAGTTTCTTGCATATAGTTGGGTCATGTGCCAATCTCTGGCTTTTAATTAGTGTATTTAGAGCATATACATTTTGTTGTATGCGTTGATGTATTTGAACTTGTCTGCTTTTATTTATTTTTATTTTTAATGCTTGTTCTCTCTATATTCCTTTATCTTTTTTTCCTGTCTTGTGTGGGTTACTCGAATATTATTTAGAATCCCATTTTTATCTACCAATAGTGTTTTTGAATGAATCTCCTTTGTAGTTTCTCAGTGTTTTTTTAGGAATTCTAGGAATTAAGTTATATAGGCATTGTTCTTTACAGTGTACTTGTGTCATCATTTTATGAGTTTAAGCAAAATATCTCCCATTATGACTCTTTATCCTTTTCATATATAATTATCTTATGACTGTTTCCTTTACATTTATTTAGAACCATATCAGATCGTTATATTTTTTCTTCCTTACCCATCAAACATCCTTTAGAAGACTCAAATAGGGATGGAAAGTCATTATTCCCTCCTCTTTTTTGTGTGTTGTTGTTTAATGTGTTTTTTCTCCTTCCTGACCTCCAAAATTTCTCTGTATTTTCAGTGTGAGCATCCGCTGATAATTTTTCCCAGTTATTTGAAATATTCATGGTTCTTGGTATAATGAGTAATATTCTTATTGAAACCTAGACATTTGAGGGATTATTTTTGAGACTCTGGATCTTACTAACTTTGTTTTACATGATTTCTTTGACATAGCCCCAGAAGGGAAAGTGGGAGGTGCTATCTCAATACTGCCAGATGGGGCCAGGATTCCAGGTTTTTCCCTAGCCTCTTTTGACACACCTGGCCTTCTCTGACACCACTCTGAAGGTAGTATGGAGTTGGGGAGAGTAGGTATTTGTCAGTGTTGTGGAGATGGAAGTCTAGGCTTTATCCTCAGCTGCTGGTGGCATAGGTGGGGTTGGGAACCACAGTTTTTCTGGGCTGTTTAAATAGAATAGTTATTGCTTTAAAGTATTCTGTCTTATTAGGCTTCCCCTTTCCAAGTCCTTTGGTTACAGACAGCATGCTTTGGGTTTTTGTTGTTGTTGTCTGTTCCCATTAGCATTTTAGCTGGCTGACTTGTCTACAACCCAGTCTTGGATATGTGAAGCAAAAAACCAGCCAACCAATCAAACAAAAAACAAAAACTATGGTACATTCCACTAAACTGCATTTGAGTCTTGAAGTCCGTAACCTCTTGGTCTTCTCCTCTCTACTCTTGTCTTCTTAGAATTGTTTTAAATAGACTATTTAGAGATCTTAATTGTACTTAGCAGAGGAAATAGGGGAAAGCACAACCACTGTATCTTACCATAAGCAGAAGTCTCAGTTCATTTCCTTTTAATTGTTGAGCAGTTATATGTACAGACCAATATTTCGTTATTACCCAGTTGATTTTTTTCCAGTTTTTGACATATATGAATAAAGTCATATCAATCATATGATACAAGTTTTTTTTTTTTTTTTGGTTTGAACGTAGTGTTTTATTGTATTTTGGTAAATACCTCAGAATACAATTGAGGGGTTAGATGGTAAGTATATTTTAAACAACAAGAGACTATCAAACTGTTTTCATTATTAACTATACCATTTCTTTTGCTCCACTAACAATGTATTAGAGTTCCAATTGCTAACTCACTTTTAGCATTTCCTGTTTTTTAGTTTTATTAATAGAACTTAATCTGTCTAATAGATGTGGTAAATTTCTTATCAAAAATCTTTACACATATATGTGCATCCTAGAAAGAGATTTTGAAATTATGTATTCATTCTTACTCCCAAAATTATGACATGGCTTTATATTTGTTTAGATTGTACAGTTATCTTTTTAGAGTACTCAATTTTTTAAGGGACTCTAAAATTTTTAATGAATTTATTTCTAAAAAATTTGTATTTTCTATTGAGAATGAAACATTTGCCATTTCATCTTACAGGAATTTATACTTAGAGTATTTAGCTATCTTAACTGGATTAAAATATGTATTATTCTTTTTTTTTTGCCTTTGTTCATTTTAGGGCCACACCTGTGGCATGTGGAGGTTCCCAGCCTAGGGGTCCAACTGAACTACAGCTGCTGGCCTACGCCACAACCACAGCAATGCTAGATCCAAGTGGCGTCTGCGATCTACATCACAGCTCACGGCAATGCCAGATCTTTAACCCACTGAGTGAGGCCAGGGATCGAACCCGCAACCCGTGGTTCCTAGTCAGATTCATTTCCGCTCAGCCACAGCGGAAACTCCTATTGTCAATTCTGATAGGTATATTTTACCTATATCTTAAAGTCTCTTAAGTTTTATAAATTATTCATATTATAGCAAAAAACATCTTTAAATTTTTTTGTTATGCCAATCCTTTCTCTGATTTCTTTTCTCAAAAATCTTCCAGCACATCTTTAACAAGAATTGATATCTTTGAGTTCCCATTTTGGCTCAGTGATAACAAACCTGACAGGTATTCATGAGGATGTAGGTTTGAACCCAGGCCTCAGTGAGTTAAGGATCCAACATTGCCATGAGCTGTGTATAGGTCACAGATGTAGCTTGGATCCCATGTTGCTATTGCTGTGGCTGTGGTGTAGACCAGCAGCTGCAGCTCTGATTCAGCCCTTAGCCTGGGAACTTCCACATGCTGCAGGTGCAGCCCTAAACAGAAAAAAAAAAAAAGTTGACATCTCTATTTGATATGCTACTGGTTTCAATTTAAAGAATTTTGAGAGAATAATATTTATTGTTTTTAACTTATTCATATGTGTTTCGTTTTCTCATTTCTATCTTGCCAACAAATTTTGTGTGTGTGTGTGTGTGTGTGTGTGTGTGTTTTAGGGCCACACTCACAGCATATGGAAGTCCCCAGGCTAGGGGTCAAATCAGAGCTACAGGCCTACACCACAGCCATAGCAACTCAGGATTCAAGCTGCATATGCAACCTTATACCATAGCTTATGGCAATGCCTGATCCCTGACCCACTGAATAAGGCCAGGGATCGAACCCACATCCTCATGGATACTAGTCAGATTCCTTCCTGCTGCACAGCAATGGGAACTATTTTGCCTACACTTCTGAAAATCAACTTTATTAAAGTATAATTTATGTGTTATTAAGTTGTACCTATAAAGTATACAATTTGATGACTTTCAACAGATTATACATACAGATATAAAACCATCATCCTAGTCAATGTACAGAATTTTTCCTGGGCTTTCAAAAATGTCTTTATGCCTCTGCAGACAATCCTGCCCTCTCTGTATAGCTCATAGGCAATTATCTATCTGACGTGTCATTTTAGATTAGTTTGCATTTCCTAAAAATGTGCATTGAAATCATATATGCTCCTTTGTTTCTAGCTGACTTCACTCAGCATAGTGTTTTGAGCAACATTACTGTTGGTTCATTAAATTTTATTGCTAATGAGGATTCAAATGCATTAGCAATTAACCTGTTGATGTGCTTTCACCTTGATTCTTGCTTCTGGATAGTGCAAATAAAGTTGCTACAAACTTTCGTGTACAGGTCACCTTATAAATATTTTGTTAAATGTATCCCTAAGTGTTACATGGTCTTAAGGCTTTAAAAATATTATAACTTTTATTTTACAACTTTTTCTTTGATAGTATATAGAAATACAATTCAAAAAATTATTTTAAAAATTATCTTGTTCAACAAACTTGATAGTTCTATAGCTTTTTGTAGATTCGTTACAAATTTCAACTTATAGAAACTTGCTGCTACAAAACAAACAACAGAATTTACTTCTTCTTTTCCCAATCAACATGTCTTTTATTCATTTTGTTTTTCCTTTACTGAACTCTTTAGGACACCTATAACAATGTTGAATAGCAGTGGAAAATGCTGATATCTTTACCTTGTTTAATTCATTAAATAGGCAGAATTCAATATTTTGCCATTACAATGCTAGTTTGGGGTTTAACGTAGATGATCTTTTTTAGCTTGAGGAAGTTTCTATTCTTAGTTTTCATAAATGAGTGTTGAATTTTGTAAAATGCTTTTTGTGCATACAGGAAATACTTATATGTTTTTTACTTCACCTTGGTTCTGTTTATATGGTAAACTGTTAAATAAACCTTTGATTCTCAAGATAGACCTCACTTGGTGCAGAAGTAGCATAATTTTTATATTGTTGGATTTAATTTGCTTTCCAACAATATAAAAAGTATACTAGCTCTGGACCAAATGAGTCCTAACCTGAGAACAAAAGGTTTATTTAACATTATTAAAGATACTTACATTTATACTTTTGAGGGATATGTGTCTACTATTTTTTCATATGCTGTAGTTTCTGGTTTGGTGTCAGCCTGTTAACGGTCCTAGCAAATAAGTTAGGAATTGTTTTCTCCTGTACTTAGATATTAAGTCAAGACTTGGTGCTAGGTATTACTTGTCCTTTTGGCATATTTCATTATGAGCTTTTTTTTTTCCCTTTTGGCATAAAATAAATCCTAACTTCTCGGTGTCACTATATTACTTCCTTCATAAATTACCTGATTCTGTTTGCCAACAATTTATTCCAAATTATTCTCTGTTGTTTCTATTTAAGTTTGAAAATGAATGTCCTTTTATCATCTGAATTTTGTCAGGTTTTGATATTGAAGTTAATTTTCATATATAAGTTAACTACAGGGATTTTTTTTCTTCTTTAGTAATTATATTTAAAGCTAATATTTTATTATCTAAATATAATTTACTCTGTCATATAGATTTAGTTACTACAAGTGCTCCTTTGTTTATTTTACTATAGTTTTAAAATTTTCTTCAGATTTCACTTTTGTTGCAAAAATAACTGTGTAATGTCTTTCTAAATCATTAATTGTATTAGTTACATTTTATCAATAATTCTAAATATGTTTTCTCATGACTACACTATGTTGCTTATAAAACTGCATATGTTTGGACTTTAAATATGTGCTTTGTGTTTAATACAAGGCCATTTTTGTAATAGTTTTAGGCACATATAAAGAGATATATATTTTCTCTATAAATTATAAAAAGATTTCCTTATCTGTATATGTCAAATTAAGATTATGGATTATAGGAGTTCCCTTCGTGGCTTAGTGGTTAACGAATCCGACTAAGAACCATGAGGTTGCGGGTTCGATCCCTGGGCCTTGCTCAGTGCGTTAAGGATCCGGCGTTGCCCTGAGCTGTGGTGTAGGTTGCAGACATGGCTCAGATCCCATGTTGCTGTGGCTGTGGCGAAGGCCAGCAGCTACAGCTCCTGTTAGAACCCTAGCCTGGGAACCTCCATATGCCGCAGGTGCGGCTCTAGATAAAAGGCAAAAAGACAAAAAAAAAAAAAAA
>PVHT021183519.1:13904568-13921352 GCA_004024745.2 Catagonus wagneri
TTTTTTCTTTAGTTTAATTCCACATTCAAAAGAAGCTGAAACACAGAAGTTAATATGTACTTGTTTGAGCGATATATCATATAACTTGGTGATTAAAATCAGAGCCCCCAGTTATACAGTGAAATCAGTACTAAAGATATTGAAAAAAGCTTATACAATTTCCCATCTCTGAAGATTTCTTATTCCCCACTGAGTCAAGAACAGCATAGGCTAAATCTTCTGACACGTTCTAATATGCAAAATGTGGAAAAGGCAAGTATCTGGAGCTCATTTAAACAGAACAGATGACCGGTGTATTCACACTATCCATTTTTACATTTATCACTTTTGTAACCAAAGTGAGCTTTGTGCTATTTATGTCTAAAGGCCTTGTTACAAAATCTTCCCTCCTTTTCTCTGCCAGCTATGCACTGAATGCTACTGATGGGAGGGTAGTTTCTGGACTTTGTCCCTGGGTGGTTTAGGACCATCCCACATAAAATTTCCATCATAAATTCCAATATACCAAATTATATAGATGATAAAATGAAAAGGAAGTGGGTAGCATTTAGCTCTCTTCTTCTTTGGGTGGAAATATCTTGAAGAATATTTCTTCTATCTTATTACTACCTTTTAGCAATACACCATTGGCACCGACAAACCAGTATTGATGTTATTTTTAAATCATGATTAAATTATTTAATGTACTTCTCTTAATTTCTATCTCACTATCCCTTTCTTTCCCACATTACATTCTAAGTGGTTTTACTAGGGTTTTCAGTCACACAATCCCATCCTTCTACCATAGAAGTCTTTGTTTCTTGGAATTCTGAGTCATGAACTGAGAAAAAAGCCATTCAAAACTGTTACAACAGTGTTATCTGTTAACAGCAACATCTAAGATTGTCTCAGAGTTCCATATTTTGTGAGCTTCCCTGACTCCTTGTGGCTCTCCAACACAAGATCCACTTATTCAGTTGTTTTGCAGTTGTGTGAGACTATATATATTCCTCCAATCATTCCATTCCATGTTCAGCTTTATTCAGTGCTGATCTAATTACTTAAAACCAAGCATGCTAATTATTTCATGCCACTCTCAATTTTGCCACTGTCATTTTGACTAGTAAAATTAAAAATTGCTGGTTAAAATTTTTAAATATTTGCATCCATCATGACTAGAACACATCTATCATCCCTTAATGTTGGCTTTTTTTTTAAATGAAAACTGCAGTAGTCATTTACACAAACAAGGTGATATGCTTCCTGGGACTGTAAGTGATAATGATTAGGAAAACCATGTAGAAAATGTGTAAACATAAGAAATATGTGAAAAAATATTGAAAGAATAGATTTAATATGCTTACACATAAAACTCACAGTATTTTATAAATTTACATTTTAAAACCTAATAGGAATGGTTTGGCATGTGTGTATGTATGTATGTGTTTGTATATATATTTTTATTATGCTACATATAATTTATATTCATTACTTTCATTATTTTTTATCTTTTAAAGACTTAGAAAATAGTTTTCTGTGCTTAATAACATGGAGAAGTGTTTGTTTAATAAATTGTTCAAAGATTATGACTCTTAAGCCTTACCGAACATGAACTCCCCATCATAATTACATTTATGCACATGCTATTAGAGCAAATATTATTAAGAAAATGGACACAAGGAACATAAGAAATATGACAAGAATAACACATTGCAGAGTAAGAATACATTCTATTCCACAGATATTTTGGAGTGAGAGCTAAAATTGTATGAATTTAATAAATTTAAAATGTTTAGAAAATCAATTTCTATTGTGCTTATGTATGTACCATATATAAATACATTTTAAAAGTTATATAATCAAGTCTTTAGAAATCTTAGGAAAGAGTAACAAATGAATAAATGGCTATGTAGAGAGCATATTTCTACTATCGTTAAGAAGGAAATTTAAGACTACCTTTTGTTTTTATACATGAAAGAGAATTTGTTCTACTTTATGTCGCTATACACAGATGTTTTGAAAATACACAAGACTGAAAATTTGTTTTTGATAGTGAATGCTGAAATGAAACAAATGGCAGTGAGTTTATATTTTCTTCATTTAGCAATTTTTTAATAAAGGTTAAGTTATAGATATTTGTAAAAACTTTAATTTCCAGACTTGAGCCTTTATGATTTGGAAGATTAAGAATATGGGAACAAAGATTCCAACAGTAATTGTGCTATTAAGGCACAATGCAAATTAGTCTCTAACATGCTCAGTAGAAACCTGAGTCAAAATACAGTACTTTATTTTTCTTTTAAAATAATGTCTGAGGGTTTTGTTTTAAGTTTTTTATTATAGTCTATTTACAATGTTCTGTCAATTTCTGCTGTACATCAAAGTGATATATATATATATAGTTGGATTTTTTCTGTTGACTGTATAAGTTGTTTGTATATTTTAGAGATTAAGCCCTTGTCTGTTGCATTGTTTGAAACTATTTTATCCCATTCCATAGATTGTCTTTTTGCTTTTTTTATGGTTTCCTTTGCTATACAAAAGCTTGTAAGTTTGACTAGGTCCCATTGGTTTATTTTTGCTTTTATTTCTATTGCCTTGGGAGACTGACTTAAGGAAACATTCGTATAGTTGATGTCAGAGAATGTTATGCCTGTGTTCTCTTCTAGCAGTTTCATGGTATCTTGCCTTATGTTTAAGTCTTTAAGCCATTTTAAGTTTATTTTTGTGCATGGTGTGAGGGTGTGTTCTAGATTCACTGATTTACATGCAGCTGTCCAGTTTTCCCAGCACCACTTGCTGAAGACACTCTAATTTTCCAATTTTATATTCTTGCCTCTTTTGTTGAAGATTAATTGACTGTAATTGTCTAGGTTTAATTCTGGGTTCTGTATTCTGATTCATTGGACTGTATGCCTGTTTATGTACCAGTACCACACTGTCTTGATTACTGTAGCTTTGTAAGATTGTCTGAAATCTTGGAGAGTTATGCCTCCCTGCTGCTTATCCCCCCCCACCCCAGGATTTCTTCGGAAATTCTGGGTCTTTTGTGGTTCCATATAAATTTTTGGATTGTTTGTTCTAGATTTGTGAAATGTCATGGGTAATTTGATAGGGATTGCATTCAATCTGCAGATTGCTTTGGGTAGTATGGCCATTCTAACAATGTTAATTCTTCCAATCCAGGAGCATGTGACATCTTTCCATTCTTTAAATCCTCCTTAGTTTCCGTGATTAACATTTTATAGTTTTCAGCATACAAGTCTTTCATGTCCTTAGGTTTATTCCTAGGTGTTTAATTTTTGGGGTGCAATTTTAAAAGGCATTGTATCATTGTGTTCCCTTTGTAATATTACATTGTTAGTACTCAGAAATCCAACCAATCTTTGAATGTTAATCTTGTCTGCTGCTACCTCACTGAATTTATTGATCAGTTGGAGGAGTTTTTGTGTGGAGCCCCCAGGGTCTTCCATACATAGTATCATGTTATCTGCATAAAGTGACAATCTGAACACTTCTCTTCTAATTAGGATACTTTTCATTTCCTTTGTCTGATTGCTGTGCTAGAAATCCCAACACTATGCCCAATAAAAGTGGTGAGAGTGGGCATCCCTGCCCTGCTCCAGATTTTAGTGGAAAGGCTTTCAGCTTTTCTCCACTGAGTACTACATTGGCTGTGGGTTTGTCATAAATGGTCTTTATTATATTAAGGTATGTTCCCTCTATATACACCCTGGCAAGAGTTTTCATCAAGAATGGATCTTGGACTCCATCAAATTCTTTTTCTGCATCTAATGAGATGATCATGTGTTTTTTTTACTTTTCTTATGTTAATGTATTGTATGATGTTGATTGATTTTCGTATGTTGAGCCATCCTTGTGAACTTGGCATGAATCCCACTTGGTCGTGCTGTATGATATTTTTTATATGTTGTTGAATTCAGTTGGCTAAAATTTTGTTGAGAATATTTGCATCTATATTCATCAAGATATTGGCCTATAATTTTCTTTTTGGTAGTATCTTTGTCTGGTTCTGGTATGAGGGTGGGGTAGCTTCACAGAATGTCTTTGAGAGTGTTCCTTCTTCTTCAGTCTTTTGGAAAAGTTTAAGAAGGATGGGTATAAATTGATTTTTGTATGTTTAGTAGAAATGAAGCCATTTGATCCTGGGCTTTTGTTTGTAGGCAGGGTTTTTATTACATATTCAATTTCATTGCTGGTGATTGGTCTATTCAATTGAACTATTTCTTCTTGATTACGTTTTGGTGGGCTGTAAGTCTGAGTCTGTGGAAATTTGTCCATTTCTTCTAGGTTGTCAAATTTATTGGCATACGATTGTTCATAGTATTCTATTATGTTTTTATTTTTTTATTTCTGCAGTATTCATTGAGATTTCTCCTTTTTCATTTCTTATTTTGAGTTCTTTGACTCTTCTTCTTGGTGAGTCTGGCCAGAGGTTTGTCAATTGTCTTTACCCTTTTGAAGAACAACGTCTTGGTTTTATTGACTTTTGCTATTGTTTTTTGAATCTCTGTTATATTGATTTCCCCTGGTCTTTAGGATTTCCTTCCTTCTGCTGACTTTAGGTTTTGTTTATTCTTCTAATTCTTTCAGGTGGTAGGTTAAATTGTTGATTTGAGATTTTTCTTCTTTCTGAGGAAGGCATGTATTTCTGTGAGCTGCCTTCTAAGCACTGTTTTGCAGCATCCCATAGATTTTGAATGATTGTGTTTTCATTACCATTCGTCTCAATGTATTTTTAATTTCCCTTTTGATTTCCTAGATGACACATTGGGTTTTAGTAGCATGTTGTTTAGTCTCATGTAGTCAGTTTTTCGCGCATTTCTTTTCCTGTGGTTGATTTCTATTTTCATGTCATTATGGTCAGAGAAGATACCTGAAATAATTTTTTGTTTGTTTTTACATAATGATTTTTATTTTTTTTTCATTATAACTGGTTTACAATGTTCTGTCAATTTTTTACTGTATAGCATGGTGACCCAGTTACACATACATGTATAGATTATTTTTTCTCACATTATCATGCACCATCATAGGTGAGTAGACATAGTTCCCAGTGCTACACAGCAGGATCTCATTGCTTATCCATTGTGAAGGCAATAGTCTCCATCTATTAACTCCAAGTTCCCAATTCATCTCACTCCTTCCCCCTCCCCCTTGGCATCCACAAGTCTGTTCTCCAAGTCCATGATTTTCTTTTCCATGGAAAGTTCTATTTGTGCCATATATTAACTTCCAGATATAGGTGATATCATATAGTATTTTTCTTTCTTTTTATGACTTATTTCACTCAGTATGAGAGTCTCTAATTCTACCCATGTTGCTGAAAATGGAATTATTTTGTTCTTTTTTATGGCTGTGGAATATCCCATGGTGTATATATACCACATATCAATCCAATCATCTGTTGATGGAGATTTGGGTTTTTTTCCATGTCTTGGCTCTTGTAAATAGTGCTACAATGAACATGCAGGTGCGTGTGTCTTTTTCAAGGAGGTTTTGTCTGGATGTATGCCCAAGAGTGGTATTGCTGGGTCATATGGTAGTTCTACGTATAGTTTTCTAATGTACCTCCATACTGTTTTCAATATCGGTTGTACATTCCCTCCAATAGGGCAGGAGGGTTCGCTTTTCTCCACACCCTTTCCAACATTTCTTATTTGTGGACTTATTAATGATGGCCATTCTTGTGTGAGGTGGTACCTCATGGTAGTTTTGATGAGCATTTCTCTAATAATCAGTGATGTTGAGCATTTTTTCATGTGCTTGTTGGCCATCTGAATATCTTCTTTGGAGAAATATCTAAGATCTTTTGCCCATTTTTCAATTGTTTCTTTTTTTTGCTGTTGAGTTGTATAAGTTTTTTGTATATTTTAGAGGTTAAGCCCTTGGCAATTACATCTTTCAAAACTATTTTCTCCCATTCTGTAAGTTGTCCTTTTTTTTTTTTTTTTGGTTTCCTTTGCTGTGCAAAGCTTCTGAGTTTATTAGGTCCCCCTGGTTTTTTTTTGTTTTTATTTCTGTTGCTTTGGGAGACTAACCTGAGAAAACATTTGTAAGGTTGATATCAGAAAATGTTTTGCCTATGTTCTCTTCTAGGAGTTGATAGTGTCTTGTCTTACATTTAAGTGTTTAAGCCATTTGAGTTTATTTTTGTGTATGGTGTGAGGGTGTGTTCTAGATTCACTGATTTACGTGAAGCTGTCCAGTTTTCCCAGCACCACTTGCTGAAAAGACTCTCTTCTTTTCATTTTATAGTCTTGCCTCCTTTGTCGAAACGTAATTGACCATAGGTGTCTGGGTTTATTTCTGGGTTCTCTATTCTGTTTCATTGGTCTGTATGTCTGTTTTGGTACTAGTACCACACCGTCTTGATTACTGAGGCCTTGTAATATTGCCTGAAGTCTCAGAGTTGTGCCTCCTCCTTCGTTTTTGTTCCTTAGGATTGCTTTGGCAATTCTGGGTCTTTGGTGTTTCCATATAAATTTTTGGATAGTTTGTTTTAGTTCTGTGAAAAATTTCATGGATTATTGGATAGGGATTGCAATGACTGTGTAGATTGCTTTGGGTAGTATGGCCATTTTTACAATATTAATTTTTCCAACCCATGAGCATGGAATATCTTTCCATTTCTTTGCATCTTAATTTCTTTGATTAATGTTTTATAGTTCTTAGCATATGTCTTTCACCTCCTTGGTGAGGTTTATTCCCAGGTATTTGATTTTTTGGAGTTTAATTTTAAAAGGTATTATATTTTTGTATTTCTTTTCTAATATTTCATTGTTAGTATACAGAAATGTGACTGATTTCTGAATGTTAATCATATCCTGCTACTTTGCTGAATTTGTTGCTCAGTTCAAGTAGTTTTGGGGTTGAGTCCTTAGGCTTTTCTATGTACAGTATCATGTCATTTACATACAGTGGCAGTTTTACCTCATCTCTTCCTATCTGAATGCCTTTTATTTCTTTTGTGTGCATGATTGCTGTGGCTAGTACTTCCAATACTGTGTTGAACAAAAGTGGTGAGAGTGTGCATCCTTGTCTTGTTTCAGATTTTGGTGGGAAGGCTTTCAGCTTTTCTCCATTGAGCATTATGTTTGCTGTGCATTTGTCATAAATGGCTTTTATTATGTTAAAGGATGTTCCCTCTCTACCACTTTGGTAAGAGTTTTTATCGTGAATTGATGTTGGACTTTGTCAAATGCTTTTTCTGCATCTATTGAGATGATCATGTGATTTTTGACTTTTGTTAATGTGGTGTGTGAAGTTGGTTGATTTGCATTTGTTGAACCATCCTTGTGAAACTGGGGTGAATCCCACCTGGTTGTGGTGTATGATCTTGTTTATATGTTGTTAGATTCAGTTGGCTAAAGTTTTGTTGAGAATTTTTGCATCTATATTCATCGAAGATATTGGCCTATAGTTTTCTTTTTTGGTGGTATCTTTGGTTTTGGAATTAGTGTGCTGGTGGCATCATAAAATGTCTTTGGAAGTGTTCCTCCTTCTTCAACATTTTGAAAAAGTTTAAGGAGGATGAGTATGAGTTCCTCTTTGTATGTTTGGTAGAATTTGCCTGTGAAGCCATCTGGTACTGGAGTTTTATTTGTAGGTAGTGTTCTTATGACATATTCAATTTCATTTCTAGTGATCAGTTTGTTCAGTTGATCTATTTCTTCTTGATTCAGTTTTGGCAGGCTGTAATTCTCTAGTAAGTTGTCCATTTCTTCTAGGTTGTCAAATTTGCTGGCATACAGTTGTTCATAGGATTCTCTCATGGTTTATTGTATTTCTATAGTAACCATTGTGACTTCTCCTTTTTCATTTCTTATTTTGTTTATTTGGTTTTTTTCTCTCCTCTTCTTGGTGAGTCTAGCCAGAAGTTTGTCAATTATGGTTACCCTTTCAAAGATCCAGCTCTTGGTTTTATTGATTTTTTTCTATTGTCTTTTGAATCTCTTTTATTGATTTTCACTCTGATCTTTATGATTTCCTTCATTATGCTGACTTTAGATTTTGTTTGTTCTTCTCTAATTCATTTAGGTCATGGGTTCAGTTATCCATTTGAGATTTTTCTTCTTTTTTGAGGAAAGCCTGTATTGCTATGAATTTCTCTTTTAGCACTGCTTTTGCAGCATCCCATAGATTTTGAGTGGTTGTATCTTCATTACCATTTGACTCAAGGTATTTTTCAGTTTCCTTCTGGATTTCTTCATTGATCCATTGGGTTTTAGTAGCATGTTGTTTAGTCTCCATGTAGTAAGTTTTTTCTCATTTCTTTTCCTGTTATTGTTTCTAGTTTCATGCCATTGTGGTTAGAGAAGATACTTGAAACAATTTCTATACTCTCAAATTTGTTGAGGTTAGCTTTGTGCCCCAGTATGTGATCAGTCCTTGAAAATGTTCCATTTGCATGTGAGCAGTATAATCTTATTTTTTTGGATGTAATGTCCTGAAAATGTCGATTAAGTCTAACTTTTCTATTGTGTCATTTAGGATCTCTGTTGCCTTATTGATTTTCCATCTAGAGGATCTGTCCATTGATGTGAGTGGAGTGTTATAGTCTCCTATTATTATGATATTTTCATCAGTTTCTCCTTTTATGTCTGTTAGTATTTTTTGTAGGTATCTGGGTGCTCCTATATTAGGGTCATATACATTGATGATTGTAATATCCTTTTCTTGAATGGATCCTTTAATCATTAAATAGTGTCCTTCTTTGCCTTTTTCTATGGCCTTCATTTTAAAGTCTATTTTGTCTGATATGAGTATTTCAACTCCTGCTTTCCTGTCTTGTCCATTGGCATGAAATATCTTTTCCCATCCCCTCACTTTCAATCTATATGTGTCCTTTGCCCTAAGGTGAGTCTCTTGCAGGGAACAGATTAAAGGTTTTTGCTTTTTTATCCAATATGCCACTCTGGGTTTTTTGATTGGAGCATTCAGTCCATTTACATTTAAGGTGATTATTGATAGAAATGTATTTATTGCCATTTTTAACCTTGTTTTCAAGTTGCTTCTATTTTTCTCTTTTCTTCCTTTTTTTGGTTGGATGGTTTCCATTTATTTTATGCTGGAGTACTTTTCTTTTTAGTTTTTGTGAATGTAATTTTTCTTTTGTGCTTGCCCTGTATTTAAAAAAGTATGTTAACCCCTTCCTATATCTGCTTGATTTAGCCTGATAGTCATATAGGCTCAAACACATCATTAAAATAAAAACAAGAATCTATATTTTCTTACTTTCCTCCCCCACATTGTATGAATTTGATGTCTTATTTTTTTTTTAACATATTTATGTTTAGATCTGTATGCTGGCTTAAGTGATTACTTTCCAATTGTGTGTTTTTCTCCATCCTAATTCTTCTTTTTTTTAATTTTTTATTTAGAGAAGCCCTTTAAGTATTACTTTTAGAATGGGTTTAGTATTCCTGTGCTCTTTTAGCTTTTGTTTGTTGGAGAAATTCTTCATTTCTCCTTCTATTTTAAATGATATTCTTGATGGATAGAGTATTCTAGGTTGCAAATTTTTTCCCTTCAGCACTTTAAATGTATCTTGACACTCCATCTTGCCTGTAGTGTTTCTGTAGAGAAATCAACTGATAGCCTTATGGGGATTCCATTATAAATAATGATCTGCTTTTCTCTTGCTGCCTTTAGAATCCTCTCATTAACTTTTGCCATTTTTATTATAATATGTCTTGGTGTGGGTCTATTTGAGTTCAACTTGTTTGGGGCCTTCTGTGCTTCCTGTATCATGGTATCAGTTTCCTTTAAATTTGGAAAGCTTTCAGACATAATTTTTTCAAATATATTTCAATCTCCTTTTTTCTTCTCCTTCTATAATTCCGATTATTGGTAGATTGACCCACTTTATATTATCGCATAGATCTCATATTGCTTTCATGTTTTTTCATTTGGTTTTCCGTCTGCTGTCCTGATTGGGTGATTTCCATTATTTTATCTTCCAAGCCACTAATTAATTCCTCTGCATTATTAATTCTTGTCTTTAGTGCCTTTGTCTCAGTTTGCGTCTCTGCAAATGAATTTTCTAATTTTTCTATGTTCCTCCTGATATTTTCTAGTTCGTTTCTAAAGGAATCTGCATTGCTGTTCATATGAACTCTTAATTCCTTGATATTCAGCCTTAATTCCTGGAGTATTTTCACAGTCTCCCTTTGAACTCAATGTCTGTCAAACTGCAGAGGTCTGTTTCATTGTCTGCTGCTTCATGTGAATTCTCCTTTTCCTTTAACTTGGAATGGTTTCTGAGCTTCTTCATCTTGCTTATGTTTTTCTTTTTCTCTGAGATTGGGGCAGCCCAACTGTAGTCTTGGAGGGCTACTTCTATGCAGAAGCACCCCTTTGTATATTTTTTGGGGGGGTAACTATTTTTTTTTTGGTGTGGGAGTTTTAATATTTGCTATCTCTTTCTTCAGTGTGAGCAGGCTGTTATCCCTGGATGCTTAGTGTGTTTTCAGGGAGAAGGAGGCAATGGGTAGGGCCAGCAGTCAGTGCCTGGTTGCTGGGCTCTCAATAGCAGCAAGGACCTGCAGGAAGGTGGCATAGCCTACTCCTAGTTGCAGGGCCCTGGGAAGTGGTAATGAGCTCTGGGGCAATCTACAAGGTAACCAGACCATTTGGCAGTAGCACCAGCAGGGTGGGTGATTTCCTATAGATTAAGAGTAACAACAGGTAGTGTTCAATTGCAGTGCCTTCCTCTGAGGTGACTGGAACTGCAGGTGGTACATGTTAAGGGACCCCTAGTGGTAGTGGGCCACAACCGCCTCTGGATTCAGTGTTAACCACAGTGGTTTGCCCCCACCACCTGTAGACCATGCATGAAGCAACCTGTCTCACTTGGCCCACATAAGAGGTGCTGCACAGGCTGCTCCTAGTTGTAGGATCCTGGGAATGACAGAGATCAGGCATGTGGGTACTGCCCAGAGCATTCAGCAGTGGCAGTAGTAGGGTGGGTGTGTTCTTGGTGCGAGAGCACCAACAGGTGGTGTTCAGACACAATGCCCTCTGTGGTGCCCTTGAGGTGATTGGGGCTGCCTGTTTATGGACCCCTAGTGGTAGGCCACTCCTACCTCTGGAGCCCAAGATACCTGCAGTAGTTTGCCCCTGCCTCCTGTAGACCACGCAAGAAGCACCTTGTCCTGCTTAGCTCCCACAGGAATTGCTGCACAAGCTGCTCCTAATTGCAGGTTCCTGGGAAGGGACAGTGATCAAGCATTATGGGTGCTGCTCAGAGCATTTGGCAGTGGCAGTAGCAGAGCAAGTATGCTCCCAGTGAAGCAAGAGCGACAACAGTTAGTGTTTCGTAGCAATGTCCTTCTTTGTGGTGACCTCTGAGGTGGTTGGGGCTGCAAGTGATTTTTGTTCAGGTATCCCCAGTGTTGGTGGGCCATGCCCACCTCTAGAGTCAGAGATATCTGCGGTGGTTTGCCCCTACCATCTGCAGACCATACTAGAAGCACCGTGTCCCACTTAGCCCATGCAGGAGGTGCTGCACCAGGTGCTCCTAGTTGTAGGGTCTTGGGAAATGACAGTGACCAACTGTCTGGGCACCATCCAGAGCATCTGGCAGTGGCAGCTGCAGGGTGAGTGTGTTCCTGGGGCAGTGAAAGCAACAGTGTATGGTACTTGGGAGGAACCATGTCGCACATAGACCCCTGATGCCCTTAACCCACACAAGAGGTACCTGACCACCGGTAAATTGCACAAGAAATGCCCAGTTTCCTGTAAATAAGCAAGTGGCTTCTTGCCGCCCACAGCCTGCACCAGAGTTGCCTGGTTTTCCATAAACCAGCAAGTGGCTTCTCACTGCCCCAGCTGGCACCAGAGCTGCCCAGTCTCCCATAGACTAGCAAGTGGCTTTGCATTGCCCGTAGCCTGTGCCAGAGCTGCCCGGTCTCCAGTAAACTAGCCAGTGGTTTCTTGCTGCCTGTGGCCTCTGCCAGAGCTGCCCCACCCTCTGAAAGCCTGTGGGTGCTCTCACACGCTTGGGCACAGGGAGTTTCCTGTGGCAGTCTGCCCATCCTCCACTCACCCTCCCCAACAAAAGCACCTTGCCTCTCCTGTGTGTCTGGATCTTCTCCTGGGTTCCCTCTGCTGTGGTGTTCCACTACCCAGCCCATAATGTACCACTGCCCTGCCCGTGGCACACTGCTGCTTAGCCCTTTAGTCTGTTTCCACACCTCCAAACCCAGTCCTCTCCTAGGGACTGACCTCCAGAGCCACAATTTCAGTGCCCAGCCGCAGCCCGTGCATCTCAGGTTGTAGTGTCTGGGCCAGTGATTCAGATGATCTGTGCGGCCCTCACTCTGCTTTTCCGTTCTCAGTCCAGCTGTTGCGCATTTCTCCATGACTCTGAGGTGCCTCCAACTTGGCTGATCTTTCCATCAGCTAGGTGGCTTACCTGGATGTGGACTGCTTTTCTCCTTCACAGCGCCATCTCAGGAATGCTACTCTCATCCTGATTCCTTTACTCTCTCTCTCATTCTTTTTCTTTTGTTCTATCCAGTTATGTCAAGAGTTTCTTACCCTTTTTGGAGGTTTAAGTTCTTCTGCCAGCATTCAGTTGATGTTCTCTGTGAGTCGTTTTTACATATAGATGTGTGTTGTTTTTTCCTTTTTTTTTGATGTGTTTGTAGCAGAAGGTGAGCACACCTCTTACTCCTGCTCCATCCTGCTCCACCTCCTAAAATAATGTTTATACTCTTAAATTTGTTGTGGTTAGTTTTGTGCCCTGTATATAGTCAATCCTTGAGAATGTTCCAAGTGCACTTGAAAAGAATATGTATTCTTACGTTTTGGGATGCAATGTCCTGAAAATGTAAATGAAGTCTAACTTTTCTATTGTGGCTTTAGAATCTCTTTTGCCTTATTGATTTTCTTTCTAGAGGATCTGTCCATTGATATGAGTGGGCATAAAGTCTCCTACCATTATTGGATTCCCATCAATTTCTCCTTTTGTGTCTATTAGTGTTTGTTGTATTTATTTGGGTGTTCCTATATTCAGGGCATATATATATTGATGAGTGTAATAACCTCTTCTTGAATTGATTCTTTTATCATTAAATACTGTCCTTCTTTGTCTTTCTTTATGGCTTTTTAAAGTCTATTTTGTCTGATATGATTATTGCAACTCCTACTTTCCTGTCTTTTCCATTTGCATGAAATATCTTTTTCCATCCCCTCACTTTCAGTTTATATGTGTCTTTTATATATGTCCTAAGGTGAGTCTCTTGTTGACAGCATATTGTATGATGCTGTTTTTTTTAGCAATCTGCCATTATATGTTGTTTGATTGTAGCATTCATTCCATTAACATCTAAGGGAATTATTGATAAATATGTATTTATTGCCATTTAAAACCTTGTTTTCCAGTTGATTTTATGTTTCTCTTTTTTTCCTTTCATTTTGGGTTGGATGGTTTCCTTTTATTTTATGCTTGTGTACTTTTTAGTTTTTGTGAATGTAATATTTGGTTTTGATTTACAGTTTCCCTGTTTTTCAAGTATGTTAACCCCTTCTTATATCTGCTTGTTTAGTCTGATAGTCATATGGACTCAAACACATTCTAAAAAGGTATAGATTTTCTTACTTTTCTTCTCCACATTTTGTGATTTTAAAGTCCTTGTTTTTAACATCTTCATGTTTGTTGTATTGCTGTTGCTTGTGTTTATCACTGCTTTTACAATAGCTTTTTTTTCCCTTTTGAATTTGTATATTGGCTTATTTAAGTGATTGCTTTCCAATTTTGATTTCTCCCATCCTATTTCTTCTTACCTTTTTTTTATATTAGAGATTTCAATATTTCTCTTAGAATGGGTTTAGAATTGCTGTACTCTTTTAGTTTTTTTGTCATTCAATTTAAGTATTTTAAATTTTTATTATAATTTTTTAAACCATGAGGTATTTGAAACTGTATTTCTAATTTTGAAAAGAAAGTTATATCTGTGCTATTGATAACTAGCTTAATTCAATTTTGGTTTGAGAGCATATGTATAATATAATTCTTAAAAAAATACTTAAATCTGTGCTATATTTGAGAATACAATTTTTGATGAATTTTTCTTTTGTTGTTACAAAGAATGTATATTTTTGTTTATTGTTGCATAATTACATATCAAATAGGTTAATATTTTTATATCTGTTTCAAATATACAAACCTTAGTAGAAAAAATAAAAAATACAGAGAAGCATGAGGAAAAAAGGAATCAGGAAGGGACCAGCACTCCTAAGAGGGAACTGTAAAAGAGGAAAATAGTCCATACACTAGGAGTCCACCTAAATGACCTGGAGAACCGTCAGGATGGAGGCTGTTTCTTGTAACCTCAAAGCATCAGAGAAAAGTTACTTGAAATATAGAATAATGGAAATCACCCAATCAGGAAAGCAGGCAGAAACAAAATGAAAAATAAATGAAAGCAATATGAGATAATATAAAACTTGATAATCTGCACCTAGTAGGGATTCCAGAAGGAGAATGAAAAGAAAAAGGAATTGAAATTGTATTTTAAAAAAATATGGCTGAAAACAATTCAAATCTAGAGAAGGAAACAGAAATCCAGATATAGAAAGCACAGAGGGCCCCAAACTCATTGAACTCAAGTAGATCTCCACAAAGAGTAAAAAAACATGGCAAAAGTTAAAGATAAGGAGAGGATTCTAAAGGCAGCAGAGTTAATTATAAGGGAACCCCCATTAGGCTATCAGCTGATTTCCACATAGAAATGATTCGGGCAAGAAGAGAGTTGTAAAATATATTCAAACTTCTAAAAGGGGAAAAAATGCAACTTTGGATACTCCATGCAGCAAGACTATCATATGAAATAGAAGGAGAAATAAAGGATTTCTCAAACAAAAAAATAAAAGAATACATCAAGAGTAAACCCATTCTAAAAGAAATACTGAAATGTCTTCTCTAAATAGCAAATCAGTAAGAAGATATAGGATGGAGGCATCACAATTGGAAAGTATTCACTATAACCCAGTATATAGATAGATAAAGAGAAAAAAAAAGGATTTGTAAAAGTTGATGATAAACACAAGGAATGCCAAAAGGACAAATATCGATGAGGAAGAAAAGGGTCATCAAAATCATAAAATGTGGGGAAGAAGAGAAACTAAATCTAGACTCATTTTTGAATGTGTTTGAGCCTATATATAACTAACTATCAGTCTAAAGCAAGCAGATATAGGAAGGGTTTAACATACTTGTAAAAAGGACAACCACAAATCAAAACCAAAAAATACATTCATAAAAACCAAAAAGAAGAGAACATAATCATGAAATAAAAGGAAATAACCCAACCACAAAAGAAAAGGAAAAGAACAAAGGAGAAATATAGAATCAACTGGTAAGCAAAGTTTAAGGTGATGACAAATACATATTTATCAATAAGTTCCTTAAATGACAATGGACTGGATGCTCCTCTAATCAAAAGATCTAGAGTGGCAGACTGGATTAAAACAAGAATCTACAATATGTTGCTGACAAGAAACCCATCGTAAGGTAAAGTTCATGTAGAACCTGAAAATCAAGGGATAGAAAGATATTTCATGCAAACAGAAATGACAAGAAAGTGGGAGTCATGATACTTCTATCAGAGAAAATCGACTTTAAAGGCCATAAAGAAAGATAAAGAAGGAGACTAATGGTGAAAGAATCATTTCAAGAAGAGGATATTACACTCATCGATAAATATGCACCAAATATAGGAAAACCCTATACGAACAGACAGAAGAAACAATGGGAACACAATAACAGTAGGAGATCCTAAATGACAAAACATTACTTTTATTGTATGTCATTACATCCAAAAAACCCAGAATAGACATTCTTTTCAAGTGCCCATGGAATATTTTCTAGGATTGACCACATACAGGGGCACAAAACTAACCTCAACAAATTTAAGAGTATAGAAATTATTTCAAGCATTTTCTCTGACCACAATGACATGAAACTAGAAAGCAACCACAGGAAAAGAATTGAGAAAAAAAATGACTACATTTAGCCTAAACAACATGCTAATAAAAAACAATGGTTCAATGAGGAAATGAAAATTTAAAAATGCCTTGAGACAAAGATAATGAAAACACAACCATTAAAAATACATGGGATTCCAGAGATTGGATTAAGATGGCAGAATAGAAGGATTGGAGCTCAACTTCTCTCCCAAAAAACAACAAAACTACAACCAAATGCTGAGCAGCCTTCAACCAAATGGACTGTAAACTTCCAAATAAGATATTCTACTCCAGAAGACAAAGAGGAGACCACATCAAGAGGTAGGAGGGGTGATTACGCAATAGAAGCAACCCCATACCTCCTGGGTGGGAAGCCCCACAGACTGGAAAGTAACTGTATCACAGAGACTCTGCTACAGGACTGAGAGTTCTGAGCCCCAAGCCAAAACCCCACGCCTGTGGATCTGGCAGAGGGAGAAAGAGCCCCTGGAGCATCTGGCATTGGAGGCCAGCAGGGCTTGTGTGCAGGAGCTCCAAAGGACTGGGGGAAACAGAGACCCCATTCTTGAAAGGCACACACAGACTTTCATGTGCACTGGGTCCCAGGGCAAAGCAAAGTCTCCATAGGAATCTGGGTGGAGCCTGACTGCAATTCTTGGAGGATCTCCTGGGAAAAGGGGGGTGACTGTGGCTTGTTGTGGGGGAAGGGCATTGGAGGTGAAGCTCTCGGGAACATTCATCAGCCGCATTTCTCTGGAGGTGGCCATTTCTGGGAAAATCTGGACCCTCCCATCAGCGCTGAGAAGCCC
>PVHT021183519.1:13925545-14020716 GCA_004024745.2 Catagonus wagneri
GCACCCAACACAGGATCACCACAATATATAAGGCAACTGCTAACAACCTTAAAAGGAGAAATCAACAATAACACAATCATAGTGGGGGACTTTAACACCCCACTTACAGCAATGGACAGGTCATCCAGACAGAAAATCAATAAGGAAACACAGGCCCTGAATGAAGCATTAGATCAGATGGACTTAATAGATATTTATAAGACATTCCATCCAAAAGCAACAGAATACACATTCTTCTCAAGTGCACACGGAACATTCTCTAAGATTGATCACATCCTGGGCTACAAATCAAGCCTCAGTAACTTTAAGAAAATTGAAATCATATCAAGGATCTTCTCTGACACAATGCTATATGACTGGAAATCAACAATAAGAAAAAAATGGCCAAAAATACAAATACATGGAGACTAAACAATACACTACTAAACAACCAATGGATCACTGAAGAAATCAAAGAGGAAATTAAAAAATACCTAGAAGCAAATGACAACAAAGATATGACACTCCAAAATCTCTGGGATGCAGCAAAAGCAGTTCTAAGAGGAAAGTATATAGCAATACAAGCCTACCTCAGGAAACAAGAAAAACCTCAAATGGACAACCTAACTTTACATCTAAAGCAGCTAGAGAAGGAAGAAGCCAGGTCAAGGAAACAACCTAAATGCCCATCAACAGAGAAGTGGATAGGGAAGATATGGTACTTACACACAACGGAATATTACTCAGCCATTAAAAGGAATGAAATAACAACATTTATAGCAACATGGATGGAACTAGAAATTATGATGCGAAGTGAAACCAGTCAGACAATCAGACAGCAACACCCAATGCTACCGCTCACATGTGGAAATTAAAGAGACACAATGAACTTCTTTGAAGAACAATGACTCACAGATTTTGAAAACCTTAGTTTTTCAAATAAGACAATCTGGGGGGGTGGGGGGATGCACTGTGGTTTTGGGACACAAAATCTACCAAATTGATTTGTGATGATCTTTGTACACCTATAATTGAAATAAAATTCATTGTTATAAAAAAATACTTGGGATTCCACAATGAAAGTTCTTAGAGGCAAGTTCACAGTTATAGATGTCTTCTTCAACAAAAAAGAAAAATCTCAAACCAACAAACTAATCTACCACTTAGAAGAATTAGAAAAAGTACAGCAAACAAATCTAGTCAGCAGAAGGAAGGAAACCATAAAATCAGAGATGAAATAAATAAGAGAATTTCAAAAACAATAGAAAAAAGTCAATAAAACCAAGAGCTGTTTCTTGAAAAGGGTAACTAAAATTGACAAACCTCTGACTAGACTCAGAAAGAAGCCAGAGAGAACCCAAATTAGAAAAATAATGAGAAATCTCAACTAATGCTGCAGAAATAAAAAAGAGACAATGCTATGAACACTTATATGCCAATAAATTTGATGACCTAGAAGAAATAGACAACTTTCTAGAGACGCACAGCCTGCAAAAACTGAATCAAGAAGAAATAGATCATTTGAACAGACCGATCACTAGAAATGAAATTGAATATGTAATAAAAACACACCGTACAAATAAAATTCCTGGACAAGGTGGATTCACAGGTAGATTCTACCAAACATACAAAAAGAACTTGTAGCTGTCCTTCTTGAACTTTTCCAAAAGATTGAAGAAGTAACAATTCCAGATATTCTATCAAGCCACCTTCATCCTAATACCAAAACCTGGTAAAAATACTGCCAAAAAAGAAAGTTATATGCCAAAATCTTTGAGGAATAGAGATACAAAAATTCTCAATAAAATTTTAGCCAACCAAATTCAACAATACATGAAAAGGATCATACACCACAACCAAGTGGGATTCATCTCAAGTTCACATGGATGGTTCAATATACACAAATGAATCAATGACATATACCACATTAACAAAAGAAAAATAAACACATGATCATCTCAATGATGCAAAAAAATTATTTGACAAAATCCAACATCCATTTATGATAAAAACTTACCAAAATGGGCATAGAGGGAATATATTTCAACATAATGAAAGCCATTGATGACAAACCGACAGCCAATATATTACTTCATGGAGAAAATTGAGTAGCCTTCCACTAAATCTGGAATAAGACAAGGATACCCACTCTCACTACTTTTATTCAACATAGTATTGGAAGTGTTATCCACAGTAGTAATATAAAATAAGAAATAAAAGTTATCGAAATTGGAAGAGAAGAGGTAAAATTGTCATTTTATACAAATGATATGATACTATAGAAGACCCTAAGGACTCCACACAAAAACTGCTTGAACTGATCAACAAATTTAGCAAAGTAGCAGGATACAAGATTAACATTAATCAGTTGCATTTCTATATACTAACAATGAAATATTAGAAAAGGAATATTAAAAAATACCTTTTAAAAATCACACCCCCGAAATTAAATACCTAGGAATAAAACTGACCAAGCAGGTAGAAGACTTATATGAAGAGAACTATAAAACATTAATCAAGGAAATTAAGGAGGATTCAAAGAACTGGAAAAATACCCCATGCTTCTGAATGGGAAGAATTAATGTTAATGTTGTTTAAATGGCCTTATTACCCAAAGGAATCTACAGATTTAATGAGTTTGTTATCAAATTACTCATGACATTTTTGGTATAACTAGAGAAAATAATCTAAAAATGTATGTGGAACCATAAAAGACCCAGAAATGCCAAAGCAATCCTCAGAAAAAAAAAAAAACAAATAAGCAAAAAATGGGGCAGGAGGCACAACTCTCACAGACTTTAGACCATATTACAAAGATCCAGTAAATAAGTGAGTAAGGTACTAGTATGAAAACAGACATATGAATCAATGGAACCAAATAAAGAACCCAAGAATAAACTGAAATACCTATGGTTGATTAATCTTCAACAGGATGAAAGAATATAAAATGGGAAGAAAGGCAGTCACTTCAGCAAGCACTGCTGGCAGAACTGGACAGCTGCATGTAAATCAATTAAATTTGATACACTCTCTCATATAATGCACAAAAATAAATCAAAATGGCTTAAAGACAAATATAAGATATGCCTAGAAGAAAACATAGGCAAAACATTCTCTGACACGAACCATATGTTTTTTAGTTTGGTCTCCCAAGGCAATTGAAATAAAAAAATAATAAAAAAGTGGCATTTAATCAGACTTACAATCTTTTGAACAGAAAAGGAAACCATTAAAAGAAAAAAAGAAAGAAAAGGCAAGCCACAGAATGGGAGATTATCTTCACTATGTGAAGTAATAAAGACAACTGGCATATAATATCACTTACATGTGGATTCTAAAATGTGGCACAATTGAACCTATCTACAGAACAGAAACAGACTCACAGACATGTAGAACAGACTTGTGGTTGCCAAAGTGTGTAGGGGGGAGTGGGATGGACTGGGAATTTGGGGTTAGTAGATGCAAACTATTACATTTAGAATAGATAGGCAATGATGTCCTACTGTACAGCTCAGGGAACTATATCCAATCTCTTGTGATAGAGCATGATGGAAGATAGTATGAGAAAAAGAATATGTATACTTATGTATATATCACAGTCACTTTGCTGTACAGCAGAAATTGATACATTGTAAATCAACTATACTTCAAAAATTAAAAAAAAACATGCATCTGACATGGAAGCACCTCAATATACAAGGCAACTGCTAACACATGTAAAAGGATAGATTAATAATAATACAATATTAGTGGGGACTTTAACACCCTGCTTTCAGCAATGAACAGATCTTCTGGACAAAAAAATCATCAAGGAAACACAAGTCTTAAAACATTAAGCAAGATGGACTTAATAGATATTTATAGAACATTCCATCCAAAAGCAGCAGAATACACATTTTCTCAAGCACACAGAAAACATTCTCTAGGATAAATTAAAGTCTGAGCACAAATTAAGCCTTAGTAAATTTAAGAAAATTGAAATCATATCAAGCAACTTCTCTGACCACAACACTATAAAACTAGATATCATCAACAACAGCAAAATACTGGAAAAAAACCCACAAACACATGGAAACTAAATTTCTGCTACTAAACAAACAATGGATCACAGAAGAAATCAAAGAGGAAGTCATAATATACTTAGAGACAAATGGCAACCAAGACACCATGATCAAAATCTATGGGAAGCAGCAAAAGCAATTCTAAGAGGGAAGTATATAGAAATGCAAGCCTACCTCAAGAAACAAGAAAAATCTCAAATAAACAACCTAATGTTACACACACCTAAAGCAGATTGAGGAAGAACAAACAAAAGTGAGTAGAAGGAAAGAAATCATAAATATCAGAGCAGAAATAAATGGGATAGAAATAAAGAAAGCAACAGAAAAGATCAATGAAACAAAAATCTTATTTGAAAAGATCAACAAAGTTGACAAATCCTTAAATTCATCAAGAAAAAAAAGGGAGAGATTTTTTGTTTGGCTTTTGAGGGCCTCACTCGCAGCATATGGAGGTTTCCAGGCTAGGGGTCGAATTGGAGCTACAGCCACTGGCCCACACCAGAGCCACGGCAATGCAAGATCCAAGCTGCATCTTCAAGCTACATACACCACAGGTCATGGGAACGCCAGAGTCTTAATCCACTTAGCAAGGCCAGGGATTGAACCTGCAACTTCATGGTTCCTAGTTAGATTTGTTTCCACTGTGCCATCATGGGAACTCCCTCCAGGGAGAGGTTTTCTGATCAAAAGTTTCCAGAATGTGGGCATAGAAGGAACCTACCTCAACAGAGTAAAGGCTATCTATGTCAAACACACGGTTAACATTCTCAATGCTGATAAGCTGAAAAAACTCACACTCAGGAAAAAGACAAGAATTTCTACTCTCACCACTTTTATTCAAAATAGTTTTGGAAATCTTTGCCATGACAATAATAGAAGAAAAGAAGCAAAAAAATTAATTTGGAAAAGAAGTAAAACTATCGCTTGTTTGCAGATGTCATGATGCTATACACAGAAAATCCTAAAGATGCTACCAGAAAAATGTTAGAACTCATCAATGAATTCTCTAAAGTTGAGGGTTACAGAATTAATACACATAAATCAATTACATTTGTATATACTAATAATGAAATAGAAAGATAATTTAGGGAAACAAACCCATTTACCATCACATCAAAAATAAAATACCTAGGAATAAACCTACCTAAAGAGACAAAAGACCTATACTCTGAAAACTATAAGATGCTGATGAAAGAAATCAGAGATGACCACAAACAGTTGGAAAGATATACCATGCTCTCAGATTGGAAGAATCAATATTGTCAAAATGCCTATACTACCCAAGGCAATCTATAGATTCACTGCATTCTCATCAGATTGCCAATGGCATTTTTCACAGAACTAGAATATAAAATTCTAAAATTTGTATGGAAACACAAAAGAACCTGAATAGCCAAAGCAATTCTGAAAAAGAAAAATGGAGCTGGGGGAATCATGCTCCCTGACTTCAGACTATACTGCAAAGCCACAGTCATCAAAACACTAAGGTACTAGCACAAAAATGGAAGTATAGATCCATGGAACAAGATAAAAAGCCCAGAAATAAAACCACACACCTATGGTCAACTAATCTACAACAAAGAAAGCAAGAATATACAATGAAGAAAAGACAGTGCTGGGAAAACTAACAGCTATATGTAAAAGAATGAAAGTAGAACACTCTATAACACCATACACAAAAATAAACTCAAAATGGATTAAAACCTAAATATAAAACTGAATACTATAAAACTTTTGGAGAAAAACAGGCAGAACACACTCTGACATAAACCAGAGCAATTTCTCAGATGCACCTTCTAAAGTAATGACAATGACAATAAAAACAAAAAATAAGCCAATGGGACCTAATTAAACTTAAAAGTTTTGCACAGCAAAGAAAACCATAAACAAAACAAAAAGACAACTCATACAATGGGAGAAAATATTTGCAAATGAAGCAATTGACAAGGGATTTTAATTTCCAAAATATACAAATAATACATACAGCTCAATATCAAAAAAGGAAAAAAATTAAAAATGGGCAGAAGACATAGTCATTTCTCCAATCACATACAAATGGCCAAACGGCTCATGAAAGGATGCTCAACATCACTAATTATTAGAGAAATATAAATCAAGACTACTATGAGGTACCACCTTATTCCAGTCAGAATGGCCATCATCAAAAAGCATATAAATAATAAATGCTGGAGAAGGTGAAGAGAAAAGTGAACCCTCTCCACTGTTGGTGGGAAGGTACATTGGTATAACCACTCTTGAAAACCGTATGGATGTTCCTCAAAAAACTAAATATAGAACCACCATATGATCTAGCAATCCCACTCCTGGGCATCTATCTTGAGAAAATAATTTGAAAAGATACATGTACCCCAGTGTTCACTGCAGCCCTCTTTACAATAGACAAAACATATAAGCAACCTAAATGTCCATAAACTTAGGAATGTATAAAGAAGATGTTGTATACATATACAATGTAATATTACTTATCCAAAAAATGAAATAATGACATTTGTTGCAACATAAACAGACCTACAGATTACCATACTAGTGAAGTTAGTCACACAGTTCAAGACAAACATTATATAACATCATTTATATGTTGAATCTAAAAAATTGATATAAATGAACTTATTTGAAGAACAGAAACAGACTCAAAGACATTGAAAACAAACTTATGGTTACCAAAGTGGACAGGTGGGGGGGGGAGGGATGGACTGAGTGTTTAGGTTTGGCATATACACACTGAGGTGTGTGGAATGATTGGCAATGGGGACATGCTAAATAGCACAGAGAACTACCTACCTAATATTTTGTGATAATATATGTGGGAAAAGACACTGAAAGAGAAAAGGTATGTATACATATATAACTGAATCACTTTATTGTACAACTAAAATTATTCCAATATCGTAAATCAACTACTATAAAATTTTACAAAATTAAAAAAAAGCTATGACTAAAGAGTACAGACCATTAACAATGACACAGAAACAGAATGAAAGGCTAATTTCTATTCTACCATACAGATCCAGATAAAATATACATTATATAAAGACAGAATGAATATTAAGTGAAATTATAATATATAACAAGTAAGGATGTGAAAAGACATTGTTTTGAGACTGTAAAAACCAGTATATCTATTTATTGTTTCCTTTTTCTTTCTTTTGTTTTTCATTTTTGTATCATGACATTTAACATTAAATTTCATTTTTCCCTATATTATATTTCACTGACTTCAGAATTCTTTTTTATAACCAGAAATTGTATACCTGTTTTCACAGTGGACAATTTTATTATGTATGATTAATATCAATTTGAGTTGTGATTTTGACATTGAGATTGCATATAAATACAAAAGGAATAATTAACTTGTTAAAAGTAAGCTTAATATCAATTGTTTTTCCTTATAAGTCTAGGTATAGAATATATTATCTTTTATGAAAGACCTATGCATTCAACAAAATGAGTAAGCATTCTGGTAAAGTAGTAGTGATTCTGTACTAGTATGATATAAGGTCAGGTGAAAATTTTACATAATCAAAATATAATGCAGTATCCTCATTTCCACAGAACAAATATATTAAAATATCTTCCTTCATGTTAAGATAATATATGCTTTTCTATTTTAGAACAATTAGTGCAATTTATAGAGAAAATTGAAATGGATAAGCATGTAGTATTACAGTCACAAAGCATATTGTGGAATTAGAAGTAAATATGCTTTAGAAAAATCCTACCACAGAATTTAGAATAATAAAGTTATAATCCAATCTGACTTAAATTGAGTCCTGACCTGATACACTATGTAAATAATTAAGAATATACAAACAGTAATATTTTTAAGGTCTCTGTTATAGACTGAAATATAAATACCACTATTTGATACATTTATTACCGCTGTGGAAAATTTTAATTCGTAATTCATAATCTATGCTCATTATGATTTAACTTATATATTTAAAATCCTTTGGTCTTCAGTTAGTGAAGTTTATTTGCTATGCGTGTGTGTGTTAATATGAAAATTTCCATGATTTCAACTTAATTAAAATTGTAATAATTATTTAATTATTGTGGTAGGTAGAATTCTAAGATGATCCACATGATTTTTTTTCCTTCAAGTTAAGCCCCTGATTATGTTAAATTACACAGCAAAGGGATCTTGCAGATATAATTAAAGTTTTTAATCAGTTGACTTTGAGTTAATCAAAAGGGAGATTATCCAGGCCAGCCTAACCTAATCATCTGAGCCCCTTAAAAGAGAGTTTTCTTTGGCTGTTTATGGATTAGACAGATTCAAAAATGAGAGAGATTCAAGGAGTGTTTTCCATTGCTCTGACTGGAAGCCACAGAACAAAGACCTGAGAACACCCTCAGAGGCAAGGGCAGTACCTTGCTGACAGCCAGCAAGAAAATGAACACTTCAAATCTATGACCATAAAAGAATGATTCTTGCTAACATCTTGAGGAATGAACATGAAAGTGAACATTTCCCAATCCCTCAGTATGAGCACTCAGACCAGCAGACACCTGGATATCAATTCGTAATTCCTTGAGCAGAGAACATATTCATATAGGGCCTGGAATTCTGACGTACTAAAACAATTAGTTAATGGAAATTCCGTATCTGTTCAAAGAGATGAATTTGGGAACACCGACTCTCTAGGATGGTCTGAAATACAGCATTGCCTACAGATAATTAGGAAAAGTTTAGTGCCAAATGAAATGGGGTGCAAAGAAGGCTTTTACTGTGTCCAGATTTTGTCTGAATCCTCACATGAATATGAGCAAATAATCTGAATTTGGATAACTATAGCATCTTCCTGAAAGCAAAAGTTAGCTTTATAGCTGTTAATTGGTAAGGAGTTAACATAGACTGCAGCTTTTTCTATGATCAGTTCCTGAATAAAAGAGAGAGAAAAGTGGTCATATAAGACTTAAAAACATCAAAAATGACAAACCCAAATCTGGATGAGAAGTGAGAGGCTCAAGAGAGAGAAATTTGAAGTTGATAGGGAAAAGGAAAACACTGTAGAAATGATGATAGAAAAAAGTACCAATGCCAAAGAGAAGCCAGGGAAACAGAATTTTGGTTATGTTAATAGAGACCTGAAGCACTTCAGCAAAAATAAGTGGTTAGTGTTAATTTTTTTTCATGAACTATAGTATATATATATGAATAATATTTTAGGAGTAAACTCCCCCTGAGTAAACCTACACAATAGGAGCTGTATGTAACTCAGATGTGTATCAGCACAATCTTGAATGGCTCCATTATCTTTGCAACTGGCAAAATATATTTAAAACATCAGATACATGCAAAACACATAATATTTGCTAATATTTAAAAAATATAAGGAGTTCCCGTCGTGGCTAAGCAGTTAACGCAGACAAAGGATCTATGAGGATGTGTGTTCGATCCCTGGCCTTGCTCGGTGTGTTAAGCATTGGCATTGCCATGAGCTGTGTAGGTCACAAATACAGCTCAGATCTTGGGGTGGCTATGACCGTGGTGTAGGCCAGCAGCCATATCTCCGATGCAACCCCTAGCCTGGGAACTTCCTTATGCTGCAGGTGTGACCCTAAAAAGCAAAATAAAAATAAAAATAAAAAGCTCATATGAGTCAACATTAAAAACATAAAAAAATTAGCATAAGACCTAAATAGACATTTTTCCAAAGAATATGTACCAGATGGCCAGTGGACACATGAAAAGATGTTCAACGTCACTCACTATCAGAGAAACTCAAATCAAAACCACAATGTGCCATCGCTTCACACCTATCATAATGGCTGTGGTCAAAAACTCTACAAATAACGTGATGGTGAGGATGTAGAGAGAATAGAAACTGCATAGTTTGGTGGGAATGTAAATTGGTGAAATCACTATGGAAAGTAATACAAAGGTTCCTCAAAAAATTAAAAAGACGACTACCATATGATCCATCAATCACTTCCTGGGTGTATATCTAAAAAAATTAATTCAAAAGACACATGCATACCAATGTTCACAGCAGCATTATTTATAATAGTCAAGATATGGAAGCAGCCCACATCTATAAACAATATTTCTGTTTCAGGTTTGGTGTACTTCTGGAAGGAATGTGGAAATAAACTCCACAAAACTAACCCATTTTCTCATTGAATAGACAGAGGGACATAGAGAGACTAGGCCATTAAGATGGATCATAGTAAATATGTTTAAGGAAAAACTTGCTCTCTCCTACTAAGGAACAATCAGGTAAAAAACGATCATCTCCCTAATTAGTCTAGAGGCTTTGATCAAAATGTAAATAAAATCTGTTTGAGAAGGGATGATCTGAAAAGGAGGAACCTGATTACTGAGTTTTGATATTAAATATGATTGATTTTTGCCAACTACTCCGAGTTCCTTCAGTGATAAAATCGTAATTCCTAGGCACTAAAACAACCCCATCTTGATATATTAGGTATCATAGATATCTTCTTTAATCCCATCAAAAATAGAAAGCAAAAAATAGTTAAAGTTTATTGTATATTATACTACTTCCTTGGAACAAAGGATGATAAATTTTTAGAATGAAAATATGGTTCAATATATCAATGTACATTTTCAAAAGATTTCAATTGTTTCTTTGACTATTTATTGACCCTAATTCAATGAAAACACAATACTTAAATGTGTGGTAAGCTAATCTCTCAAAAACTTGAAAAACAAATTATTTTTTTTCAGTAAAACTCAGGGAGTTACCATCACCTCTGGTTTTAGTTTTCCAGGCTGGTGTAACAAACTGCTAAGAACAGAGTGGCGAAGGAAGGAAGGAAGGAAGGAAGGAAGGAAGGAAGGAAGGAAGGAAGGAAAGATAGACGAAGGAAAAAATAAATGAAGGAAGGGAGGAAGAAAGAGAAAGAAAAAAAGAAAAGTGTATTCTTACGCAGTTCTTGTGGCTAAAAATCTGTAGTCAAGTTGTTGGAAAAGTTGTTTCCTTTTTAAGGGCTCTGAAGTAGAGTCAGTTCCGTGTTGCCCCCCTAACTAATGGTGACTGATACTGATCCTTGTGGTTCCTCAGCTTCTAAACTGCTTGTCTCCAGTCCTGCCTCTGTCATGATTCTTCTGTATGAGACTGTGTCCAAACTCCCCTCTTATTATAAGTTCTTGAGTCATTGGATTATGGACACCTTAATCCAATATGACCTAAATTTCACTTGACTTACATCTGCAAAAACCCTATTTTTAAATTAGGTCATATTCATAGGTACCAGGGGTTAGGCTTGAACATTTCATTTGTGGGGGTGGGGGGGTGGCATGATTCAACCCATTTAAACTTATCCCACTTAACCTACCATGTAACTTCTCTCAGCAATTGTATAATTGTATTAGAGCTCTCCAGAGAGAGAGAACCAACAGGAGATATATATACATATACATATTTATATATGTAGTTTGTAGCTGAAAATATTATTTGGGGCTGGCTGCAAGGCCTTGTCAGGTTGTAGTTAGGAATTAAACATGATTTTGTGAGCAGCACATATTTATAGCAAGGAAGCTATTTGTATCATCTTGCATTTTTGAGATTTAACTGTTTTGACATGTAGAGGATATATTGAGGACAATAGTGGCTGGTGTCAGGGAAAATTATTAGGTTATTTCTATGGTCAGTCAAGAGAAGATGGGGGCTAAGCTACTGGAGTAAGTATGAGAATACAGAGAATGAGATAAATGATAGAGATCTCCTTCATGAGCCATTACATTTAGCTTGAAGAATCACATGCCTATTTAAACATTAGGAAGTAGATGAGTCACTTTCAAAATTGTTGACAGGGAAGGTAAATTTATCATTCAATAAATGTTAAGTACCTTCTTTCTATAAAGCATTTTATCATGACTGGATCTGATATTGTGACAGTATCACAATATTTACTCAATCTCTAATTTCACCTTCTTCTAACCTACATGAAGCACAATAACAGCAAGAGCACTGGCAAAGGATTTTAAATCTGTAGTGGAAACTGCAAGGGATATTCAGGGTAGAGCAGACCCAGGGAGGGAAGGTAAAGCAAATAAGGTATTTGGCGAACTTTACTTTCCAAAAAGGGATTTGTTGAAAGGTGAACTTGAAATAATTTTTTTAAACAATGTCTTCTGGTTACTGTGTAAAAATCTGATTATAAAAATCTAGTCAACCTCATAAAAATGATTGCATTATAATTTAAAAATTATTTGAAAGTGATAAATCATAGCTAACTTCAGGACAATGTGGCCTCTAACCTTAAAAATCTGTGACTTGTTTTAATTAGCACTTATAATTGCTAAATATACCTATGATTCTACTCTTCAACAATTCAACAAGAATTGAGATTTTTCAATAATGACCTCTTAATCTACTCATTTCCCTAGATCTGCTTTGAGCATGCATTTTCCTTTTTAGCCCGAGTTATATTTCTAGATTTTTATCTGTATTAAATTACATTCCTTTGTTTTCTGCAGAGTATTAACCTAGATATATTTGTGTGCAGTTATACTTCTCTTTCTTTGCTGTCTTTTCCAGTTAATCCCTTTATTTAAATTTTAAAGTTAGAATTTCATTACTATGTTTTAATTAATCAGCTTTAATGTCTACTGTGATGTTCTACCTATCTCCCTGCATTGTATCAGAAGTAATTTTCTACTTACTACTCATCATTGTTGAAAGTTTCACAAGTTAGTATTTCCCAATGATTCATTATATATTTGATATTTTAAGAGTTTATATAATGTAAGAAATAAATATAAAAGGAAACGTTCAGATTATGGAACCAGATATGGTAGGGGTGTTAAAAGTTTTCCCAATGCTTGTACAGAACTGATTGAGGGGTATATGAGAGTAGTTGGTTTCCTTTGCAATATGGGATTATGCATTTTTAAAATATTCATATGAATCATTGTACAGTCTGTGTTTAAGCATAATTATCACTCGGTCCTAAAGTTCCACAGGGGCACTGAAATCTCCCTTATGATTTAAACATTAGGCAATCGGTTTTCTCTCTCTGGCATCCTTCCTTCACCCTCTCTTCCAGGGTTTCCCTATTAGCACTTTCTGTGTTGTCATTTGTTACATTAGCAATAGGGTGCTGGTACCTGGAAGTGGGGTGATGCTATAACAACTAATCCCAAAATGTAACTTTAAAATTACGTAATAGTTAGAGGCTGGAAGACATCTGAGTAGTATTACACCTTGAACAGACTCTTAGTATAAATATGAGCATTGCAGAGATTGCTAGTGAGGGCTCAGAAGAAATGAGAAAACATAGTAGAGAAAACCTACGTTGCCTTAGAAAATACTTAAATCATCATGAATGGACTTTTGACAGAATATGGACATTAAAACCGCTGATGATGAGAGTTCAGAAGAAAATGTTACTTGAAACTGGATGAAAGGATATTCTTGTTATGTAATAGTAGGAAATTTAGATGAATTGTATCTTAGAGTGGTGTGCAAAGTTGAAGTTTTAAGTGATGAATAAATATTAAATATTTAGCTGAGATGTCAAAGTAAAGTACTGAAGGTGTACCTTGGTTCTTTTTTTACTTGTACTGAAATGTGAAAGGAAAGATATAAATTGGGGGATGAGCTGGTAAGCAGAGAGGAACCAGGGCTTTTTCTGGGAAATTCTCAGATCTCTGGGTTTCCTTAGTCATCTCAGCAGAAGCCAGTAGTGATAGGATTGTCCAGAAAGATCTGTGGAGGAGACTCTCATCTAAAATAATGAATCCCCATGACATATGAAGGAGACCATCAAGGTCCTTGAGAATGTAGTATCAGCAGACAGAAAGAAGAAATGTGACTACAAAATTAGGAGTGAGAATGATGCAACTATAAGCCAAGGAATACTAGCAGCCCTAGTGGCTGGAAAAGGCAAAGAAGAGATTCTCCCCAGAAACTCAAGAAAAAAGCAACCTTGCTAATATCTTGACTTTAGCCCATTATGACTGATTTTATACTTCTGACCTTCAGAACTGTATGATTTGTGTGAGAGAGGAGTTATTTTGTTATAATTTCTTAAAGCAGTAGGAAATAGTTACAGATTTTGATTCCCTTTGTAATAATTATTACATAAATGGATGAAGAAAGATATAAGGGGGTCCTTAATAGTGCACACTGGGGAAAATATACTGCCAAGAATTATTTTAATGTGATGACGTCAAGTTCTTTTGCCAGGTTATTATCAAGAACATTCAATTCCTGTTGGAATATCAGCTTGCTGAGTGGAAGGGTTCTGCCTTTCTTATTCTTACCGTTTCTCTAGCACCTAAAAAGCACATGTCTGGTGATGTTAGGCACACAATAAATAGTTGTTGACTAGAATATATGAATGAATGAATAAAATAATGAATGACTGAACTGTTTATTAAACCTTAAAATTTTGTTTTACTCATTTACCTTGGCAAAGTATTTTCACTGTTGGTTACCCTCTAGTGACCATATATTTTAAAAAGTAGAGTTCTAAAATAGTTTCCTCAACTTTTCCCCTCTTTTCTTTATCCTCATTCCAGATTAATCTTTCTAAAATAGAACTCAGAGTATCACTTTTCTGCACAGTAACCTGGAGATCTAATGACTTAACTGTTAATTACAAGCTTCTTCATTTGCCATCTAAAGGCCCTTTGTCTCCAGCATCACCCTTTTTTTCTAGCCTAAAGCCACTGTCCCCCCAATTATATGCTATTCCTACTACCTTATCCTTATGCTGAAATTCTGCACTTCTCCATTTCTGTATTTGAATTTTTTCCCCATCACTAACACCTACAACTGCCAAAATACTCTTCCACCTTCAACTATTTAAGCTGCCTTTCTTAATCCCTTCAAAAGACATGTTCCTCTTCTTTGAACTTTTTGTACTTACAGTAATTTTTGTGCCATTTCTCCATGTTGCCTTCTCCTTATTACCTGCTATGCTCCTTAAAAAGTGGAATGACATTTTTCTCATCTTGTCTCCTGGGGGGTAGGTATCAGAACAGTATGCTTCTGGATTTCAAAAAAGTCTAATACTGGGAACATCCTTATTGTGAGACTAAATTCTGCAAATTTCACACTTCTAAATTATTTTTTGCAGGGTGGTATCAAGATGGCAGAGGAGTAATAAGTGGTGCTCACCTTTTTCCACAAACACATCAAGGATAAACCAAAAAACAAAAAAACTACGTGTAGAACAATTTACAGTGAACATCTACTGAACTGTGGCAGAAGACCTCAGACATCTCAAAAAGGGCAAGAAACACTCCACGTAACTGGGTAGAACAAAAAGAGAGAGAGAGAGAAGAGAAAAAAATGAATGAGCACAGGACCAGCACTTCTGAGAGGAAGGTGTGAAAGAAGAAAGGAATCTGGACTTCAGGAGGCCACCTAACTGACAGGGAAATAAGCCAGGATGGAGAGGGAGTCTCAAAGCCTTGGATAAAAGTGCAGCATCTGTCTGAGAAGGTCAAAGCAGAGACAGAGCAGCACAGATGATCACTACCATTTCCCCACACAAAGCAGCCTGAGAAACTTGGGTGGGGCCTGGGTGCTAATACTCAGGCTTCAGTGGTCAGTTCTAGGTAGAGGACCAAGGCTGGCTATTGGAAACAGCCCGAGGAGCCTGGAGAGTGCTGCACCATGGGCTAGAGAGTGGTGCACCAGAGCCAAGGGTCAGCAGGAGGCGGCCCTGGCTCATGGGAGAAGCAAGTTTCCATTGTTATGGTGGGTGAGAGGAAGAGGGTGGGGAACCACCACAGGAACTTTCTCTGAACACGTGAGTACTCTCAAGTAGTCAATTAAATAAGCCAGTATACAGATCAAAAGAAAAAATTCTATTGTAAAAGCAATGATAAACACAAGTAACAGAAAAAGGATAAATATGAAGATATAAAAATAGGACATCAAAATCATAAAATTTGGTGAAGGAAAGTAAGAAAATCTTGACTTTTTTTTTAAATATGTTTGAGGCTATATGACTATCAAGCTAAAGCAAGCAGATGTAGGAAAGGGTTTATATGCATGAAAACAGGGCAACCACAAATCAAAACCAAACAATATATTCCCAAAGACTGAAAGAGGAAACATCCAACCAAAAAAAGGGAAGAACAAAGGGTAAACACAGAATTAACTGGAAAACAAGGTTTAAAATGGCAATAAATAATACATATTTATCAATAATTACCTTAAATGTCAATGGACTGAATGCTTCAGTCAAAAAACATAGAGTGTCAGACTGGATAAAAAACAAAAATCCTATAATATGCTGCCTACAGGAGTTCCTTTCGTGGCTCAGTGGGTAACGAATCCGACTAAGAACCATGAGGTTGCAGTTTCGATCCCTGGCCTTGCTCAGTGGGTTAAGGATCTGGCGTTGCCATGAGCTGTGGTGAAGGTTGCAGACATGGCTCGGATCCCGCATCGCTGTGGCTGTGGCAAAGGCTGGCAGCTGCAGCTCCTGTTAGACCCCTAGTCTGGGAACCTCCATATGCCGCGGGTGCAGCTCTACATAAAGGCAAAAAGACCAAAAAAAAAAAAAATGCTGCCTACAATATGCTACCTACAGGAGACCTACCTTAGGACAAAAGGAACATGTAAATTGAAAGTGAGGGGATAAAAAATGATATTTTATGCAAACAGAAATGACTAGAAAGCAAGAGTCACATAAATAATATGAGACAAAGTAGACTTTAAAACAAAGGCCATAAGTAAAGATTAAAAACTAATGATAAAAGATCAATTCAAGAAGAAGATATTACACTCTTTAATATATATGCCCCTAATATAGGAGCACCCAATATATATAAGATATACTAACAGATATAAAAGGAGATATTGATTAGAATACAATAATAGTAGGAGAATTTAACACCCTACTCAACATATATTCCTGGCAGAAAATTAGTAAGGCAATAGAGATCCTAAATGGTACAATAGAACAGTTAGACTTAACTGATATTTTCAGGACATCCATTAAAAATCAGAATATACATTCTTTCCAAGCACCCATGGAACATTCTCTAGGATTGACCACATGATCTTAATAGATACTGGAGAAGCATTTGCCAAAATCCAACATCTGTTCAGAATGAAAACTCTTACCAAAGTGGATATAGAAGGAACATATCTCAACATCATAAAAGCCATTTATGGCAAACCCACAACCAATAAAATAGTCAACTGGAAAAAAGATGAAAGCCTTACTACTTGAAACTATAATTCGAAAAGATACATCCACCGCTGTTCACTGCAGCACTATTCATAGTAGCCAAGACATAGAAGCAACCTAAATGTCCATTGAATGGATAAACATGTGGTATGTTTAAACAATGGAAAACTACTTAGCTATAAAAAAGAACAAAATAATGATATCTGCAGCAACTAAAGATTCTCATACTAAGTGAAACAAGTCAGAGAAAGAAACATACCCTATGATATTACTTATTATAGAGAGTCTAAAATATGGCGCAAATGAACCTATACTCACAGACATAGAGAAGAGACTTGTGGTTGCCCAGGGAGTGGGGGAGTAAGGGAGTGGGATGGACTGGGAGTTTGGGATTAGTACATACAAACCATTACATTTAGAATGGATAAACAATGTGGTCCTACTGTATAGCACAGGGAAACATATCCAGTCTCTTGGGATAGACATTTATGGAAGATAGTATCAGAAAAAGGATGTGTGTGTGTGTATGTGTGTATGTATATATATATATATATATATATATATATATGTATATATATATATGTCATTTTGCTATACAGTAGAAATTGGCACAACACTGTAAATCAACTATATTTAATAAAAAATTATTTTTTCCATTTGAACACGCATGTTCATGTGCATGTGTGTGTGTGTGTAAGAGTTCGAGAAGGGTTATGTCAGAGGAAGTACTTTTGGGAATAACTGAGAGCTTAAATTTTCTTTAAGTTTATAACAAACATTTGATGAAAATAGAACTTCACTTTATACACCCTTTTTATCAAAATAAATTTCAATATTTTTGAAATTCTGGATTTATCCATGTAGTCAGACATGTTGAGCCATCATTCCAGAGTTTGTTGGAGTTAGTTTTAGAGCCTAAAAGGGTATAATGAATCTTATCCAAAACAAGATATTGTTTAGTCTTCATCTAAATAAGGAAAATCTCTATACCTGTTAGACTACAGTAACTTAGATTTAAATTTAGAAAAAATAGTCTAATGTTGGAATTTTAGTGCCATTGGTTGGAACTCAAGACACTGCAATAATTTAGGTTTAAGGATTTTGCCAAATTCTAGGGATTATTTATTTACTTTTAAAATTTACAGTCATATTCAGCTGATATCAGATTTATTCTGTTCACATTGTGCCTCATTGAATAAGACTTTGAATGTTACACAAATTAAACACTAAGTACTTTTTTACTTTCTCCCTCTAACTACTTTGATAGTAGGGTCATTTGTAAAAATATTCTATAAGACTGATTTCTTTACAGGGCATCTTATTGAAAAGTATGACTTTTTAAAGGAGGATTTAAAAAATCAAATTTTATTTTCCTATAAGTGAAGGTTTTCTACTGTCACCTGGTCCCAATGGCCATGTGATCAAAGACCCTATGAATAATAGTGAACATAGTCTTGTAATAATAAAATAATAATTATCCCAAAATCTATTAAAGTAAATTTTCATTACTTCAGGTCTTATCAAATAATTTGGAATCCAGACAAATTTAGTTCAGTACTGTGTGGACATTTACATTTTGTTGCTCAAAATGGCTGTTAGTAAAAGTATTAATTAAAACCAATGTAGAAAAAGAAGAAACAATCAATGTATTAATTTGTTTTCAAACACACAAAAGAGCAATGGAAATTCGCAACTTTTATAGTAGGAATTTACAAGTAGAATGTTGAGACCTGACAGCATTTTGAGTGATGATTCTTTCTGTTCCTTTTGTGTGAGGCAGCTCCAAAACAATAAACCTCATACACAAATTGTTCAACATTCTGAAAAATGTAAACAATCACATTATTATGAATCACCTAGGAATTTTATTTTATTTATAGCACTGTTAGATGCATCATTTTGTAAACAATAGTTTTTTTGTGGTGGAGAATATAGGAAATAGACTTTATTTTTGTCTGATTAGGCCCCTTAAAACCTCATTGACCTTAGCCTAATCCTTTATTTATCTGGGCTCACCTTTCTCATCTGCATGACATCTATTTCCTTCTTGATATGTAGTTGCATAAGTGGAAGTATATTAAAATTGTTTGGAGCTTTTCTGAATCCTAATACTAATTATAGGAAACTGTACAGAATCTGTATTCTTTAAATATTTGTACTGTCTGGTGTACACTTAACTTTCCTTTTCAATAAGTTGTATTAGGAAAAAAATACCCAAACCGTAAGTAGTTCTTCATCTATGCTTTAATCTGGTGGTAAAACAGATGGTATATAGAGAATAATGAGATGCTCTGATGTGACAGAGAATACAGTATCCATAGGAGTAAGGGAAATGATATAACAAGGTGGGTGACTCCTAATGAGTATTTTTTTTTTTACATTTATAACATATCCTCAAAAATGAGTAGTATTTCTATGTGAAAAAATGCAAATAAAAATAATAGCAACAGAGTTCCCTGGTGGCTCATCGGATTAAGGATTCAGCATTATCACTGCTATGGCATGGGTTGGCTCTCTGGCCCCAAAACTTGCCATATGCCATGAATGGAGCCAAATCAAACAAACAAAAATAATAGTAAGTGAAAATGACCATATATGATGGTACATGCATTACTGGCAATGACCCTATATGGATTATTATGTTTTTATTATTTCTGTTTGACTGATGAAAAAATCATCAGGGTTGGGAGAACCCAAATTCCTTACTCAACATCACTCAGCTAAAAAGTGGGCACCTCATTGCTCCTGCTTTTATTGCTAAGTTACAACACACCCCAAGAAATGTACCAGCATGTAAGAAAGTAAAATATTGTATATTTTGGATGATGGATGGAAAATTTTATTAAAGGGACAGATTTATTCTGCATCTCCTCAGTACTTTCTCTGATAAATATTTCCATTTTGTAGTAAAGTTTTCATTACCTTATGTTTTAAAATATTGCTTCTTTTCTAATATTGAAATTTAAGAAAAGATTGCCACCTTGAGTGATTTACCTGATGAAAAATGATTCTCTCTTCAAGGCTATACAGTGACCACATATGTGAATATGTAACAATCTCTTCACTAATTTAATTAATTACCTAAGATTGAATATTCTATTATTTGCCCACTCATTTTAGGAAGTTGTTTACTCACACTAGAAGAAATTCATATACAGAACTTATTTTTTTAAGGAGAGGAAAGATGCTTGAAAGAATGATGAATTCCCAGTATTTGTACTTCAATATTTGTTATTCTGCAGTTAAACTAACAAAAAAGTAGTATGATTAAACAAAACATAAATAAAAGAGCTATATTATTTTTCTTAGATTGCCACTATTTTTTAAGTTGTGAACTTCCTTTTATGGTGTGACGCTAGCACTGAGACTAAGAGATGAAACTTTTTCATTTTGTTATGTTCAATCTGTTGTTACACTCATACTCAGCATTTATAGCTTTTAAGTATATATTCCACATTACAAGTTTCCTAATTTTTTATAGCTGCATCCATGGCATATGGGAGTTCATGGGCCAGGAACTGAATCTTAGCCACAGCTGCAACCCATGCTGCAGCTGTGACAATGCTGGATCCTTTAATTCACTGCAGCAGGCCAGGTGTTGAACCCATGAGTCTGCAGCGACCTGAGCCATTGCAGTTGGATTCTTAACCCACTGACCTACAGGTTTCCTAATCTTTTGCCAAGTTAGTAAATCCCCAAAATTTTTCTACCTGTATACTTTTATGTAGCCCATCAGTATTATACTTTATGTGTGTGTGTGTGTTTATCCCATGGGGAAAATAGTTACTTAGTAATAAAAACATATCACTCTTACTTCAAACTGAAACACCATGATAAAATGCACAATGGGCTTAGTTTCTCAATCTTTACTAAGGCCTAGATAACGAAACCAATGTTTGAGTGACCTGTGGATCAATAATTTGGTATATGATAAATATCACTGGTTTAGTTTTTAAAAATAAAATTAGCATGCATTGTATACATAGTGGCAATGGTAGATAAAAAAAAGTTTTATTCCTCTTCTCATAAAAATTCAAGACTGTCTCTTTTGTAAACAAGGATGTTTGTTCAAGTAGCAAATAAGGGTGTAGTGGGAGAGAAGTTTGTTTGTTTTGGTTTGGGGAAATGTCTTCCTGGTAATATATTCCACCTGTAACAGATAGCTTTACATATCTTGCAGTTTGTAAAATATTTTCTCTAAATGAATGATGGAACATACCTGCTATGGCAAAAAGTTTCTTAAAGTAACATATTTATTAGTAGTTTTCTTGTTGAAAAATATTTTTTTAAAGCCTGGGTGTGTAAGGGGTTAGATTTCTGGATGTTATAGTGTGATTTAATTTTATCCATGCGGTGCAACTAGTGTAATAATGCAATAATGTGTAATAACTATACACATATCTAATTTGAAATTATGGAGTGTAGTAGAGAAGATGTTATACCCCAATTCTCTTTCAAGGAAAGATTTGTTGTCCCAGTAGCTGAGTGCTGGCGGGCACTTCTGGAACTGCCTCAGCTGCAGAGAGCTGGCTTGGTTCAGTTCATACACAATAACAGAGCAGGCCACAACTAACAAGTGCTTAGGTCAGGAGCTGGGGCCTTTGGGCCGCCCAATTCAGGACATTTCTGATGCATCATTTTAGCTCCACAGTTCCCCATAGGGTTGGCTGAAGCCAAAGTGCCTGTCTTGTAATACACTTCTCCCTTGGCCCTAATAACAGACCCACACATTCAACTCTGCCTTTGATTCTTCTTCCCTAGAAAGTCCTCCAACCTATAGCAAAGAGATCAAAGAGCTCAGGGAAGTCAAAGACAAGAATCCTACTGTGAAATACACAAGCACACACATACTTATCCCGCTTTTATAAATCCATCCATCTCATCACATTGTTTTGCATTAGCTTTTTTTCCCCCTTCAGGATTTCTTTATTATAAATTATGTAACAATAAACACCATCTTTGTAATTTTTGCATGTCGAATTCCTCTTTTACCCTTCCTGTGACAATTATGATTAGTAAACAATTGAACCTCATTTATAATTCCGAAAAGTAAATCAATTAAATACATATTTATTTGTGGGTAGAAAAGCTGCATTTTTAATATAATATGATCCAATAAAGTGTTCTTGATTGAGCAAGAACCAGATCCTAAATAATATTCTACTTATTAGAATAGGTTCTGTTAATTATAAGTATTAAATTAATCATGAACTTTTTATTCAGACCCATTGTTTTCTGGAAAACTATAGAATTTCAAAAACTTCATCATTCTTGCCTTCAATTATTCATACTCCGTTTTTGAAATGAAATTAATGTGCCTTGGAAATCATAATATATTAAAGCAAAACTTTTTTTTCAAACTGTTGAGATAATTCTGCCCTCTTAAATTTTTTGTACAATTCATAATTGGCCCGACTAGTTTTTATTATCATATGTAATACTTAAGCAAATAATTTAAAACCAAATATAACCATGATAATTCCCTTTTCAAGATGATCTATAATGACTGGAATTGTTGTTTTCTTAATACGTATTAGATAGTCTCATCTTTTTAGTCTTAGTACCTTCCAACCAGATGACATCAAACTGTGGTCACAAACAGTAGTTATGTCATACTACCTTTATATTGTACCTGTTAGCGTGCTGATGGAAAAGCCAAGGTAATTTAAACAGCTAAGTCCATAAATATATGTGGACCATGGAGGGAAAGCTACTTTCAACAGGTTCAGAAAATACATCTGCAAAGGATTCTCTCACTCTAATATTCCTGATTATTTAGTACTTATTCATGGTTTTAATAGGGTGTTTGTTAGGTGTATATGTTCATACAGGAAAATGTGTAGAAATGTTTTGCCAAAATAGAAATAAAAACAAAAATAAACAAATGGGACCTAAGCAAACTTACAAGCTTTTGCACAGCAAAGGAAACCATAAAAAATACAGAAAGACAATCCACGGAGTGGGAGAAAATAGTTGCAAAAGATGTGGCCAACAATGGCTTAATCTCAAAATATAGAAATAACTCATACAATTTAATAACAGAAACCAAACAACCCAATATAAAAAATGGGTAGAAGGCCTTAATAGACACTTCTCCAATGTCTATTAAGAAGACATATAGATGGCCAGTACACACATGAAAAAATCCTCAACATCACTGATTATTAGATAATGAAAATTAAAACTACAGTGACATACCACCTCAGACCAGCCAGAATAGCCATAATTTTTTTGTCTTTTTTTTTTTTTTTTGCCTTTATGTAGAGCTGCACCCGCGGCATATGGAGGTTCCCAGGCTAGGGGTCTAACAGGAGCTGTAGCTGCCGGCCTATGCCACAGCCACAGCAACACGGGATCCGAGCCGCGTCTGCAACCTACACCACAGCTCAACCGGCAATGCCGGATCCTTAACCCACTGAGCAAGGCCAGGAATTGAACCCGCAACCTCATGGTTCCTAGTCGGATTCTTTAACCACTGTGCCACGACAGGAACTCTCAGAATAGCTGGGATTAATAAGCCTACAAATTATAAGTGTTGGAGAGGGTGTGGAGAAAGGGAACTGTTCACCACTGTTTGTGGGAACATAAATTGGTACCAAAAGTATGGAGGTTCCTCAGAAAACTAAATATAAAACTGCCAGATGATCCAGCAATCCCACTCCTGGACATATATCCAGATAAAACCATAATTCAAAAAGATATACGCACCCCTATGTTCATTTTAGCAATATTCACAATAGCCAAGACATGGAAACAACCTAAATATCCATCAACAGATGAATACAGAAAGAAAATATAGTACATATATAAAATAGAATACTATTCAGCCATAAAAAGAATAAAATAATGGCATTTGCAGCGACATGGATGCTACTAGAGATTTTTATACTAAGTGAAGTAAGTCATAAAAAGAAAGAGAAATGCTATACAATATCATTTATATGTGGAATCTAAAATATGCCACAAATGAACCTACCTACAGAATAGAAACAGACTCACAGATATGGAAAACTGGTTGTGACTGCCAAGGGGGAGAGGGGAGTGAGTGGGATAGATTGGGAATTTGGGATTAGTAGATGCAAACTATTAGATTTACAATGGATAAGCAATGAGGTCCTACTCTATAGCACAGGGAACTAGATCCAATCTCTTGGGATAGACCATGATGAAAGATAATATGAAAAAAGTGATGCATATATATATATATATACACATATATAACTGAGTCACTTTGCTGTACAGTGAAAATTAGCACATCATAAATTAGCACATAATAAATTAACTGCTTTAATAAACAATATGAATGGCAAAAAAGGAAATGTTTTATCAAAAAGCATTATAAATTTTTGTTTCATTTAATGCTATGCTACATCTTAAATATTGAATTATATCACATATTAGTAAAGCAATTGCTAATTCTTTATTTTTTTCTAAATTTTTCATAAAACAACCAACTGTCCTCGTAACCGATTTTGCATTATAAGCTGTAATCAACCAGCCAAATACCCTGGGGAAGAATCTCTATCATTAACAATAAAAGGCAATTAATTGTGTTTGAGAGACTCGGAATCTCACAAACCTGACAGGTTATAGTTTCTTACTTTTTTTTTGTAAATGTTGTTATAGTCATGATCTTGGAGAAAAAAAAGTCCAGTGTCTCACCACTAGTGTATTTATATACATGTATAGTTAACATCATATATAAACATATATTTTTATATAAAACTGTATGTGTGTGTGTGTGTGTGTATATATATATATATATATATATATATATATATATATATATATAAAACTTCCTTTAGAGCAGTTTTAGGTTCTCAAAGCAAAATTATGGAGAAAATTCTCAAAACAGAAATTATGGAGATTTCCCTTATATACCCTCTGCCCATGTGAAGTCTCATTATCAACAGCCCACACTATGGTAACACACTTGTTAGAATGAACTAACATTGACATATCATCACCCAAAGTGCATAGTTTACATTAGGATTCACTGTTGGTGTTACACATCCTAGGAATTTTGACAAATATGTAAGGGAATGTATCCACTATTGTATTATCCTACAGAATAGTTTCATTTCCCTAAATTCTTCTTACTGTATAATACATCCATGCCTCTCCTAATCCCCTTTCAATCACTGATATTTTTACTGTCTACAGAGTTTGGCCTTTTCTAAAATGTAACATAGTTTGAATAATATAGTGTGTAGCTTTTCAGATGAACTTTTTTCTTAGTAGCATATATGTGTTTCCTCCATGTTTTTTTATGACTTGATAGCTTTCTTTTACAACACTGAATAATATTCTATTGCCTGTATGTACCTCAGTTTGTTTATCCATTCATTTATTGATGAACATCACAGTTGCTTTCAAATTTTGGAAATTATAAAGTTGAAATAACCATTCATGAAATTTTTATGTAGACATAAATTTACAACTCATTGGATAAATACCAAGGGGTATGACTGCTGGATCACAGGTAAAAGTATGTTTAGTTTTGTGAAAAAATGATGTTAGTGTCTTTTTAACATACTTGGGCTCGGTAATGATGATACTTCATTTTTGATATTGTTAATTCATGTTTTCTCTATTTTTTGTTTCCTTGATTATCCTTATCTGATTTTTGTTAATCTTACTGATTTTTCAAAGAAAATGCTACTGGTTCTATTGATTTTCTCTATTGCTTTCCTGTTTTCAATGTTGTGATTTCTGCTTTGACTGTTTATTTTTTTCTGCTGCTTCTTTTATGTTTAAATTACTCATTTATTTGGTTTCCTTTAGTAGAATCTCAGGTTACTGATTTTATTCTTTCCTTATTTTCAAATAATTTTATATACTATGAATTTATATCTAAACCCAGCTTTCACTGATACCACAAAGTTTGCTATATTGCATTTTCATTTTGATCTAGTTTATGGTACTTGTAAAATTCTCATGAAACTTTGATCCATGTGTTATTTAAAATCATTTTCAGGAAGTCCCCCTGTAGAACAACAGGATAGGGATCTGGCATTGCTGCAGCTGTGTTGCAGGCCACCACTGTGTCACGGGTTCAGTCCCTGGACCAGGAATCTCCGCATGTCATGAGTTCAGCCAGAAAAAAAAAGTTTGCGAACCTATGGCCTGAACTCCAAGCACTGGTCTTAGTAAACCTTTTTGAGATAGTTCCTCCCCCTACAAAAAATCAAACAGATTAAAATCATTTTCAAATATTTTGGGCATTATCCAGCTATTTTCTGTTGTTACATTCTAGTTTAATTCTGTTGTGGGCTGCAAAATACTTTGTATAATTTCTATAAATTTTGTTGCCCAGAAGGTCATTTGTCTAGGTAAATTTTCTAAATGAACTTGAGAAGTATATCCTGTGGAGTATTCTATAAATTTGAATTAGATCAAATACATTAATAGTTTTGTTCACCTTTATACTTACTGAATTTTTTTTGGATGTTCATTCTATCAGTTACTAACAGAAGTATAGTAAATTATCTTATTATTATATTGGCCTTGTTTATCTCTACTTGTATTTCTACTAGCTTTTTAGCCTCATGTCTGTTGATGATCTATTGCTATATACATATAAATATATATATGTATATTTAGGATCATTGTGTCATCTAAGAGAACTGATACTTTATCATTAGCATTATATAATCTCTCTCTTTATGGCTGATTAGTTCTCTTGTTCCAAAATTTGTTCTATATGAAACTAGCTATTCTAGTTTTATATTAATTTGATTAGTATTCCAGGGTATGTTTCTCCATCTTCTTACATTTATCCTATCTAATTATTTATAGTTTTCTTGAAGACAATACAGTTGAGTCTTATTTTTATAATCCATTCTGCCAGTATTTGTCTTTTATATGCTGTATTTTTATATGACTCACATTGAACATGTTTACTGATATATTTGGATTAATATCTATCTTGTTTTCTATTTGTTGCATTTATTCTTTGGTCTTATTCCTTCCCCAAAGAACACTTCCTTCTCTGGTTTAAATTGAGCATTTTGTAAATTTTCATCATCTCCTCAATTAGCATTTAAATGTCATTTCTTATGATAAATTTAGTTGTTGACCTAGAGTTTCTAATATACACTTGTACTAATCAAAGTCCCTCTGCAAATAACACTATGTGCTGATTCTTTCCTCCCATCCATTATGACATTGATTTAATTCATTTCACTTTTCCAGTAGTACCTATTTTGCTGTTATTAATGTAAAGAGCTTTTAGATCAATTAAGAATAAGAATAGAAATATTTCATTTTGCTTTCATTTACTCTTTCTACATTACTTTTCCTTTATGAACATCAGTTCTGGATCTATAGTACTTTCCACCTCTCAGAAGAAGTTATTCTAACATGTCTTCCAGAGTAGTGCTACTTGTGAGAAAATCTCCCCAACTTTTGGTTGTATGAGAAAGTTTATTTATTTTCATTTTTATTTTTGATGGCTGCACCCGTAGCATATAGAAGTTCCCAGGCCAGGGACTGAATCTGAGCCGCAGCTGTGTCCTAGGCCACAGCTGCAGCAATGCCAGATATTTTAACCCATCATACCAGGCTGGAGATCAAACTTGTGCCTCCACAGCACCCGAAGCCACTGCAGTTGGATTCCTAACCCAATGCACAACATCAGGAACTGCCCTCAGATTCACATGGTGTTCTTTTCTCTGTGTGTCTGTGCCTAAATTTTCCTCTTCATATAAGGACATCAGTCCTTGTATTAGGCCTCACCTTACCCCACTATGACCTCATTTTAACCTCATAACATCTGCAAAAAACCTATTTCAAAATAAGATCACATTAAATGGTACCATTATCTAGGACTTCAACACATCTTTTGGAGGGACAGAGTTTAACTCACAATAAGAGGTAGTATTTCCCCTCTTTCGCATTATTCAAAATGTTCTCTTCGTCTTTGAGTTTTGCTATTTGACTAAGATACAACCAGGTATAGATTTTTGCTCCTTTCTTTATTGATTTATTTTGTACTTATATTGATCAATGTTTTCTGAACTTCTTGAATCTGTGATTTAATGTCTATAATTAGTTTTGAAAAGTTCCATGTATTACTTCAACTATTTCTTCTACTCTTTTCTCTACCTTCCTTCTGGTATTTCAATTGTGTGTATGTTTTGAAATTTTCCCACAATCATTGTGGTTCTTTTTTTCACCTCTATTCTCTTTGTATTTGAGTTTGGAAAGTTTCCATTGACCTAGTCTACTCTTTGGCTCCAAAAATTTATTAAAATTACCATTTAGTTATTCGTGGAGGATCGATCAAGATGGCAGAGGAGTAAGATGTGCTTAGATTCTCCCACAAACACATTAAAAAAATCTACATTTAGAATGATTCACACAGAACATCTACTGAATACTGGCAGATGACCTTAACCCTCCAAAAAGGTCAAGGGATCCTCCACGTTACTGAGTTGAACAAAAGGAAAAAAAAAGAGAGGGAATCAGGATGGAACTAGTGCTCTTGAGACAGAGCTATGAAACAGGAAATGACCCCACACCCTGGGAAGCCACCTAACTGACAGGGAGATCAGCTGAGAAGGAGGGACCACAAAGTCTTGGAGAAAAGGGCAGAATTGGCACTGAGGAAGGCAAAGCCTAGTGAGAACCACACAGGCTATTGCTACCACTGTCCCCAGACACCACAGCCTGAGATCCTTGAATGGGGGCTGGGTGCTGAGACTCAGGGCTCTGGGAGAGGACTAGGGTTGGCTGTATGGAGACAGCCTGAGGGGCTAGGGAGTGGTGCACCACAGGCTGGGGAGCAGAGGGTTATAGCCAAAAGAACCCTGGAAGAGGTCTGGGCCCTGCAGGAGAAGCAAGGTAACATTATCGGGGTGGGCAAAAGGAGGAGGTGCAGATCCTCGTAGGAATATCTTTCCCTGGACATGCCCAGACTCTCAGAGGGCAGGGTACCACTGGTGTAGGCTGCAGCTGTGAGGTACCACTTGAGTGGGCTAAGGGTGATGTGATACCTCTTGTGTGGGCTACAGATGGCTGGGCACCTATTTCTTGGGCTAATGTCATCAGGGAGCTAAGTGTGATGTGGCAACTCTTATGTGGTCTGCAGGCAGTGGGGGCAAACCATGGCAGTCATCTCAGACACCAGAGTGGGTGCACGTGGCCCACCATTACTAGGGGACCATGAACAGGAACCACCTGCAGCCCCAGTCACCTCAGAGATCAGCACACAGGATGTCACTGTAACCAAGTACCAATTATTGCTGTACTCACTTGTCTGGGAATGCACACACCCTGCTGCTGCAACTACCAAATGCTATGGGTGCCACCTACATCTGCCTAAAGATCACTGCCATTTGACAGTGCCCTGCAAAAAGGAGCAGCCTGTGAAACCTTCCCACGGGTCCTTGCCACTGTCAAGGGCCCAGCAACCAGGCACTGGCTCCTAGCCCTGCCCTTGCCTCCATCTCCGTGTAAGCACACACAGCACGCTAAAAATAAATAGTAAGCCCTCACAAAATACCCAGGGGTGCTTGCACTTATAAATAGCTGTCTAAGACTATAGTAGTTGTCTTTCCTTAAACTAACAGAATAAGAAAAATATGAGCGAAATGAAGAAGCCAAGGAACCATTCCCAGTTAAAGCAACAGGAGAATTCACCTGAAGGAGCAAACAATGAAACAGATCTCTGCAGGCTAATGACACCAAATTAAAAAATGGTGAAAAAACTGAAGGAATAAAGGGTGAATATGAAGGAATAAAGAGTGGTTATGAATAGTTACACAGATTACTATAAAGGACCTAGAAAATATAAGGAGGAGCCAAGGAAAATTGGAAACTTCATTTGCAGAGATGCAGGCTTAGTTAAAGGTACTGAAGAGCAGAATGAATAATGCAGAGGAATGAATCAGTGACTTGGAAGACAGAATAATGGAAATCACCCAATCAGGACAGCAGACAGAAAACCAAGTGAAAAAAAAAATTGAAAGCAATATAAGAGATCTATGGCATAATATAAAGTGGACCAAAATATGCATAATAGGGATTCCAGAAGGAGAAGAAAAAGAAAAGGGGATTGAAAACATATTTTAAGAAATTATGGCTGAAAACTTTCCAAATCTAAAGGAAACAAATATCAAGATACAGGAAGCACAGAGGGCCCCAAACAAGTTGAAGCCAAACAGGCCCACACAAAGACATAGTATAATAAAAATGGCAAAAGTTAAAGAGGGGATTCTAAAGGCAGCAAGAGAAACACAAAGTGTTAATTGTAAGGAAACTCCCATAAGGCTATCAGCTGATTACTCTACAGAAACACTACAGGCCAGAAGAGAGTGGCAAGATATATTCAAAGTGCTAAAAGGGAAAAAAATTGTGGCACAGAATACCCAGCAAGGATATGATTTAAAACAGAAGGAGAAATAAAGAATTTTTCCAACAAAAATCCTAAGAGTGCAGCAATACTAAACGCATTCTAAAGGAAATACTGAAAATAAAAGATGTAAGAATAAATAGGATGGAGGAAATCACAGCTGGAAAGCAGTCACTTAAATAAGCCATTATACAGATCTAAAATGAATAAAAAGGGGAAGGAGGGGTCAAGATGACAGAGGAGTAAGGGCATTGCTCTTGCCTTCTCCCACAAACCCATCAAAAAAATACATCTACATGTAAAACGACTCCCACAGAACGTCTATTGAATGTTGGCAGAAGAACTTAAATCTCCCAAAAAGGGCAAGAAACTTCTGGCATAACTGGGTAGAACAAAAGAAAAAAAAAAAAAAAGAGAGAAAAGGAACCAGAATAGGATGAGCATTCCTGAGAGGGAGCTGTGAAAGAGAAAAGGAACCCATATCCTGGGAAGCCACCTAACCAGGGAGATCATCTGAGATGGAGGAACCTCAAAATCTCAGTGAAAAGCACTGCAGCTGGACTGGGGAGGGCAAAACAGAGTGAGAACACCACAGACCAACAGTAAGTACCACCGCCCATGGTCACAACAGCCATCTCAGGCTGTTGCTGATGTGGTGGTTCATGTGGGGGCTGGGCACTGAGATGCTCATGTGGGGACTGGGCACTGAGACTCAGGCTCTGGAGGTCAGTTTTGGGGAGATGACTAGGGTGGGCTGTGTGGGAACAGCATGAGGGACTAAGGAGGAGTGTGCCACGGGCAGGGGAGCAGAGTGCTATGGGCTGGGGAGTGGAACGCCACAGCAGAGGGAACCTAGGAGGAGGTCTGGGCCTGCTGGAGAAGTAAGATGCCATTGTTGGGAGGGTGAGAGCAGGAGGGGTGCAGCACCATAGGAATCTCCCTGTGCAAGCATGCAGGCACTCAGAGGGCAGGGTGCCTCTGGTGCAGGCTATGGGTGGCAAGAATCCACTTGCTGTGGCTACAGAAGACCAGGCACTTCTTGTGTTGGCTACAGGTGGCTGAGCACATCTTGCATGGGCTAATAGAAAGGCATGGCCTGCCACCACTGGGGACCTGTGAGTAGGCTCCACCTTCAACCCCAGTCACCTCAGGGGTTGGCAAAAAAAAAGAGGGCACTGCAACTGAGCACCACACATTGTTGCTCTTACTTCCCTGGGCATACACCCACCCTGCTGCTGCCACTGCCAAATGCTCTAGGCAGTGCCTAGACAATTGAACACTGTCCCTTCCCAAGACCCTGCAAGCAGGAGCAGCTGGTGCAATACCTCCTGTGTGGGCTAAGTGGGATGGGGTGCTTGTTGCATGGCCTATAGTTGTTGAGAGGAAAGTACCACAGTTATCTCTGACTCCAGAGGTGGGCATGGCCCACTACCACTAGGGGCCTATGAACAGGCACCACTTCCAGCCCCAGTCACCTCAGAGGACATCACAGAGAAGTACACTGCAACCAAACACCACCTCTTGTTGCTCTCACACCCCTGAGAACACACCTGCCCTGCTGCTGACACTGCCGAATGCTCTGGGCAGTGCCCACATGCTTAAAATCACTGTCACTTCCCAGGACCTTGCAAAAAGGAGCAGCTTGTGCAGCAACTCCTGCATGGGCTAAGTAAGACAGGGTACTTCTTGTGTGGTCTGCAGGAGGCAGGGGCAAATCACCATAGTTATCTCTGACTCCAGATGTGGGCGTGGCCCACTGCCACTGGGGGTCCCTTAACAGGAACCACTTGCAGCCTCAGTTACCTCAGAGGAGGGCAATGCAATCGAACACTACCTATTGTTGCTCTCATTCCCCTGGGAACTCACACACCCTGCTGCTGCTACTGCCAAATGCTCTGGGCGCCTTGTAAATCTGCCTAAAGTTAATTACCACTTCCTAGGACCTCCAAATAGGAGTAGCCTGCACCACCTTCCTGCAGGTCCTCCTCGCTGTTAAGAGCCCAGCAATCAGGCACTGACTACTAAACCTACCGATTGCCTGCTTCTCCACACTCAGCACTTGGGGGATAATAGCCTGGCTCACCCCCCAAAAAAGGGAGCGAATATTCAAACTCCCATGCCAAAAATAAGTAGTAAGCCCCCCACAAAATGCTAAGGGGTGCTCTTGCTTAGAAGTAGCCCTCCAAAACTACCTTTTTCTGTGAGACTGGCTTCCCTAATCTCATAGAAAAAGGAAAACAAGCAAGATGAAGAAGCTCAGAAACCATTTCCAGTTAAAGGAACAGGAGAATTCACATGAAGCAGCAAACAATGAAACAGACCTCTGCAGTCTGATAGACATTGAGTTCAAAAGGAGACTGTGAAAATACTCCAGGAATTAAGGCTGAATATCAAGGAATTAAGAGTTCATATGAACAGTAATGCAGATTCCTTTAGAAAGGAACTAGGAAATATCAGGAGGAACATAGAAAAATTAGAAAATTAATTTGCAGAGACGCAAACTGAGCCAGAGGCACTAAAGACAAGAATGAATAATACAGAGGAACGAATTAGTGACTTGGAAGATAGAATAATGGCAATCACCCAATCAGGACAGCAGACAGAAAACCAAATGAAAAAAAACATGAAAGCAATATGAGATCTATGGGATATTATAAAGCTGGCCAATCTGTGCATGATAGGAATTCCAGAAGGAGAAGAAAAAAAAGGAGGATGGAAAATATATTTGAAGAAATTATGTCTGAAAACTTTCCAAATATAAAGGAAACTGATATCAAGATACAGGAAGCACAGAAGGCCCCAACCAAGATCAACCCAAATAGGCCCACACCAAGACATACTATAATAAAAATGGCAAAATTTAAAGATAAAGAGAGCATCCTAAAGGCAGAAAGAGATAAGCAAAGCATTAATTATAAGGGAACCCCCATAAGGCTATTAGCTGATTTCTCTTCAGAAACACCTCAGGCCAGAAGAGAGTGGCAAGATATATTCAAAGTTCTAAAAGGAAAAAATTGCAACCTAGAATACTCTACGCATCAAGAATATCATTTAGAATAGACGGAGAGATAAAGAATTTCTCCAACAAACAAAAGCTAAAAGAGCACAGCAATACTAAAGCCATTCTAAAAGAAATACTGAAAGCACTTCTCTAAATAAAAAAATAAAAGAAGTAAGAAAAAATAGGATGGAGGAAACCACAACTGGAAAGCAATCACATAAATAAGCCAGCATGCAGATCTAAAAGTGGAAAAAAGTAAAATGAAAAAAAAACTATTGTAAAAGTGATGATAAACACAAGGAATAGCAAAAGGACAAACATAAAGATGTTAAAAAAGAACATCAGAATCATAAAATGGGGAAAGAAAGTAAGAAAATCTAGACTTGTTTTTAGAATGTGTTTGAGCCTCTATGACTGTCAGGCTAAAGCAAGCAGATATAGGAAGGGGTTAACATTCTTTAAAAATACGGCAATCACAAATTCAAACCAAATATTGCAAACATAAAAACTGAAGAGGACAGAAGCATAAAATAAAAAAAAAATCATCCACCACCCTCCCCAAAAAAGGAACAAGGACAAACATAGAATCAATTGGAAAATAAAGTTTAAAATTGCAATTAATACATATTTATCAATAAACCTTAAATGTCAATGGGTTCAATGTTCCAGTAAAAAGACAGAACTGCACATTGGATAAAAAAGCAAAAGCCTACAATATGCTGTCTAAAAGAGACTCAATTTAGGGCAAAAGACACACATATATTGAAAGTGAGGGGTTGGAAAAAAGATATTTTATTCAAACAGGAAAGGTAGGAAAACAGGAGTTGCAATACTCATATCAGAAAAAATAGACTTTAAAACAAAGACCATAAGGAAAGACAAAGAAGGACACTCTTTAATGATAAAAGTATCCATACAAAAAGACAATATTACAATTTTCAATATATATGACCAAAACAGATACGTACAGCAAATACTAACAGACACTAAAGGAGAAATTGATGGAAATGAAATAATAGTAGGCCTTTAACACCCCACTCACATCAATGGACAGATCTTCTAGAAAGAATACCCATAAGACAACAGAGATCCTATATGACACAATAGAACAGGTAGACTTAATTTACATTTTCAGGACATTGCATCCAAAAAAAATCAGAATATACATTCTTTTCAAGTGCACATGGAACATTCTCAGGATTGACCAGATACAGGGGCACACAAAACTAATCTCAACAAATTTAAGAGTATATAAATAATTTCAAGCATCTTCTCTGACCACAATGGCATAAAACTAGTAATCAACCACAGGGGAAAAAAAAGAGAAAAAAACTGTCTACATGGAGACAAAACAACATACTGCTAAAAAACCAATGTGTCAATGAGGAGATCAAAAAAAATTAAAAAATACCTCAAGACAAATGATAATGAAGAAACACCATTCAAAATCTATTGGATGATGCAAAAGAAGTTCTTAGAGGACAGTTGATAGTGATACAGGTCTTCCTCAAAAAAGAAGAAAAATCTCAGTTCGACACCTTAACCCACCATCTAAATGCATTAGAAAAAGAAGAACAAACAAAACCTAAAGTCAGCAGAAGGAAGGAAACCATAAAGATCAGAGAGGACATCAATAAAATAGATACTCAAAAGACAATAGAAAAAAATCGATAAAACCAAAAGACGGTTCTTTGAAAGGGTAAACAAAATTGATAAATCTCTGGCCAGATACACCAACAGAGGATACAAAGAACTCAAACAAAATAAGAAATGAAAAAAGGAGTATCTCAACAGATACTGCAGAAATACAGAAAACCCTAAGAGAATACTATGAACAACTGTATGCCAACAAATTTGACAACCTAGAAGAAATGGACAACTGAATTTAATCAAGAAGAAATAGATCAAATAAACAGACCAATCACTAGAAGTGAAACTGAATGTGTAATAAAAACACCCCTACCAACAAAAGTCTATGACCAAAGGGCTTCGTAGGTGAATTCTAGCAAACATACAAAGAAAAACTTATATCCATCCTTCTTAAATTTTTCCAAAAGGTTGAAGAAGTAGGAACACTTCCAAAGGTATTCTATGATGCCACCATCACCCTAATACCAAAACCAGACAAAGATACTACCAAAAAAGAAAAGTGGCCAAGATCTTTGAAGAATATTGATGCAAAAATTCTCAACAAAGTTTTATTTTATTTTATTTTATTTTATTTATTTATTTTTTGCTTTTTAGGGCCACACCCATGGCGCCATATGGAGGTTCCTAGGCTAGGGGTTGAATCGGAGCTGTAGCCTCTAGCCTACACCACAGCTACAGCAACGCTGGATCCTAGCCTCATCTGTGACCTACACCAGAGCTCATGACAATGCTGGATCCTTAACCCACTGAACAAGGCCAAGGATTGAGCCTGCAGCCTTTGTTGCCTAGTCTGATGAGTTTCCCAACAAAATTTTAGACAACCAAACCCAACAACATATAAAAAAGATCATTCGCCACGGCCAAGTGGATTCATTCCAGGTTCACAAGGATGGTTCAACACATGAAAATCAGTCAACGTCATATACCACATTAACAAAAGAAAAGTCAAAACCACATGATCATCTCAATAGATGCAGAAAATGCATTTGACTGAGTCCAACCATTCTTGATAAAACTCTTACCAAAGTTGGAATAGAAGGAACATAATTTAACAAAATAAAAGCAATTTATGACAAGTCCACAGCAATTATAATAATCAATGGAGAAAAGCTGAAAGCTGTCTCACAAAAATCTGGAACAAGACAAGGATGCCCACTCTCAAGACTTTTATTCAACATAGTATTAGCAGGGATAGCACAGCAGTCAGACAAAAGAAATAAAGGGCATCCAAATTTTAAGAGAGGATGTAAAACTTTCACTGTATGCAGATGACATGATACTATATATAGGACTCCACACAAAAACTACTCAAACTGATCAATGGATTCAGCAAAGTTGCAGGATACAAGATTAATATTCAGAAATTGGTTGCATTTCTGTATACTAATAATGAGATATTAGAAAAGGAATATAAAAATACAATACTTTTAAAATTGCACCCACAAAATTAAATACGTAGGAATAAGCCTAAGGAGTTGAAAGACTAATATGCTGAGAACTAAAAAACATTAATCAAGGAAATTAAAGAGGGTTCAAAGAAATGGAAAGATATTCCATGCTCCTGGGTTGGAAGAAATTAGTATCATAAAAATGACCATACCTCCCAAAGTCATCTACAGATACAATGCAATCCCTATCAAATTACCCTTGATAGTTTTGAAGAAGTACAACAGAAAATCCAAAAAATTTATATGGAACTATAAAAGTCCTAGAATTGCCAAAGGAATCCTGAGGAACGAAAACCAAACAAGAGGCATAATTCTCCCAGACTTCAGGCAATATTACAAAGGTACAGTAATCGAGACAGTGTGATGCTTGTACCAAAAGAGACATAAAGATCAACAGAACAAAACAGGTAACCAGAAATAAACCCAGACACCTATGGTCAGTTAATCTTTGACATAGGAGGCAAGAAAATAAAATAAGAAAATGACAGTCTTTTTAGCAAGTTGTGCTGGGAAAACTCACAGTCACATGTAAATCAATGAAACTGGAAAAAACCCTCATGACATGCACAAAAATAAACTCAAAATGGCTTAAAACTTAAACATAAAACTTAAACAAAAACTATGAAATTCCTAGAAGAGAACATAGGCAAAACATTCTCTGACATCAACCATACAAATGTTTTCTTATGTCAGTCTCCCAAGGCAACAGAAATAATAGCAAAAATAAACCAATGGACCTAATAAAACTGACAAGATTTTGCACAGCAAAGGAAACCATACGGAAACAAAAAAGACAATGTTCAGAATGATAGAAAATAGTTTCAAAAGATGCAACTGACAAGGGCTTATTCTCTAAAATATAAAAACAACTAATAAAACCTAACAGCAAAAAAACCCCCAAAAAACAACCCAATTGAAAAATGGGCTAAAGACCTGAATACACAATTCTCCAAAGAAGATATACAGATGGCCAACAGGATAACGAAAAAATGCTCAACATCAGCAATTATTAGAAAAATGCAAAGCTAAGGTACCACCTCACACTGGTCAGAATGGCCATTATTAATAAGTCCGTAAATAACAAATGCTGGAGAAGGTGTGGAGAAAGGGTACCCTCATGCGCTGTTGGTGGGAATGTATATTGGTACAATCACAATGGAAAACAGTATGGAGGTACTTCAGAAAACTAAACATAGAACTACCATATGACCCAGCAAGCCTACTCTTGGGCATGTATCTGGACAAAACTTTCCTTGAAAAAGACACAGGCACACAAAAGTTCATTTCAGCATTATTCACAATAGCCAAGACATGGAAACAACCTAAATGTCCATTGACAGATAAATGGATTAAGAAAATGCGGTATATATAAACAATAGACTACTACTCAGACATAAAGAGAACAAAATAATGCCACTTGCAGCAACATGGATAGAACTAGATATTCTCACACTAAGTGAAGGAAGTTAGAAAGAGAAAGACAAATACCATGTAATATCACTTATAACTGGAATCTAATATATGGCCCAAATGAACCTTTCCACAGAAAAGAAATTCATGGACTTGGAGAACAGACTTGAGGTTGCAGAGAGGGTGGGAGAGGGGATGGGATGGACTGGGAGTCTGGGATTAATAGAAGCAAACTATTGCATTCGATGTGTATAAGCAATGAGATCCTGTTGTATAGCACAGGGAACTACATCCAGTCAGTTTTGATAGAATATGATGGATGAACTTTGAGAAAAAGAAATATATATATATATACACATAAAGAATATATATATAAAAGACTATAATATATAAAACTGGGTCACTTTCCTGCACAGTAGAAATTACCAGTACACTGTAAATCAACTATAATGGAAAACATAAAAATCATTAAAAAATGCAGAATATACATTATTTTCAAGTGCACATGGAACATTCTCAAGGATTTACCACATACTGTGGCACAAAACTAACCTCAACAAATTTAAAAATGTAGAAATTATTTCAAGTATATTCTCTGACCACAATGTCATGAAACTAGAAATCAACCACAGGAGAAGAAATAGGAAAAAAGCTGTCTACATGGGGACAAAATAACATGCTACCAAAAAAAAAAAAAGAAAAGGTCAAGGAGAAAAAACAGTAAGTAAAAAATACCTCGAGACAAATGATAACAAAGACACAACCATTCAAAATCTATTGCATGCTGCAAAAGCAGTTGTTAGAGGGAAGTTCATAGTTATACAGGCCTTCATGAGAAAAGAAGAAAAATCTCAAATCAACAACTTAACCCACCACCTAAATGAATTAGAAAAAGAAGAACATGTAGTTCCCATTCTGGTGCAGCAGAAATGAATCTGACTAGGTACTATGAGGTGGCAGGTTTTACCCCTGGCTTCACTCCGTGGGTTCAGGATCTGGCATTGCTGTGAGCTGTGGTGTAGGTCACAAATGTGGCTCGGATCCTGTGTGGCCATGGCTGTAGTGTAGGCCAGCAGCTGTAGCTCTGATTTCATGCCTAGCCTGGGATCTTCCATGTGCCATGGATGTGGCCCTAAAAAAAAAGAAAGCAAAAAGGAACAAACAAAACCTAAAGTCAGCAGAATGAAGGAAATCATAAAGATCAGAGAAGACATCAATAAAATAGATATTCAAAAAACAATAGAAAAAAATCAATAAAACCAAGAGCTGGTTCTTTGAAGGTGTAAATAAAATTGACAAACCTCTGTCCAGATTCACCAAGAAGAGGAGACAAAGGACTCAAACAAAATGAGAAATGAAAAGAAGAAAACTCAATGGATACTGCGAAAATACAAAAAAATATAAGAATGCTATGAACAATTATATACCAACCAATTTGAGAACCTATAAGAAATGGACAACTTTCTACAGACATAGAGCCCACCAAAACTGAATCCAGAAGAAACTGATCAATTGAACAGAGAGATCACTAGAAATGAAATTAATTATGTAATAAAAACACTCCCTTACAAACAAAAGTCCAGGACCAGATGGCTTCCCAGGTGAATTCTACCAAACATACAGAGAAGAACTTATACCCAACCTTCTTAAACTTTCCCAAAAGACTGATAAAGAAGGAATATTCCCAAAGACATTCTATATAGCCACCATCACCCTAATACCAAAGCCAGATAAATATACTACCATAAATGAAAATTATAGCCCAAGGTCTTTGATAAATATGTGCAAAAATTCTCAAAATTTTAGCCAACCAAATCCAAAAACATAAAAATGTCATACACCATGACCAAGTGGGATTCATCTTGAGTTCACAAAGATGGTTTGACTTACGAAAATCTACACACATTAACAAAAGAAAAGTCACACATTAACAAAAGAAAAGTCAAAAACCACATGATAACCTCCCTCCATAGATGCAGAAAAAGCATTTGACAAAGTCCAACATCCATGCATGATAAAAATATTTACCAAAGTGGGTAGAGAGGGAACATACCTTAACATAATAAAAGCCATTTATGACAAACCCACAGCAAATATAATACTCAAAGGAGAAAAGCTGAAAACCTTCCCACTAAAATCTGAAACAAGATAGGAGTGCCCACTCTCACCACTTTTATTCAACACAGTATTGGAAGTCCTAGCCACAGCAGTCAGACAAAAGAAATAAAAGGTATCCAAACTGGAAGAGAAGAGGTAAAATTGTCAGTGTATGCAGATGACATGATACTATATATAAAAAACCCTAAGGACTCAATCCAAAAACTACTCAAGCTGATCAAGAAATTCAGCAAAGTAGCAGTATATAAGATTAACATTCAGAAATCAGTCGCATTTCTGTATACTAACAATGAAATATTAGAAAAGGAATACAAAAATACAATACCTTAAATCACACCCTCCCAAATTAAATCCATAGGAATAAACCTGACTAAAGAGGTAAAAGACTAATATGTTGAGAGCTATAAAACATTAATCAAGGAAATTAAAAAAAGATTCAAAGAAATGTAAAGATATTCCATGCTCCTGGGTTGGAAGAGTTAATACTGTTAAAATGGCCATACTACCAAATAATCTACAGACACAATGCAATCCCTATCAAATTACCCATGAAATTTTTCACAGAAGTACAACAAACAATCCAAAAATTTATATGGAACCATAAAAGGGCCAGAATTGCCAAAGCAATCCTGAGGCAAAAGAAACCAAGCAGGAAGCATAATTCTTCCACACTTCAGACAATATTATAAAGCTACCATAATTAAGACAGTGTAGGACTGGTACAAAAGTGTGCATACAGTCCAATGGAACAGAATAGAGAACATAGAAATTAACAGACACCTTGGGTCAATTAACTGTCAAAAGAGATGCAAGAATATCAAATTGTAAAAAGGCAGTCTTTTTAGTAAGTCGTACTGGGAAAACTGGACAGCTGCATGTAAATCAATGAAACGGGAACACACCCTCACACCATGCACAAAAATAAATTCAAATGGCTTAAAGACTTAAATGTAAGACAAGATATCAAACTCCTAGAAGAGAACATAGACAAAATATTCTCTGACATCAACCTTACAAATGTTTTCTGAGGTCAGTGTCCCAAGGCAACAGAAATAAAAGCAAAAATAAACTAATGGGACCTAACTAATCAAGATGAAAGCTTTTCCACAGCAATGGGAACCATAAAAAAATAAAAAAGACAATATATGGAATGGGAGAAAATATTTTCAAAGGATGCAATGACAAGGGCTTATTCTCTCAAATTTATAAACAAATTATACAACTTAATAGCAAAAAAACAACACCCAATTGAAAAATGGGCAAAAGACATGAATAGACATTTCTCCCAAGAAGATATACAGATAGCCAAAAGTCACATGAAAAAATGCTTAACATCACTAATTGTTAGAAAAACGCAAATCAAAACTACAATGAGGTACTGCCTCACACCAATCAGAATGGCCATCATTCAGTAGTCAACAAATACCAAATGCTGGAGAAGCTGTGGAGAAAAGGGTAACCTCCTTCACTGTTGGTGGGAATTTAAATTGGTACAGCCACCATATGGAGGTATCTGAGCACACTAAAAATAGAACTACCTTATGACCCAGCAGTCCCACTCCTGGGCATATATCCAGACAGAACTTTCACTTAAAATTTTCCTATGTTCATTGCAGCCCTATTCCCAATAGCCAAGACATGGAAATAACCTAAATGTCCATCGACAGATGAATAGATTAAGAAGATATGGTATATATGCACAATAGAATACTACTCAACCATAAAAAGAACAAAATAATGCTACTTGCAGCAGCATGGATGGAACTAGAGACTCCTGTACTAATGCAGTAAGAGAAAGAAAAATAGCATATGATATCACATATCTGGAATCTAATAGTCAGCACAAATGAAACTTTCCACAGAAAAGGAATTCATGGACTTGGAGAACAGACTTGTGGTTGCTGAGGGGGTGGGAAAGGGAGTGGGATGGACTGAGAGTCTGGGATTAATAGAAGCAAACTATTGCATTTGGAGTGGATAAACAATGAGATCTTGCTGTATTGTATAGGGAACTATATCTATTCACTTTTGATGGAACCTGATTTAGGATAGTGTGAGAAAAAGAATATATATATATATATATATATATATATATATATATATATATGTCTGTCACTTTGATGTACAGCAGAAATTGACAGAACATTGTAAATCAATTGTAATAAAAAATTAAAAATTATTCTTATCAGCTTACAGTGCCAGTTACTCCTTTTAGACAAAGAGGTCTCAGCTGTACACTCTCAATTTATTTGTCTTTATAGCCATCATGGTGATGGAAACTTTGCCCTGCAACCTCATTTATCTAACGGCCTCAGAAAAGTTACTGATTCTTTGTTAAAATCTTTGTTGTTTTAAAGATGGGAGTTTGATTTCTAAGCTCTTAGGTTAGTAGAGCTGAAACTGGATGTTTCCATTGCTCATTTTTTGTTAAAAAACATTTTTTATGTTTTTCATTGGATCTCTTTGAGTACTCAGTATTTTAACTAATTAAGTTGTTACCTTTCTCTTGCAACAAGTCAGTATCAGTGGAAATGTGCATTTAATTTTTTTTTGAATTTTAGGGGTTCTCAATGTGACTCAGTGGGTTATGAACCCAACTAGTGTCCATGAAGATGTGGGTTTGATCCCTGGCCTTGCCCATTGGGTTGAGGATCTAGCATTGCCTTGAGCTGTGATGTAGGTCACAGACATGGCTTGGATTCTGTGTTGCTATGGCTGTGTCATACGCCAGAAGCTGCCTCTCTGATTCAGCCCTTAGCCTGAAAACTTCCATATGCCACAGGTGTGGACCTAAAAAGCCAAACAAAAAGTTTAAAAAAATTGAAGTGTAGTTGATTTACAATGTCATGTTAATATCAGGTGTATAGTACAATTAATATCTATACATATTTATTTAATAAACTTTATTGGATTATAATGACAAAATTATGTTAGTTTCATTTGTAGAGCAAAGTAAGTCAGTTATAGATATACATATACCCATTACGTTGCATTCTTTTCCCATATAGGTTATTACACAGGTAGATTACCCTGTGATATATAGTAGTTCCTTGTTATCTATTTTATATCTGCTAGTGTATATATGCCAATCTCAATTCCTTAATTTATCCCACCACCCTCCACTTTTCCCCTTTGGTATCTATAAATTAGGTTTCAAAATTTTCGAGTCTGTTTCTGTTTTGTAAGCTCTTCTGTATCATTTTTTTCTTTTTCAGGTTCTTTTTATATGCAGGTTATCACAAAATATGGAGTATAATTCCCTCTGCTATAAGCGGGTCCGTGTTGGTTATCTACATCCTATATAGTAGTATGTGTATGTTAACACAACCTCTTAATTTATCCCTCTCTTCCCTTTCCCCTTTTAACTATAAATTTGTTTTCTATGCTTGTAAGTCTATTTCTGTCTTATAAATGAATTCATTTGCTTCCTTTTTTTTAGATTCCACATATAAGTGACATCATATTATATTTGTTTTTCTCTGTCTGGCTTCCTCCACTTCATATGATTATCTTTAGGTCCATCCATATTGGTAAAAATGACATTATTTAATTATTTTTTATGGCTGAGTAATACTCCAATATGTGTATATGTGTAATATACATACATATATATGTGTATGTATACCACATCTTCTTTATCCATTCATCTGTGAATGGATATTTAAGTTAATTCCATGTCTTGGCTATTGTAAATAGTGCTGCAGTGAACACTGGGGTGCATATATCTTTTCAAATTATAGTTTTTGCCAAATATATGCCCAGGACTTGGCTTGCTGGATCCTATTTTAACAATATTTTTAGTTTTTTGAGGAACCTCCATAGTGAGAGCCCCAACCAACAGCATTACAGGGTTCCTTTTTCTCTAAACCCTATCTAGCATTTATTTATAGACGTTTTTATAATAGTCATTCTCACAAGTGTGAGGGGATGCCTCATTGTAGTTACGATTCGCATTTTTCAAATAATTAGTAATGGAAGTATTTTTTTTTCATGTGCCTCTTAGCCATCTCTATGTCTTCTTTGGAGAAATGTCTTTTTAGGTCTTCTGCCCATTTTTTGATTGGTATGTTTGCTTTTTTGTTATTGAGCTGAATGAGCTGTTTGTATATACTGGGAATTAATCCTTTGTCAGTCGCACTGTTTGCAAATAGTTTCTCCCATTCTATAGTTTTTTTTCCATTTATTTATGGTTTCATTTACTGTGTAAAAACTTTGTCAAGTTAGATTCCATTTGTTTATTTTTGTTTTAATTTTCATTACTCTAGGAGATGGAATAAAAAAAAATGACTTGCTGCTATGTATTTCACATATTAATCTGTTTTTTTCTTGTCTTGGTTCCCAGTTCTGCTAAGCATATTTGTAGCTCTGTGTATGTTCATCAGTTTATTTCAAATTCTTCAGATTGCTCAAGTTTTCAAGCTCAAAATGAACAGTGGAATTTGGAAAGTATTCATTCCAGCTGGCCATGTATTTTGTGGATGAAGTAAAGGAAGGAACTCCGGTATTTAATCTTCCTCCCACAAAAAATATATACCAAAAACCAATAGCACGTAACAGTATAAACACAAAATGCTAAAAGCCAAACCAGCTAAATCAGAAGGATGCTAGGAATACTTACTATCATAATTACTAAACAACAACAAAGTTACTCAATATAAACACTCAACAAAAACAAATACTAGCTTTATGTATATTTGAAAGATACAATAGAGTGCTCTGATAAACTTGTCTGCACATTTTCTAAAGGTGATGGACAGCATGATTTTATGTTCTCTGGAACAAAAAGCACAATGTGAGTGAGTTGTGCAACTAAAAGTCATATCTAAGTTCCTTTTCCATCTCCAGGGAGTCAGAGGAGCATTGAATTAACTGACTTGAGCAATATAAAACATAAAAATTACAATACATTATAAAAGAAAAGGGAAAGAAAGGATCAAGGAACTTGCCATGTACTGGCAAAGTGAAAACACAATAAGAAAAAAAAACATTTACGATAAGGCTACATGATGATAAAGAAATCCTTGGGGTTTTAAGTGGATGGATACTGGGTGAGTGGAAAACAGTTTCAGCAATTTCTACCTTCTAATAATTACACATAAGTAATACTTCCCCCTTGAGTGTGAGGTGGATAGAATATAATTCGAATTAATAGAACACAGAAAAGCTGATTTTCCCATTTGATGATTAAGTTTAAAATCAAATGTTGGGGTTCCCATTGTGGTGCAGCAGTTAATGAATCCAACTAGGAACCATGCGGTTGCGGATACAATCCTTGGCCTTGCTCAGTGGGTTAACGATCCGGCATTGCTGTGAGCTGTGGCTTGGGTCACAGACGTGGCTCGGATCTGGCATTGCTGTGGCTGTGGCGCAGGTCAGCAGCTGTAGCTCCAATTCGACCCCTAGCCTAGGAACTTCCATATGCCATGGGTGCAGCTTTAAAAAGCAAAAAAACAAACAAACAAACAAAAAAAACAAATGTCCATGTCTTTCTTTAAAATATAGGAATAAAACTTTCCTCATTCTCATTTCTTTTTATGGTTAAATAAGCTGAAAACTGACCATAAAATAAAACATTAAGAGCAAAACACATTTCAAATAATTTATTCTCTGAAAATTATTTTTCTCTCTCCCAACTCTTTTTGTCCTCACTTTCTTTATAAAATTTTTTTGTAGTCCTAGCAGCAGTAAAATATCAGTACCAATTTTATGTTTTAATGTAAATGTAGACTAGAATTTGCTTTTTTGAGAATAATTTAGAATAAGGTAGTTGTAAACTGGGTTATATTCCAAATTCGTTTAACCTTTCCATACCTTTCTAACACTGACTGAGTCTGTGTCAACCAATTCTATGATGTAATGGATAGTGATCCAATTTAGTAGGCAAGTTGGTCTATAAAAGAAGGGGACAAGAATAGAAAACAATGCATGTTTTCTTACATTTAGATATAACTGTTTTTTCAACGTGTAACACTGTATATGTATTAGATAGTATTTCAATGCATATGAAAAATCTTTTCAGGATTTCTAAGTGTTTATTTTGCTATAATTTGTTAACTTTTCCTCTTTCTCAATCATGAAGTAAACATTTCAGTCTTAACTAGCACATACTAGAGATATATTACAACCGTTATGGGCAAACTGAGGGGAAAGCACTCATTCAGCCTTGTAAAGGCAACTCAAAAAAGACACCGTAAAACTTTCTCAAACTGATTGTAAATGATGAGTATAAAACCAATAGATTGAGGGGAAAATAAACAAATATGCAGAAATCCCAGGGGAATAAAAGAGCATGGTACACTTGGAAAACTTTGAGAATTTTTGTAAAACTTTATATCTCTGCTAGAAATGCCATGTGCCTACTCCGGTGACCCTTCTGCTCTTGTAGAATCTTCCTAAAAGATCAATGGAATTGAGTTATCAGTTACTGCGGCATTAGCCATGAATGAAAGCATCTCCTATAGTTGGATATTACATAATATGTGGTATGAACTGCACCTGATGTTCTCACTGGGGCTAATTTGAATGATCCTTAGATAAGACCAAAAAGAAAAAGAACAATGTTATTCTTGTTGAAGATCTAGAAACTATAGTTAAAATCCAAGGTATCGTTAAACTAAATACTCAATTCAATCTCCTTTTACATCTCAACAGGTTCCTGGAGGAAATTGTAGGCTTTAGTGTTTGTGTTTACAGTCCTCATGAGCTAATAAGTTAGGCTGTTGTTTTGTTTCACAGCTGCTCATAGACAGGTGCTCCTAGAAGACCTGGGCTTTATTACACACAGTAACATGAGCACCAAGTTTGCCCTGGTCTTCTTTTTCCACCCATTCAATGTAGCCAGTGCAGGAACCGAAGACAGATGCTATAACACAGTGAGTTTCATTACAGGAGAAAAATAATGTGCCTGGATAATTTACAAACTGAAAGCATGCAGTAAGCAAACCTACACTTTGTCCCAAAGTAAGATATTACCCCGTCCTTCAATGCTGCTTGCTGTAAACAGAACCCTGAGGACCAACACAGGCATAATACTGTCTCAGGGCCTTACATTCTTAGTAGGCCCACTAAGACAAGTAGGGGTGTAAAAGATTGTGGAGACAAAACCATAGGTGAGATTGTGAAAGTAAATTCACATCTGGAAGGTCACCCCATGTAAGACTGTTTATTCATTTATTTGGTTTTGCAGAAATAAAAATTCCCTGGATTTCTCAATGTTTCTGTAAAATTCCTTAGCCTCCTGAGACATGGAAACATTTTACGCTTCACATACCACCATGACAATTAGATCTATAGCTGTTTGTCTAGTACATCAATTTGATCTGAAAGAATAATAAAATTTCTCATATTTCCCCAAGACAGCCAATGTTTCTAGGCCTGGAATAGGTCCCTAGACTGAGCTTCAGGCTGCCAGGGAGAATGGAGCATTCTCTCTCAAAGCATTGACATTTCAGGACATAGGGTGCAATTCAGTTCCTGGGGGAATTTTTATTTGTGTACCAAAGAATTGGAGGTATTTTTTAAAATCTTTTTGAGAAGGGAGAGAGACAGCTGCATCTTTCTTCTTTCTATGCAGAGAAAAACTGTCTTAATTTGTCCCTCACCTCTGGAGTATGGGCTCTGTGTATAAAAAAGTCCTGCCAGCTCTCATCATGTGACCTGAAGATAGGGACAATGCATTTATTATTTGTTGATTTGTTGTGATTTGGTAGGAAATCTGTCTCTAACCCAGAATATCTCTTATGAACATCCAGGATATAATCAATAAAGGTAAATATAAAAAAATCCGAAAATTACTTGAACTCATAGACAAATTCAGCAAAGTGGCAGGATATAAGGTTAACCTTCAGAAATCAATCCCATTTCTGTATACTAACAATGAAGTATTAGAACAAAATACTTTACCTTTTAAAATAGCACCCCAAAAAATCAAATACCTGGAATAAACTTGACCAAGGAGGTGAAAGACTTATATGCAGACAACTACAAAGCATTAATCAAGGAGCTCAAAGAAGATACAAAGAAATGGAAAGATATTCCATGCTCATGGGCCGGAAAAATAAATATTGTAATAATGGCTATACTACCCAAAGCAATCTACAGATGCAATGCAATCCCTATCAAATTACCCAAGACATGCTTCACAGAACTAGAACAAACAATCCAAAATTTTATATGGAACCACAAGAGACCCAGAATCACCAAAGCAATTCTGAAGAACAAAAATCAAGCAGTAGGCATAACTCTCCCAGACTTCAGGCAGTATCACAGGGCAACTGACAGTAATCAAGACAGTGGTACCAAAACAGACATACGGACGAATGGAACAGAATAGAAATCCCAGAAATAAACCCAGATGCCTACAGTCAATTGATTTTTGACAAAGGAGGCAAGAACATAAAATGGGAAAAAGACAGTTTGTTCAGTAAGCATTGCTGGGAAACCTGGACAGCTGTGTGCAAATCAATGAAACTAGAACACACTCTCACATAATGCACAAAAATGAACTCTAAATGGCTTAAAGACTTAAATATAAGACAAGACACCATTAAACTCCTGGAAGAAAACATTGGTAAAACATTCTCTGACATCAACCTTACAAATGTTTTCTCAGGTTAGTCTCCCAAAGCAACAGAAATAAAAGCAAAGATAAACCAATGGGACCTAATCAAGCTGACAAGCTTTTACACAGCAAAGGAAACCAAAGGAAAACAAAAAGACAACTTACAGAATGGGAGAAAATAGTGTCAAATGATGCAACTGACAAGGGCTTAATCTCAAAAATATATAAACAACTGATGCAGCTTAACAGCAAAAAAACCAACAACCCCATTGAAAAATGGGCAAAGGACCTAAATAGACAGTTCTTCAAAGAAGATATGCAGATGGCCAACAAGCACATGAAAAAATGCTCAGCATCACTGATGATTAGAGAAATGCAAATCAAAACTACTACAAGATACCACCACACACCAATCAGAATGGCCATCATTAACAAGTCCACAAACAACAATTGCTGGAGGGGATGTGGAGAAAAGGGAACCCTCCTGCACTGTTGGTGGTAATATAAGCTGCTACAACCACTATGGAAAACAGTATGGAGGTACCTTAGAAAACTCTACATAGAATTACCATATGACCCAGTAATCCCACTCTTGGGCATATATCCAGACAAAACTTTCCTTGAAAAAGACACATGCACATGTATGTTCATTGCAGCACTATTCACAATAGCCAAGACATGGAAACAACCCAAATGTCCATCGACAGATGATTGGATTAGGCAGGTGTGGTATATATACACAATGGAATACTACTCAGCCATAAAAAAGAATAAAATAATGTCATTTGCAGCAACATGGATGGAATTAGAGACCCTCATACTGAGTGATGTAAGTCAGAAGGAGAAAGATAGATACTATATGATATCACTAATGCCTGGAATCTAATATACTGCACAAATGAACCTTTATGCAGAAAAGAAAATCAAGTACTTGGAGAACAGACTTGTGGTTGCCAAGAGGGTGGGGGAGGGAGTTGGATGGTATGGGGGTCTTGGGTTAATAGTTGTAGACTGTTGCCTCTGGGCTAGAAAAGCAAGGAGATCCTACTGTATAGCACTGGGAACTATGTCTAACCACTTGTGATGAATCCATATATGTATGTGTAACCCTGTCACCACGCTGTGAAGCTGGGTGTAATGGAAAAAATAAAATCAGTCAGTTTTCAACAAATATCTATTGATCATCAATTATATGCCAGGCCAAAGATAAAGTAGAATTGAAAATGGCGCATTCCCTAAGACATGGGTTTGAGTGTAGTCAAAAGATATCTGCTGAGCAAAAGTTACACTAAAAATGGACTATTATATCCTTATTAATGCTACTGAAATATAAATCAGGTTGTTATACAGAAAAATGGAAAAAATCCAATTTTGATTAGTAGAAGACAAGGCTTTGCTTAGAAATTACTTCAAAGCACTTAATATGTGTTAATAAAGATATACATATATGCATTATTTTCTCTCCTCCCTCTCCTAGTTTTACCACGATAGTCCAGCACCTAAAACATGGCCTTGAAAATAGCAGAAAGTTAGGAAGTACTTGTGGGAAGATAAATAAAAAACTGAATGAAAAAACTCATTTAATTATTTAACCTGAGCCCTAAAGTGTAGCCATTAGTCAGGTGAAGAATGGAGATGAAAATATTTTAGACAGAGGAAAAAAGAACCATGTTGAACAACCTCAGAAAAGGAGTTAACAGGACATTATTGGCTTTGTTAAGGGTTTTATATTTATCTCAAGAGTGATGATAATAATCTACACATTTTAACAAAGGTACAATAGGATCCAATTTATATTAAAAAGCATACAGGTCATTCAGTGGACAACAGATTTTCTGAGAGCAAGAAGTATTACTTTAGGCCATGTTGACAGTTGTGGAAGGTGACAGTGGACAAGGAAATAAGTGAGAAGACTGAAGGTGATTTCTATGTCGACATTGGGATTTTCTGATGGGGACACTGAGGATGAAGTTGGCATCATCAGTAGTAGGAAAGGAAGGAAGATAAGACTATGGTGAAATTTTAGTGAGAAATATAGTTCTGTGGGCTTTGAACAGACTACTCCAGGATACATTCAGCATTAAAATTAAATCCAATGAAAAAAAGTTAAATGTAAGAAACAATAGGGAGCATGTTAATCAGAAAAATATTGGGGAATGCTTCTTATCTAAAACATGTGACTCATTTTGCAGATATCTTAAAACAAGCTGGAATTAAATTTTCAGACAATTATATGAAATGGCAATGACAATTTTAAGAGTGGTAGAGCATAAGGCCTTTGGTGAATAACTTTGGATTATGCCAGAAATACATACAGTTAAATATGTATGTTGAAATTTTAATTACTAAAAATAAAACCTATACTATCCCAACCAAGAGATGAAGTAAGGGAAATAAAAGAGGAAAGTGAAAAGAGAGAGCTAACATTCAACAGACATTTTCAAGGCTAAATGGGAAGATAATTTTGTACAAATGAAGAAAGGATATATATGAAGATAATACAAGTTTATAAAAATTAAAAGCAAAATTTACTATCTTGCCAAGGGCAATAAGCACCAAATTGAATTATTAAAAGTACCTTTTAAGTGTATAATTAATTAAAAGCATATTATGATATGTTTTAACTTATATGAAATTACTAATTTTTGACCACTGGCTTTTAATGAAATATGGATAAAAATGGTGTATGGCTTGGATTTTGCTCTTACTAAGGAATCCCCATCACAATCGAAATTCAAAAAAAAGGGGGCTAAAAAGAAAAGAAGTGATGTTTGCTTTCTTGGCCTTCAAATTGGAAGCCGAAGAAATGGAGACTCTGAGAGAGAGGCAGAGAGAAGACAGTCTATCTGTCTCTCAGACATTAAATATATGTCTCCAACATTTAAATATGAAATATTGTTGTAGTGTTCCTATCACCAACCCCAGACACAACAGAAGAAACCATAACCTTTGCAGATTCATTTACTCTAACTGCAAATATTTAGGCAGATACAGTAGAACACAAAGAGCCTACACGTCATGGAAGAGGATGTTGTCAGTAACTCCATTACTACACTTATCAGAAGGACAAATCCTGGAGTTCCTGTTGTGGCTCAGCAGTAAGAACCCTGACTAGGATCCATGAGGATGCAAGTTTGATCCTTGGCCTTGCTCAGTGGGTTAAGGATCCGGTGTTACTGTGAGCTGCGGTGTAGGTCACAGAGGAGGCCTGGATCCTGCATGTTGCATTGCTGTGGCTGTGGCATAGGCTGGCAGTTGTAGCTCAAATTCATCCCCTACCCTGGGAAATTCCATATGCCATGAGTGTAGCCCTAAAAAGCAAAACAACTTTTTAAAAAATTAAAAATTTAAAAAAGGACAAGTCTTCAGTATCTTTACCATGACATTATCCCTTCACTTATTCTCCTGGCAAGTTATAAGTCCCAAACATGTTTAAACCTCAACCTATAAATGAGCCTAACTATTTTAAATGATAATAACCAGCTGGCTTATGACTAGCTTGCACATTATATTAACTTACAATGGATTTATATTTTTCACACATTCCTAAGAGTCAAGTTGGTCTGCATATGATTTCCATTATACAAATGAGAAAACCATGACTGGGAGAGTTGAAATAGCTCATCTATATTTTACAATACTTTGGAAGGGAAAAAAATTGGGGCAAGGTTCTAATTTCCTAAATTCAAGTTTGGTTCTCTTTCTGTTAAAACAAAGTACATTTTTGACAATATCATATAATTAAGTTTAACCTTAAAGCTGGTTTTGCTAAACTGATTTATAAAATAAAGGACTTAGAGCATAATTACCTGATTATAGTTTTAAATTAATAAAACTGCAACATGCAGAAAATATTTGATTTAAAATTAGTACTTAGGGAGATATGCATTAATAAAATATTATAACAATAAACATGAATAAGAGATAAGGGAGTGAAGTCAGCATATGGAGACACTTATTCTCAGAAACCTGGTTAGCTCTAAGGATACTAAATCTTACAACTGGGTAGAGTTCTGTAAAAATTAACTATTTCTACTTTCTGTGCTTCTTCACATAGTCTGGCCCTTAATCCCCTCAAAACATAGATCAATGTGTAAAACAGCGGAGTAGTGGAATCAGCAAATGTCATCACAGGACCTGGACCATTTAGCACCTAACCCTTAAGCCTCTGTTGACATGTCTTTCCTTTGCCTTGTCTCCAAGAGTTTACAGGACAGGATGTGAACTCATTCAATTCTCATCCATACCTTTTCCTGACCCTACTGTGGGTCAAGCTGGTAAGAAGACTTGAAAGTAAGGACTAATTTTTCACGGACTCCCTAAGTTGTGATTTATAAACCTAATTGTAGCATCAGATTCACTCCATGAGCGTTTAGAAAATACAGATATGTAGTCCCCACCCACTGATGTTTTGATTCTCCAGTACTAGCGTGTGCATTGGGCATCTTTACTTACTTAAAAACTCTCCAGATGATTTGTATCTCAAGGTAGGAATAATCACTGCCCTCATCAAACATCAGCTAATGGGCTGAGGACTCTCTTGCCCCCTCTTTTAATTTCTGGATTCTCAGTGCATTGCTTTAGAAATGCTTCAGCCCCCAAAAAGAAAGAGGAGCTTGTTTTGTTAAGCAAAACTCAGGACATTCACTGGGTCACATTTTCATACAGGATGCAATTAATGTTCCTTATAGGAACCAATCCATCATGGTATTTTCTACCTACTACCTGCAACACAACCAGTCAGGTTTTGCATTTTTAAATTTCTTTTCGACATAATTGAGAAGCTAATTTGGACAGAGTCTACCTTTTGATACCTAGCTCTACATTTTTCTGCATATCTCAATACCCAATATATTTTTTAAAAAGAGTCACCATTAAATATGCCAGTGGTTCTGAATTTTCATATCTTTACCTTTGGGATACATTATCTCTTAGGTCTCTTCTGTCCTTGGGAATAGGCTTCCCCAATTTAAATTTGGGTTGGGAGGAGGTAGTGGTCTACTTAAGCCTAAAGCCTAAGCCGTATATCCAGTTTTACTTTGATTCTGCTGTTCTTATAGTAACTTCTAAAACCCCAAATTAATTTCAGTTTTCCACAATTGGTAAAATACAGATAGCTGTGGATAAGAGATCATTAAAAATGTATGTCTGCCTTTAGTTTTTATATATGTTTAATTTCCTTCACTGTGTTTCACAATGCTGCAGTTTATTTTATTAAAGAAACATTGATAATATCTCTCCAAGATGTTTTCAAGCACATTGAGATGTCAATTGCATGGAAGCAGAGATTGTTGTGAGTCTCCTTTGTGGCTACATGGCCAGTGCACACAACACTGTGCCTGATACATCACAGTAACTATTTCTGGCATGACTGAAATACGGCATCCAAATAAAAAGTTTTCAGAACCTTTGCAGTCAGCCACATGGTTACCCAATACTTGATATTATCAAGTACCTTCACCTTCAGCCATTTTAAATATTTTTGAACATCCTTTAAAACTGTTAGAACTATTCAGTAAGTTCTCTTTATTTCCCTTGATGGCCACCAAAATGAGATAACACCCACTCTCCATATCCAGCATTGGTTCTGTATTTGCAAACAATCTAGGTCATTCTGAATGATACAAATAATACCTAGATAAATGTAAGTACCTATGTCTACTCATAGTAATTATGTTTCCTGACATGTCCTCATTAATATCATGGTCAAAGTGTAAGCAGTTAGCTAATAAGGTCACATAGACATTTGGAGCAGAATTTTGTTAGTCCATTAAGAAACACTTCTAAGATGACTATGCTATGATACTCTCTTTGGAAGTTCCTTCAATGCAGTATGCTTGGGAGTATCTTCAGGCTCTTCAATTTGTCTCTAGGGCACAAATTTTGATTTTGATTGGGCATTATTGTCTATGCCATGCAGTGCTTTCCACTTTTAAAAGACAGTCATCTTTATGTGTCACTGTCAGTCATGTATTCACTCCTAGATCTCATTCTCTCATGGCCCCTTTCCATCTTTCTCCACCAGAGTTCTGGTGCTCCCACTCTTTGGAGGAATTGTCTAGAAGTAATTCCCACTGCTCTAAATTATGCTATGTGATTAGATCCCAAGGTCTAAAATTCTCAAAGTTTATTATAGCTCATTCACTCCCAAGTGCATGTGTTTACCACCAGGATAGCAAACTTGGGACACATCAAGACTAATCACAAGTAAATACACTGTCAATTTTGCATCTTACTGCAATTTCCCTATCACATTGGGACAAATCCTCTTCCACACCACCCCTTCAGTCTCTCATCAAAATAAATGCTCTGTTGCAAACCCCTCTGCCTTCAGATATGACTGAGATTCTTATCATAAGAATCTCCACAGTCCCTATGGTATGTGTAGTGAGGCGGCATATAGAAGGCTGGGAATAGATCTAGGGGATATCAGATTTGGTAGTGGGAGTTCCCGTCATGGCTCAATGGTTAACGAATCCGACTAGGAACCATGAGGTTGTGGATTAGATCCCTGGCCTTGCTCAGTGGGTTAAGAATCCGGCCTTGCTGTGAGCTGTGGTGTAGGTTGCAGACGCGGCTCGGATCCCACGTTGCTGTGGCTGTGGCGAAGGCTGGCAGCTACAGCTCCTGTTAGACCCCTAGCCTGGGAACTTCCATATGCCACGGGTGCAGCCCTAGATAAGGCAAAAAGACAAAAAAAAATTTGGTAGTGAAATCTCAGTTCAGACTTATTTGAGTCCATTGTCATACCATACAGTGCATGGCACTGTATAATTAATTATATATATATATATATATATATATGTATACATGCATGCCTACTTTACATATATATATACCTATCTCTATGTGTTTATGAATCTATGAATTTATCTATCATCTTAACTATCTGTATCTTTATATTCTCTGTATATATTTCCCTCCTGAAGAAGACTTTTCTTATATCTTTGTGTCACTACTGACCCAGAGTAATATAAGCTACATTGGATATTTATGTTTAATGCAAATTCATAAAATTTTTTGTCCAGTATCTTTTAAAACATTTTTTTCATTGAGCTTCTCAATGTACTTAATCCAAGCACCAAGAAAGAAAAAATTTCACTTAAGCCATTTAGAGTTTGAAATACATTTTTCTTATTTAGCATACAAGTATTTGGATTTAATTTGTTTTATTTGATTTCTCAGTTTTTGTATTAGGAATTATCCTCATTGAAGGATTACTGAAATAAAATAGTCATGACAATGATAGTATAAAGATTAATCTTATGTATTCACATTCCTTAGTATAAGTTAATAAGATAAAATTTCCACAGAGTTTATTTTTTTCAACTTTATTCTTGAGTATGACTCAATAAATCTGATTTATAGTGTAATTATGCAAAACCCTTTTTATTATCACTTTAGATTAAAAATGTTCTAGGAAATAAACTAATAAAATGGTGATTAAGCCACAACATCTCCTCCAATAGCACAAGAGCTCTGGTTCTTTTTCATTCTTACACTATTGCCCTACGCAAAGGGTTTTAATGTGGTCTGGAAAAATTTATCTTGGGCTCTGAATGACTTTAACCCTACTAAACATATAAACATACTTCTTCACACACACACACACACACACAGAAATCTAGAATGACTTTAGCCCTACTAAACATACTTCTTCACACACACACACACACACACACACAAATCTAGTAACTGCCCAGACTTTGAAATCCATCCCAAAGTCCCTCATTTGATTCATTTGACATCTTTCAGAAACCATCAGATATACGGATAATATAGCAAATCCTGTAGAAATCTCCTCTGTTATTAATACGGAATCTTAGGAGAAGGTTTAAACGAACTTACATGTACTGGACCTCTGGAACTTAAGAGCTGTCTAAGGAAAGTAGGACTGAGATTTGCTTCCATTCCGTGTAAGCCAATTCAACTAGCCATCCTCAAATTGTGCTTTTTCCTCTGGAAGTTTCTGGGACAAATGCCTTGGTTGGTCCAGAAACAGATCTTGTGGAGGCCACATTACTCAGGGCTTTATGAATTGGAAACATCATTTTTGTTTGTATATAGTTTAAAATCATTTTAAAATGTATATACTCATTTATATATTTTAAGGTGACTCATGTTTTATTAAAATTTTCAAGAATAGGAATGGATTATAATTTGAAACAGAATATTATATCAATCTTTTAAAAGACTCTGTGACATAAAAATACTAGAGTTTCTGAGACCTGCTATTAGTGATTGTTATATATATAAATAAACTATTTTAATAATCAAATATTTTACACTGCTATTTTTATTTTTTAACATATTTCCTTTACATGTCCACAAAAATTTATTAAAATCAAATATATTCTTGAAAGTCATCTTTGATCATCCTATCCTATTCCCCTGCAAAAAAAGTATATAACTTGAAATTAATACATTAATTTGTATGACCCCCAAAGTTGTAATTGTTATGATTTTCTTATGAATTATTTAATAAATAAGTACTAGAATATATCTCATCAAATAACACAAATATATAACATTTGAAAATAACTAACACAAAAGCAAAATTTTACTAGAAATGCATCTTTTTATGAGGTAGGTGGAGAGTTATAAAATTATTTACATATATCTGTAGACAGAGATTCATTTTTAATTGAATACCACATGACAATATTAATTTTACATTTGTTTCATTATTATAAACTTTGAGAATCTTGTCAACATAAATTATTAGATAAGAACAGAAAGAAGTTCTCTGCCAAATATCACATAATGTTCAAATGTCAAAAATGATTTTTAAGCATTTCTGCTAAGATCAGAAACAAGACAAGATGTCTATTTTCACCACTGTTATTCAACAAAGTTTTGGAAGTCCTATCCATGGCAATCAGAGAAGAAAATGAAATAAAAAGAATCCAGATTAGAAAAGAACTATCACTGTTTGCAGATGACATGATACTACACCTAGAAAATCCTAAAGACATTACAAAAAACTGTTAGCCCTCATCAATGAATTTGGTAAGGCTGTAGGATACAAAAGTAATACACAGATAACTATTGCATTTCTATATACTAACAATGAAAGGTCAGAAAGAGAAATTAGGGAATCAATCACATTTACCTTTACATCAAAAAAGAATAAAATACCTAGGAATAAACCTACCTAAAGAGGCAAAAGGGCTGTACTCTGAAAACTCTAAGAAGCTGATGAAAAAAATCAAATATATAACACACAGATGGAAAGATATACCATGCTCTTTGACTGGAAGAATCAATATCATCAAAAGACAAAACTACCCAAGGCAATCTACAGACTCAGTGTAATCCCTATAAAATTACCAAAGACATTCTTCACAGAAGTATAACAAAATTTTTAAAATTTGTATGGAGACAAAAAAGATCCCAGATAGTCAAAGTAATATTGACACAGAAAAATAGAACTGCAAACTCCTATAAGAGAACACAGGCAAAACATTCTCTGATATTAACCTTACAAATGTTTTCTCAGGTCAACCACCCAAAGCATCAGAAATAAAAGCAAAAATAAACCAAGAGGACCTAATCAAACTCACAAGCTTTTGCACAGCAAAGGAAACCATAAGAAAACCAAAAAGACAACTTACAGAATGGGAGAAAATTGTTTCAAATGATGCAACTGACAAGGGTTTAATCTCTAAAATATACAAATAACTTTTACAACTCAAAAGCAAAAAAGCCAATGACCCAATGGAAAAATAGGCAAGAGACCTGAACAGACATTTCTCCAAAGAAGATATTCAGATAGCCAACAAGCACATGAAAAAATGCTCAGGATCACTAATTATTAGAGACATGCAAATCAAAACTACCACAAGGTACCACCTCACAGCAGTCAGAATGACCATCACTAATAAGCCCACAAATAACAAATGCTGGAGGGGGTGTGGAGAAATGGAAACCCTCCTGCCCTGTTGGTGGGAATGTAAATTGGTACAAGCACTTTGGAAAACAGTATAGAAGTACCTTAGTAAACTATACATAGAACTACCATATGACCCAGCAATCCCACGCTTGGGCATATATCCAGACAAAACTTTCCTTGCAAAAGACACATGCACCCACATATTCATTGCAGCACTATTCACAATAGCCAAGACACAGAAACAATCCAAATGTCCATTGACAGATGATTGGATTAGGAAGATGTGCTATATATATAGACAATGGAATACTACTCAGCCATAAAAAGAGCAATAATGCCATTTGAAGCAACAGGGATGGAACCAGAGACTCTCATACTGAGTGAAGTAAGTCAGAAAGAGAAAGACAAATACCATATGACTTCACTTATATCTGGAATCTAATATACAGCACATATGAAACTTTACACAAAAATAAAAATCATGGACATGGAGAACAAACTTGTGGGAGAGAGGGGCAGGGAGTAGGAGGGACTGGGAATTTGGGGTTAATAGATGCAAACTATTGCCTTTAAAATGGATAAGAAGATCTTGCTATACAGCATGGGGAACTACGTCTGGTCACTTATTATAGAGCATGATAATGACAGAAAAAAAAGTATAGATATATGTGTGACTGGGTCACCTTGCTGTGCAGTAGAAAATTGATAGAACACTGTAAATCAGCTAATTGAAAAAATAAAAATCATAAAAAATAGATGCAAACTATTGCCTTTGGAATGGATAATCAATGAGATCCTGCTCTATAGCACTGAGAACTCTATCTAGTCACTTCTGATGGAGAATAATAATGTGAGAAAAATAAATGTATATGTGTGACTGGGTCACCGTGCCGTACAGTAGAAAATTGACAGAACATTGTAAACCAGCTATAATGGAAAAAAAATAAAAATCATTAAAAAACAAAAAAAGCAAAATAGAACTGGAGGAATCAGGCTTACTAACTTCAAACTATACTACAAAAGCTATAGTAATCAAAACAGTATAGTACTGATACAAAAACAGACACACGGATCAGTGGAACAGGATACAAAGCCCAGAAATAAATCCACACACCTGTGGCAAACTAATCTATGAAAAAGGAAGCAAGAACATACAGCATTACAAAGACAGTCTCTTCAATAAATGGTTCAGTGAAAACTGCTCAGCTACATATAAAAGAATGAAATTAGAACACTTTCTAACACCATACACAAAAACAACACTATACACAAAAATAACACTTTCTAACACCATACACAAAAACAACTCTATACACAAAAATAACACTTTCTAACACCATACACAAAAACAACTCTATACACAAAAATAACACTTTCTAACACCATACACAAAATAGATTAAACATAAGGCCAGATGATATAAAACTCTTAGAGGAAAACATAGGCACAATGTTCTTTGATATAAATCACAGCAGAATCTTGTTTGATCCACCTCCTAGAATAATAATAATAAAAACAAAAATAAACCAATGGGATCTAATTCAAGTTAAAAGCTTTTGCACATCAAGAGAAACCATAAAAAAAGGAACAAAAAGACAACTGACAGAATGGGAGAAAATCTTAGCAAACTATTCAACCAACAATGGCTTAATCTCCAAAATGTACAAATAACTCATGCAAATCAACAACAAAAAAAATGAACAACCCAATCAAGAAATGGGCAGAAAACCTAAACAGATATTTCTCTGAAGAAGACATATGGATGGCTGGCAGGCACATGAAAAATGCTCAACATCATTAATTATTAGAGAAATGCAAATCAAAACTAAAGTGAGGTATAACCTAACACCAGTCAGAATGGCTATCATTAAGAAGTCCACAAATAATAAATGCTGGAGAGGGTGTGAATAAAAGGAAACTCTCCTATACTGTTGGTGGGAATGTAAACTGGTACAACCACTATGGAAAACAGTATGGAGGTACCTCAGAAAACTAAATATAGAACTACCATATGAGCCAACAATCCTACTCCTAGGCATACATCCAGACAAAATTATAACTCAAAAAGATACATATACCCAAATGTTCATAGCAGCACTATTCATATAGCCAAGACATGGAAACAACATAAAAGTTCTTCGACAGATAAATGGATTAAGAAGAAGTGGTACATACATACAATGGAATACTACTCAGCCATAAAAAATGGAATAATGCCATTTGTAGCAGTTTGGATGCAACTAGAGCTTTTCACATTACGTGAAGTAAGTCAGAAAGATAAAGATAAATACCATATGATATCACTTATAGGTGGAATCTAAAGCATGGCACAAATGAACTTGTCAACATACAGAAACAGATTCATAGAAATGAAAACATACTTGAGATTGCCAACAGGGGGAGGGGGGAGTGGGATGGACTGGGACTTTCCACTTAGTAGATACACACTATTACATTTAAAAAGGATAAGCAGTGAGGTCCTACTGTATAGCACAGGGAAGTATATCCAATCTCTTGGGATAGAACATGTTAGGAGATAATGTGAGAAAAAGAATATATATATATATATATATATATCTGGGTTACTTTTCTGTATAGCAAAAATTGGTACAATGTTTCAAATCAAACATACCTTAATAAAAATGTTAAAGAAAAAATATTAAATATTAAGCTTTACATTTCTTATAGAAATGACACATGTGCTAAGGGCTAAACCAAGCCCCTAATATTATTGAAAATAAAATATTAAAACAATCTGCCTTGCACAGTGATTTGCTAACCATTATACTTACTTTCTCAACACTAACAATGATAGTTCTAATTATTCTTTTTTTGGCAGTTGAAAAAGAGACCATTAGAAAGGAGAATTCACATCATGCCTTGACAGTGGGCACATTCTCAGGCAGAACGGTTTTAGGAAAGAGACATATGGCACTTGAATATTTTGAATTTAAGGTACTTAAAGTTCTCAATGCCCACAAACCCAATGGATGCCTGCAACCAATTTAAAACTGCTAAAGTAGAGAAATGGCCTGAAAGGTTTTCTTATATCAGACTTACACACTCTGAATTGAGGGTGGAAAAATCCCCGGAGTCATGAGGACTGGCAAAAACTCTACTTAGGTTTGAGCTCTTTGCATATGTATAAAATACCGATCCTTATATGTTCTTTGGACCATGGGAACATGTTGATTCATGAAAATGTACCTCTAAGAACCCAGAGCTTATGTGGACTGTGTATAGATCTACAAAGTCACTACAAGTCTTCACTTTTTTAATCTAATTAAGTTCATGGTACTAAATTCCACCTTTGAGTTTCCCTCACCTTAGAAGAGGTAGGAGGAGTAAAGAATTGAAAAACAAAAGAGGAGAGACAGAAAATTATTTTCCCTTAGCCAGTATAATTTTGGCCTCAAAATGCTGATGCTATTTCATAGACAAGTTCATGAGTTTTTAATTCACTTTTCTTAACACCCTTTATTTCTTAGAGTGCGTTTAGGTTCAGTTACATTAAGTAAAAAGTACAGTTGACCCTTGACCAACACGGGTTTGAACTGCATGGATCCACTTACCTGTGGATTTCTTTCAGTAGTAAATACAACAATACCACCCCATCTGCAGTGGGTTGAAGCCATCAATGTGGAAAGTTCAATGGATAGAGAGGGCCAATGATAAAGTTATACACGATTTCCACCACAAGGTGGTCAGCGCCAATAACTCCTGCATTGTTCAAGGGTCAATGTAGAGCGATTTTCCACAACCCTGCCTTCATAAATGCATAGCCTCCTCTGTTGTTAACATGTCCTATCACAGTGTGATATTAGTTATAATAAATGAATCTACACTGTCACCCAAAGTTGATAGTTTGCATTAATCTTTTTCTTGATTTTGTACATTCCATGGGTTTGGATAAATACATAAGGACACATACGACCATAATAGTATTACAAAGAGTACTTACATTGCCTTAAAATCCCCTGTGCTCCACTTATCCCTTATTCCTCCCAAACCGTGCAGGGTTTGCATAATAGTTGTGACCTGCACCGTAGCTACTGCAATGCCAGATTTAACCTGCTATACCACCCAGGAACTTCCTCAGTATGCTCTCATACTTTAATACTGTGTTGGCTATTCTGTGTCTTTCGCTTTTACATATAAATTTTAGAATCAGTTTGTCAATATCCACAAGATACTTCCTGGGATTCTCCCTCAATTGCATTGAATATGTAGATCAAGTTGGGAAAAACTGACATCTTGACAATACGGACTCTTCTTATCCAAGAATGTGGATTATTTCTTTATTTGTTAAGTTTTTTTTTAATGTCTTTCATCAGAGTTTTATGAATATATTTCATTAGTTTTATACCTAATGAGCATCTATCTTGAACATATTTCATTAGTTTTATACCTAAGTATTTTATTTTGAAGGGTGGTGAAGTAAATGTCATTGTGTTTTTAATTTCAAATTCCATTTGTTCATTTCTGGCATATAATAAGGCTATGGACTTTATATATTAACCTCGTAGCCTGCAACCTTGCTATCATCACTTAATAGAGTTGTTTTTGTTTTGTGGTTATTTTGTTTTTGTCAATTATTTCAGATTTTTCTACATAGAAAAGCATGTCTCAAATTGGTAAACGTATTTCCCTTAGTTCTTTCAGCTGCTCTAATTAATTAATCAAAACCTAGGAGGGGATGATGGAACCTCTAATTTATATCCAATCAATCAGAAATATAGGTGACAACCTGGACTTGTAATTGGAATCTGCAGTAGAGGTGGGAGAAGATCTGATGATATCTCTAGGTAAATAGTGTCAGGATTGAGATAAATTATAGGACACCCAGTTGGTGTCCCTGATAATTGCTTGGTAGAAGAAGAAATCCACATATTTGGTGTCCAGAAGTGAAGTGTAAATAATAAAGGAGAAAGACGGGGGAGATTATATTTTTCTAAAACATATACAAACATTTATTATTGAATATATTATTATTTTGAGCAAACTATTATCTGTTATATCAATTAATAATAAGAAATTAGATTTTATTTTACCTTTACTTATTCTTTATCTGGTGGTCTTTCTTTATGTAGATCAAATTCCTCACCTATATAATTTTCCTTCTCTCTAAAATATGTCTTTGAACATTTCTTATGAGGCAGGTCAAATGACAACAAATGACCTCAATTTTTGTTTGTAAGTTTTATTTGTCCTTTAGTTTTGAAGGATAATTTTGTAAGGTACAGTATTGTAGGTTGGGGCTTTTCCTCTCAAAATTTTAGGTATCTCTCTCCACTCTCTTCCCGCTTGCATGGTTTCTAAGGAGAATTCAGATTTGATTATTATCTTTGCCTCTCTGTAGGTAAGGTCTTTTTTCTCTTTGTCTTCTTCCAGGATATTTTTTAAAATTTGTCCTTGATATTCTGCAGTTTGAATATTGTATGTCTAGGTCTGATTTTTTTTTTGGGGGGGGCTTTATTTTGCTTGCTATTTTTCAGGATTCCTGGAAACCACAGGGTGTGGTTTCTGGCATTAATTTGGGGAAATTATCAGTCATCATGGTTTCAAGCATATCTCTTCTCTCTTTCTTCTTCTTTTGATATTCCCATGTGTATTATACCTTTTGTAGTTTTCCAATAGGTCTTAGATATTCTGTTTTGTTAGTGGGTTTTCTCAGTCTTTGTTCCCTTGCTTTTCAGTTTGGAAGATTACTACTGAGATATTTTCAAGGTCAGAGATTCTTTCCTCAGCTCTGTCCAGTCTACTGATAGATTATCAAATGTATTTTTCATTTGTACATGGTGTCTTTGATCTCTAGCATGAGTTTTGGTTCCTTGCAGGATTTCCATCTACTTCCATTGTCCACTCTTAGATGCTATCTGCTTTATCCATTAGAGCCTGTGTCATATTAATCATAGCTATTTTAAAAATCATAGTTGTTTTAAAACCCCAGTAGGATAAAATGCAAGTAGGATAACTGTCATATCTTAATCTGATTTTTACCCTTGTTCTGTCTTTTCAAACTGTATGTTTAGCCTTTTAGTATGCCTTGTAATTGTTTTGAGATGGCTGAATATGATGCATTTGGTATATTGCTGTAAGTATGCCTTTAGAAATGTGGTGGAAATTGTAGGGAAATGGGAAGAGTTCCATAGTTCTACGATTAGGTTTCAGTATTTTAGTGAGCCTATGCCTCTGGACTATGAACTTCACAAGTGCTTCTCGGTTTTTCTACCCCATACTTATGTAGAGTATAATGACTCCAGTGGTCAGGAGTCAGGTATTTAATTTCCTCCACACAGGTAGCTAGAAACAGTTGGAGTTGATTATTCACCTTCTCTAAAGCCATTTACGCTCTGAAAAAATCCCAAAATGTTAGGCTCCTGTTAAATAGTTTCTCCTGAGGGTAGACCTTGTTCAGAAGAACAGAATCCTCTGGTGTTCAAAATGGTTCCTTTTACCCTATTTCTTCCAGAAGCATAAGGGAATTTTCTTTCATCCTAGAGAATATACTGAAACTCTAGGAAGGAGAACACAAAATTTGCCTTCCTCTCCACCCTAGCCCCGCACCATGACTGGTTCACTCTGGAGTTTTATATCAGATTTTTCTACACTAAGCCCCCAGCACTTGGTCAATTACAGGTCAGGTTTCCCTATCTTTGCACTTGTTCCCATGGAAGATTTTGCTCATGGGTTTCTGCTCTGATAAATCATAATGCTCTGTATTTGCCTTTTTAGTCTATCCAATTTTGATACTATTGTTGGCTCTGTGACCTCACTTTCTTACATAACTAAGGAGAATTACTTTTTCTGTTTGTTTAACTTTTTACTTGTTAAGATGGTGTGGTGACATAAGGTTCTTACATGCTGGACAAGAACCTGAAAGTTCTTTTAAGTTTTTACTCACCAAGCAGGAGGTGTAATTCTCCCAGACTTCAGGCAATATTACAAAGCTACCGTAACCAAGACAGGCATTACTGGTACCAAAACAGACATGCAGACCTGTTGAACAGAATAGAGAACCCAGAAATAAACCCAGAATTCTATGGTCAATTAATCTTTGAAAAAGGAGGCAAGAATACAAAATGGGAAGGAGACACACTTTTCAGCAAGTGGTGCTGGGAAAACTGGGCAGCCGCATGTAAATCAATGATACTGTAACCCACCCCCACACCATACACAAAAATAAACTCAAAATGGCTTAAAGACTTAAACGTAAGACAAGATACCATCAAACTCCTAGAAGCAAACATAGGCAAAATATTCTCTGATATCAACTGTAGGAATGTTTCCTTAGGCCAGTCTCCCAAGGCAACAGAAACAGAAGCAAAAATAAACCAATGAGACCTAATCAAACTGATAAGCTTTTGCACAGCAAAGGAAACCAGAAATAAACAAAATGGCAACCTACAGAATGGGAGAAAATACTTTTAAATTATGCAAGAGACAAAGGCTTAATCTCTAAGATAATACAAATGACTTATACAACTCAACAGCAAAAACCCAACAAACCAATTGAAAAATGGGCAAAAGATATTAGTCCAATGAAGATATACAGATGGTCAACAGGCATATGAAAAAATGTTCAACATCACTAATTATTAGATATATGCAAATCAAAACTACTATGGGGTACCACCTCACACCTGTCAGAATGGCCACCATTAACTAAAGTCCCAAAATGACAAATACTGGAGAGGGTGTGGAGAAAAGGGAACCCTCCTACACTGTTGGGGGGAATGCAAATTGGTACAACCACTATGGAAAACAGTATTGAAGTACCTCAGAAAATTAAATACAGAACTATCGTATGACCCAGAAGTCCCATTCTTGGGCATATATCTGGACAAACTTTCCTTGAAAATGACACATGCACCTGTATGTTCATTGCACCACTATTCACAATAGCCAATACATGCAAACAACCTAAATGTGTATCAACTGATGAATGGATTAGGAAGAAGTGGTATATATATATATATACGACAAAATACTACAAAATATAAATATATATTTATAAAATACGCTATAAAAATATAACGAAATAATGCCATTTGCAGCAACATAGATGGAACTAGCATGTCTCATACTAAGTGAAGGAAGTCAGAAAGAGAAAGATAAATAACATATGATATCATGTATATCTGGAATCTAATATATACCACAAATGAACCTTTGCATAGAAAAGAAACAAACTCATGGACTTGGAGAACAGACTTGTGGTTGCCAAGCGGGAGGAGGAGGGAATGGGATAGATTGGGAGTCTGGGGTTAATAGATGCAAACGATTGTATTTGGAATGGATAAGCAATGAGATCCTGCTGTATAGCACGGGGAACTACATTTAGTCACTTGGAAAATGATGGAGTATAATGTGAGAAAAAGAATGTACATATATGTTGGACTGGGTCACTTTGCTGTACAGTAGAAATTGACAGAGCACTGTAGATCAACCATAATGGAAAAAATAAAAATCATCTAAAAATTAGAAAAAGAAAAAAATCTATGTCTAACTATAGATAAAAGGAAAAATTTATTTTATATTGAGGGTATATATTTTACATGGAAATTATAATTAGAAAAATAATAAAAATAAACATCACAGGAAATGTTAGTTTTGGAGCTACTTCGTAAACATACTTATATCCCTTGAATGGTAGAGCAAAGACATCTAAGTAGTGCTGCCTGTGCTATTTTGCCTCTAATGTCTGTTTCTTTATCAAGGAAGTTCATCTGTAAAGGAAAGCTAAACAATGAAAGTGAATAATATAAGATCATGCTTTATAGTGACAATCTATTGCTCAGATTTATTGTTGAAAATGCCTATGGGACGTAAGAAACTTGTAGATAACTCCAAGTGAAATGGATGATCTTTATACACTTTGACCAAACCTATTTCAAGAAAGAATTGAATATGGCATGATGGGGTATATGTAATTGGTCTTCTGAGCACAATTCATCTCACCTAACAGTGCAGTTAATTCTATAACATTCCCTTAGCAATAATCAGTGCTGAGTATTCCAGATATCCCAACTTCTCATGCATAATTCAGGATTTTAAAGAAAAGGTGCTTTTAGATTTTCTTTAGTGTAAAGCCTAGATGTAAATTTCCTTTTATAAACTCAATGTTCCCACTTCACCAGTACGTAAGAGATACATTTATTTATCTGCAATTCAAGGACTAGGTGCTCTCTCCTTTACTTTCCTGCCTATGATTTGCAGTGCTCCCTTTATAGAAATACCAGTAATAAGCACAGGTGGACAATCCACATTTTATACCAGCAAACACATTCATCTAGGCATTTATTAGACATATTTAAAGTAAGGAACATTAAATGTTCCCTTCTAACGCAAGTGAAATTAAATATATCAATTCCTTCACTGTCAGAATAGAATGGCACACATACACTTGAAGTAGGATTAAGAAAATCTGTTTCAAATACTCTTTTTTACTGTTTGTATAATCTTGTATGAACTATGTACCTTCTCTCAGGACCCTAACCATATTTGTTAACAGGGTAATTTTAGCCCCTACGCTATTCACACCTTAGGACAATTATACTTTTCAAATCTTTTGAAAAAACTCACAAAGCCTTTGCATTTGATCCTGACCTTTTATTACGCTGTGAATTTATCCTAAAAATCAGTACTCAATCTCATAATTTTGTGGGTCATTAAAGATGAAGCTTTGATCATGAGGAGCAGTGGCTGTGCCACTGACTTCAACCTCACCCCTTATCTTTGCTCGTCAGCTAATTAGCTACTTACCTGCTGCTGCCACTCCCTCATATTTGGCACCTGGCCTCTCCTAGTTCTCCCACTTCCACATCTCTGTAAGATACTTAGGGCTAGGAAACCAGGTGGACCAACCCCTCTTTTATCTGGGGATGGGATTATTTTTTTCTTGCATATTTCTCAGTGCCAGTGTTTTATGTACGCCCAAGGCAAGACTGTCCATCAGAATGATTTTGTTTTCACTCTAGAAGAGTAGTTCATGACCTCAATAGAGCTTTAAAAAATGCTGATGTCCCACTCCCAGATTCTGATGTCACTTGTCTGGAACGTAGCTTAGGAACTATACATGTGTAAAGCTCTCTAGGACATTCTAATATATTTTTAAAGATTGAGAACCACTAAATCTAGAAGACTCTAGAAGATCTAATGAAGAGAGACATTATATTATTATTTCTTAAAGAAACCAATTATACTTTTTATATCTGCATAAAAAACCCAATTTCCAAACACAGAAATTATTGAAAGATGCCAACTGTCTTCCCACCAAGTTCAAGTGGATAGAATTTATTTTACCTTTGAAACTGTTTACCCTCTGATTTCACTGTGATAACAGTAACTGATCATAACTGCTTATCTATAAGACAGACTAACATGTTATATTTTGACCTACTGGGATCTTTTGAAACCTCTAGCAAAAGGGAAACACTTATGTGAAAGAAAATTGTCTCATATACTACATTTTAAATAGATTTATTTGAAACTAAGATAGGATGTAGTATAGTACCTATATATGTGTTAAAAGTGATAAGAAATAGTAATATCCATTGCTTATGTTTGTTGGATATGATCAAGGCCTGAGGAGGTTTGTGAAGAGATTTTGATAGACTCATTTTTACCACAGTTTTTATTCTTGTGCTAAATATATTCAATTTCACATCAGTGTGTATGTCACAGTATGATGTCCTTAAATAAAAGATGTAAGTGAATATAGAGCATGTGGCTGACCAAATGATGAGCTCAAGGAATGCAATATAAACGATGAATTTGAAAGACCTATCTGGACCTAGATGCCCTTACTATCATTAGAAAAGATATACCTAAAATGAAAGAATATCTGCTTACAGAATTTTTTCCAGAGAGATTCAGAGCAGTGTCATGTGGGAATATTGATTAATATATCATTGCCAATTGTGGCATAGTATTAACTAATTTTCATCTGCAGAACCCTGGAATGTGAGGGAGTAGGGCATAGTAGGGAGATCTTTTGATTGGGAGTTTGAATGTAAGAAAGGTCTGGAATATAGGACATATTTCAAAGAGAATACCAGATGTTACTGGCAGAAGTGGGCGGGGGAGGTCAGAATGTGGAGTATGTTAAAGGAGAAAAAAGTTGCTATAGTATCTCTTTGACAAAAAGAGACATCCTCAGATATAAAGATTTCAGGAAGTAATAGGTAGAATTTATTAAAACTTTGCTTTCATCATTTATTTGTTAGGTTAATTCCAATGTAAAAAAGAAAAAGATAAGGATTTTCCCTTTATGGATGTGATGTTTTTCTTTTTAAATAAAATTATTTAAGTTTTAAAAAAAGAGCTTTGGGGTCTGAGCAAGCAAATCTCAGAATAAGAGTTGGAAGTACAGAGTTGGAGAGATAGAAAGGAAAGAAAAACCTCCTACTTAATGTTAAAAAGTAGCAATATACTTGGAGGGGAAAAGAATGAATAAGCTTGGTATCTAATAACAGTTCCTAGTATTTAATACTAAGTATACTAAGTAAGAATTTCATGACAGAAAGAGAGAGAGAGAGAAGAGAGGGATAGTGAATATGGCACTTCCCAGGAATAGTTGACTTGGGGTTAAGAAGAAAAAATTCACACTTCCCCTCAATTCAAAAATGACTTTTCCTCTCTTTTGACCAACCAACTCTAAGCCCACTTTGTCTGCCTTTTAATTCTTATACTAATGTCTATTCTAGATGATACTAAATTCCAGCTTTAAACTGCTTTCCTTTAGAGCTGTGGCATCTCATTCATTTTTTATTTCCCTTGTTTTACATATAAAAGGCTTTGAGTAAATACTGACATGAAGTGAACTGAAAATACCCTATCTTCACCTTGATCTCCTAGTTTCAGAGTTGAGTGAAATTAGGCATAATCATTGTTTGCCTGTAAAATCGTAGACTGCCTTAGAGCCTCAAGCAAAGCACTATCATTCCACAAAGAGCCAGTATGGTGGTTACCAACTGCATTTGCATCTATTAATTCAAGATGGCCTAATTAAAGTAGTAGATATGTTTGAAAGCATAGTAAAGTAATAGCCATGAATAATCAGTTTGCTTCCTGTCATATTGATAGAAAAGGAGAAAGCACTTTTTCCCTGAGATAAAATGCCTGATCTCAGCATCACTGGTTTAGTGTATTAAAAATTTCAGCATTAATATTGAAAAAGAGCATCATTTAATCTATTAGTAATCTGGACCACAGAATAACTTGCAAGTTGCTACTAAATAGATGGTATGTTTTCATAATTATAATCAGCTAAACTGCTTAAGTGATTGATACAGTTTAAATTAGGAAATTAAAAAAAATTTGAATTATTTTCCTGCAGATTTGCTACTACCTCTTGAGAAAGTTAAAGTCTTTTTGGATGCCAAAATTCTTCATAGCCACTGATTGTGTGCTGTTTACAATCAATCTATAATTTGCCTAGCTGCTTCCAATAAAATATTAATGCAATCAAACCTAAACTGTTTTCTTTTGCATTCATTTCTCATCCTGGGTCAGGCTGTAAAGCTCTTTTATTAAAATGAGCAAAGCCGTTTAACTGCTTATGCATACTTTTGGAAATCTAATCCTAAATTGGTCAAGAGATTTTTTGGAGGATTGGGACTTCATCACCTATGTGACTTACAACAAAAGTATTTATTGTTGATATAGTTTTATGTTCTAGCACATTTGTACTAAGGAAGATGTAGGTAAGGGGTATAGTACAAAGCCTGACAATTTTAGGATGATTTAGTAGATGATAATACATGTACAAAGCATAATAATATGAAACAACATACTCTCAGAAGAGTACCTGACCATCAGTTCTAATGATGAGTGGTTTTCACTGAGGGTCTGGGATAGTGTTGGAGGACACAGGGTTGGAGAGCAGGGTAAGCCATGAGAGGCCGTAGTATGCAAACTCATTTCCCCTTCAAGTAACTCTGATCCTGCCCCTTACTAAAAAGTAGAGTGCCATGCATTGTAAAAACATTTTAATAAGGTGAATTTCACTTATCCTGAAAGGACCAAGTAACATATTAGAGAATTTGGTTGTACTTGATCGGAAATTCCCAAGACTAGAAATCAGACAGATGGAAAACTAAAGGGCAAAGCACTCTGGTTGTGTTAAAAAAAAAAAAAAAGGAAAATGAAAAACAAAGCAATAATAATATAACCAAGAAGAAACCTTTGGGTATGATTATGACCTGAGATGAACGAGCAAGGGCAGGTAAATAAAAATGATGAGAGTAGTCTGGCACACAGGGATTTACAGTATTTTTGATATCCAAAGATAAAAAGAGGTTTTGTCTCAAGTATAAATTCTATGAAGAAATAGGTGGTAATGGTGGAGGTTGATTCTCACACACCAGAGAGATTAAACAGGATCTAGGACTTTTTTCTTGGATGTGGCTAGAGCAATCATAAACCTCCTCGACAGTCATCAGAGATTCCACATTTAGTATCAAGAGAAGCCCCAAACTCACTTCCAACTATGTCCTGCCATATATGATAACTAATTGAGGTACTGGCTTTACCATTCTGTACGGTCAGTGGACCATACCAGTTAAACAGCTTCTCACTTCATTCAAACAAACTGTCTAATCAAACCTGATTCATAAACTAATGTCTTACCAAACATCTTTTTGGTTTAAGCCTCACTTGTCAAATCAAAATATAACAATAACCATAACTGAGTAAACAACACTGAGTTCACTGATGGCTGGGCTATAAAGAGCTACATCACTTAAAAAACAAGTTTTGTGAGTCTCCCTAAACAGAAATGTAAAGATGTATGTAAAGGGCGAGAGAGAGAGAGAGAGAGAGTGAGAGAGAGAGAGTGAGAGAGAGAGAGAGAGAGTGTGTGTGTGTGTGTGTAAGGGATGTCCTACATACTATAGGATGCTGAGCGGTACCTCTGGCCTCTACTTACTAAATGTGTTACTCCATGCAACTAGGGTGTGACAATCGAAAGTGTCTCCTGACACTTGCGAATAAAACCACCCTGGCTGACAATTAGTTAAAGGAAAAAGAGAACACCAGTCTAGGCAATATTCTGAGTTTAAATATTTAGCTGACTCGTGCATCAAATTGTAAACCTTTTCTACAGATGGTTTTACATGATGTAAGTCCCCAAAGGGAGGGTACAGTTCTCAAAGAGGTCCGGGATGAGATGAATAAGTCTTTGACAGCCATTTGGAAGTGCAGGATAGAGGTTAGATTTTTTTTTTAACAGACCACTTTATGGACTCTTATTATCCCTAAAAATACAGAAGAGTTCAGCAATAGGTTATGTGTTCATAGCTTCCAGGTCTTAACCACTATATACATTATTTGAACAGATGTTCTATGAAGTAGATTTAGATGAATGTTCTGGTATTCAGTCTGAGCAGAACGGAAGCAGTTTATTTTCCTTTTGTTGAGGAATGAGTTTTTGTGCCATCTGAGAAAAAAGCAGTTATGCAGCATTATTTAAGACTATGGAGACCAGACAGCTGAAGATGTGAGATGAATAAGAATAACTATAGCCATAGAAGATGGGACTAAGAAGACACTTCAGAGCCAACATCAATGATTCCCTGATCTTGACAAGAACATATCCTAGAGACCGTCCATGTCTACGTTTAATAACCACATTGCTTTTCCCTTTCATTTGCATGTGGATTATTTAACTAGCTCTTTAGTGTTACTCAGTGTGCAGCAGGAAATGTTAGCCACAGCATATCCTCTTCCTAGGCATACCTATAGGAAAACAGAAAAAGCCTACTATCCAGGAGCACCTACGCCAGTGTACCCAGTCTAGTTTGTTGTGCTTTTAGGGCTTATGCAGTGGTATTTATCACCAAGGTAGTATTAGAGTAACTATTGGATTGGTGTATTAATATCCTGGATTTCCACATTCATATGTAACATCATGTTGATAAGGGAATACGGTATAAAAGTTAATATAATATGCAAAACTGACATTATGAACTTCTCCACTCTTTGAAATGATGTCATGATAAGCCTCAATATTAGAAAAGTATTTCTGGATGTGCCTGGTTTAAATGAAGTCTTTTCATGAAAGGTGAGATGGCTTAGTGTAAGATATCACCTAAAAATCTGAGTTAATCCCATCCAATTCTCATATATTGATACAAATTTGCATATGAAATATATTTGCATATCATCATAAGCACTGTGGAAACTGAACTAGTTTCCTCTCTTCTTGTTAATACATAATAGTATACAATATAATCTTTAACTTGCCTACTAGTCTCCAGCACCTGGTCACCTATCCTGGCCGGACAAAAATATGAATCACAACTAGTAGCTGTCTTCTTTCTAATTTTCATCTCTGTGTTGCTTGTTTTCTTCCTTTTACAAAATATGATACCTTATTCTAAATTCCGTTCAATCTAAGGATTTATTTCTCCACCAATCACAAACTTCCCCTAAGTGTTCTTTCTCTTCTTTAAGTGGCCTATCACTTCACATTAAGAATAACTTGGCTTTCTCCCTTGAGGATAATTCTCACTGATGGAAAGAATCCTGTTTACTTCTTCGAATGAATTTTATTTGTTCCCATATAAATTTCTCATTTTGATATTAGTTCGTTTATACCATGGTTTCCACATTTTTGTTTTAAATGCACCCAAACTTTGAATAAACCTATTTTAACAATTCATATAAAAGGAGAAAAACCTTCTACCATTTTTTATTACAAATTTAATAGCAGCAACAATATGGAATTGTTACCTGCATAAAGCTAATTTGTTTGGAGACTTCAAAAATAGACACACGGTATAGAGAAATGGGGAGTTTTTAGCTCCTAATTTATATTGAATTTCAATGTTCCTTTATAAGGAATTTCTGATGTTCCTTAAGCTCTGGCAACCACATTTTATTTTATTTTATTTTATTTTGTCTTTTTGCCTTTTTTTTTATGTAGAGCCGCACCCGCGGCATATGGAGGTTCCCAGGCTAAGGGAGGGGTCTAACAGGAGCTGTAGCTGCCGGCCTTCGCCACAGCCACAGCAACGCGGGATCCGAGCCGCGTCTGCAACCTACACCACAGCTCACGGCAACGCCGGATCCTTAACCCGCAGAGCAAGGCCAGGGATCGAACCCACAACCTCATGGTTCCTAGTCGGATTCGTTAACCACTGAGCCACGAACGGAACTCCTGGCAACCACATTTTAAAGAACAGATGTCAAAATGTCAAGACTGTAGAGAGGAGGAGAGGCAGAATGGTGGATATATCTAGAAAGTATGTCAAATAAGAATGATGTTGTTGTATTCAAGGGTTACTTTTTCTATTTTGTTAAATTTCTATCTATAAAGTTTAGACATGTATTTCTCTAGTGTATATATAGGAAAGAGAACTATGAATACTTGGGAAAGAAAAAAAAAGAGGAAACTGCATCAGAGCAGGAAGGAATTAGAAGGTGCCTAAGAGGAGTTTCTGTCTTGCTCAGAGGAAATGAATCTGACTAGTATCCATGAGGACACAGGTTTGATCCCTGTCCTTGCTTAGTGGATTAAGAATCTGGCATGAGCTGTGGAGTAAGTTGCAGATCTGGCTCAGATCCCGTGCTGCTGTGGCTGTGGTACAGGTCAGCATCTGCAGCTCTGATTTGATGCCTTGCCTGGTAACCTCCATATGCTGTGAGTGTCACCCTAAAAAGACAAAAAAAAAAAAAAAAAAAAAGGAAGGTGCCTAAGAATATTGACCACGTAGAAAAACTTCAGTGTTATTGATCAACCACATTCAATAAGACGAGTGTTTACAACACAGATTCAGTGTCTCCTCTACTGAAAGATGGAGCATCTGGATGACTGTGCAAACAAAGATGCACTGCTAGTAAGTCACACCAACGGCCAGCATTTTTTGAATAAAGCTTAAGAGATTTAGAAGGATCTGGGGAGGTATCAAGAAAAAAGAAGTTGGAAGCAAAAAGTAAACAAAAGGAAAGTCCTCCTAAATTTTGTGCTAATTACTGGAGTCTTATGGTTGTTGTTTATTACTTATGTCCAAATTCATCATGTAAATAAATTATTTTCAGCAGAAGAAATTAGTAATGAAAATAGAAGTCATTAATAGTCATCATCAAAACTAAAGGTCCGCCATAAAGAAGTGAGGTTAGACCATCCTTACACCCATTCAAGGGATTTCCCTGCTCTGAATCTTGGGAATTATGAGGCCCTGAATATTACATACACCAAAAATAAATGTATTAGAGAATACTCAGGCAGTATTCTGCCACTAATGATCTGGCAGGCAGTGTTGGCACAGTTCAACTCATAACCCAGACATTTGTTTTATGACTGATTCTTTGAAGTCTCTAAGAATTTCTTCACCACATTTCTTGCCCTATATCTTCAAAACAAAAAATCAGCCATGGCTGAAGGTTTAGATTGTGCTACTATTCCCTTCAAAGGTAACTGTTTTGAATTAACAGAAGAATTTCAGCTGTGAAACTTGGGTAAGAGGATTAAAATTTAACCTGTGAATCCTTTATCTCCAAAAGCAAGGATGCAATAAAGTCTTACAGAATGAAATATCTTTGGGTGGTTGTGCTAAGCATTTCTTTCTTTATATTTTTTTCTTTTTTGTTTCTTGCTTCTTTTTCCAATACTTGGTCCCAGAGATAATCATTAAAATAAAACAACTGAATTTATTTTAGACAAGATATGAGATGTAAAAGAAAAAACAGTGAAATAAGAGTGATCTTCAAATAAAGAGTGAATCATGGTCTTTGCCAGAAACAAAATTTAAGTTTGAACTTGCACTATTCACATTATCTAGTATAAATTCTTATCTACTTCTAATAATGTCAGTAAAGACAGAAAAAAAGTGAGTGTATCTGAGTGGAAAAAATGCAACATATGTAACATTATAAAAAATAAGATAATTAGAAGAAGGAAATGAACGCCATGCCCATGACTATGAAGAATAAGATTAATGTACAAATAATATCAACACTGATTTCTATAGAGAATAATATCTGGCAATTATAGATCAAAGTATATGAAAAGAAATTTGGCACCATGCTGCTATGTTCATTTTCTTTACCATATCCTAGCATTGAAATTTTGAAAGAAAAATGAAAGCAATAATCTATGAAACTATATGCTGCTTTAAGAGATGATGAAAATGGCAATTTGAGATAGCAATTTATAAGATGAAATTTAAGTGCTTTGTAATATTTTCTATTACAAGATGATACTTATAATACTTTACTATTTGCTTCCCCATTAAATGTTTGAGAATAATATTTAAAATATATAATTCTTTTAGCCTAACTTTTCATTTAAGAATTTTATTGACAATTACAGTGACTACTGTGTCAGTAGCCTATAATTTTCCATATTGGATTATAAAATAACTAAGGATTACAATAACTCAATAAGAGCTGTTGGGGGCTGAGGGAACTTCTTAGAGTGATAGAAACATCAAATAACTTCATTGTTTTGGTGGTTGCACGACTTTAAACATTTGTTAAACTCATGAACTATACATTTTAAAAGTGTATCACTTTTTGTAAGGTATACCTCAATAAAATTGAATTTTAAAAAATATTGTAATATCTGTTCTTTGAACTCTAATAGAAAATCATAACAATACCCTTTATTTAAATAAATGATCTAAAAACAATTGTTTATGAAGTGTCTGTGTATATGATAGTACTGTCAAGAAAACAAAAATACATTAAAACTGTGATTGTAACAATTAATGATGTTGAAAAAATAATCAGGCTAAGATTTCATAAAATAAACATAATTTATGAATTATGTCCATATTTATTAATCATGCAAAACCACTGACTCATCAATAACTGATTATTCAGAGAAATATAATAAAATCAAGTCTGCTTATAGTTTACATTTTGGTTTCTTTCAGTTACATATTAATATAAAAGTTTTCATTTTTCCATTATGTAGATACACTTTTCAGAACAGGAAAATGGAAAATACTTTATGTATCAATTGTGCTAATTTGATTGTGACTGTGAGACAAAGGGTGTGTGATCCTCCGTGTTTCTCAGACCACAGGCCCTCAAAAACATGAGAGGTGGGGTCTGGGGCTACTTATTAATGAAATTTTGAATTATGAATTATGGTTTTATTCAGATATATGCCCAGGAGTGGAATTTCTGGATCATATGGTAGTTCTATATTTGGTATTTTAAGGAACCTTATACTCTTCCCATAGTAGTTATATCAATTTGAATGGCCAGCAGTGAAGGAGGATTATCTTTCCTCCACACCCTCTCTAGAATTTACCATTTGTATACTTTTTTGATGATGGCCATTCCGACTGGTGTAGGGTGATACCTCCTTATAGTTTTGATTTTCACTTCTTTAATAATTAGAGATGTTGAGTATCTTGTCATGTGCTTTTTGGCCCTCTGTCTTCTTTGCAGAAATTGTCTGTTTGGATCTTCTGACCATTTTCGACTGGGTCTTTTTTAACATAAAGCTGTGTGAGATATTTGTATATTCTGGAGATAAATCTCATCAGTTGCTTCCTTTGTACAGAATTTTTTTTTTCCCATTCTGTGGGTTGTCTTCCCTTTTGTTTATCATTTCCTTAGCTGTGCAAAAGCTTTTAGGTTTAACTAGGTCCCTATTGTTTATTTCTGTTTTTACTCTAGGAGGTAGATCAAACAAGCTATTGCTATGGTTTATGTCAGAGAGTGTTCTGCCTATGTTTTCTTCTAGGAGTTTATAGTATATGCATGGTCTTGGAGTGGAAGCATCAATATTGTCAAGACTACCCAAGAAAATCTACAGATTCAGTGCAATCTCCATCAAATTGCTAATGGCCTTTTTCAGGGAACTAGAACAATTTTTTTAAGTTGCATGGAAACACAAAAGACTTCGAATAGCCAAAGTAATCTTGAAAAAGAAAAACAGAACTGAACAATCAGGCTCCCAGACTTCAGAATATACTAAAAAATTATTCAAAACATTCTATTACTGATGGAAAAAGAAATATAGATCAGTGGGATAGGATAGAAAGCCCAGAGAAAAAACCATGCACCTGTGGTCAACTGATTTATGACAAAAGAGGTAAGAATATACAATGGAATAATGCAGGTCTCTTCAATAAGTACTGCTGGGAAAAATTAACAGCTATGTGTAAAAGAATGAAATTAGAACACTTTAACACCATACGCAAAAAATAAAATTATTAGATAGTTTTAAATATATCCTTTTAATGGTATCCTTTTAATTTTGAATTTGTCCATTTTCTAATGGCATGTTTGAGCAATCAGCTTAGGGTTTAGCCCAGTGATTTGCATGAGAGTTATACACTGTGTTTTGGGATCGCAAATTCTGTGGTATGTTAATAGAATCTAAGAAACCACAAAGTTGTATGGACACATAAGTTTGGGAATGCTGCAGTAAACATATTCAGTCTGTCATTTAGTAATGGCAATGTGTTGAGAGGAAGATATGAAGCATCAGAAAAAGAAGAAGGAAAACAAAAAAAAAGGAAAGAAAAGGAAAACACAGAGCCAATACTGAGTAAGAGTCTCTTAAGGCTTGTGGTCCCCCTATCATACCTCCGTACCTTGGGAAATCTATACTAATGCTTGAGCATAAACTTTTTAATATTATATGGTAATTATCTTGGTTTCTAACTTTTCATTAATGAAGAAAATGGAAGCTTAAAAAGAAAGTTATTCTCCCCACTGGGTATACTTGTTTAAGAAATAACAAACAAACTTGTAGGTTCTGTCTCCATGACCTCAAAATCCTCCAAGACTGACGTGGAAGGGCAAATCAGAACATTATTACCAATATAAAAATTCTAGACCAGCAACATGGATGCAACTAGAGATTCTCATAATAAGTGAATTAAGTCAGAAAGAGAAATACAAATACCATATGATATAACTTATATGTGGAATCCAAAACATGGCACAAATGAACCTGTCTGCAAAACAGAAACAGATCACCATCATGGAGAGCAGACTGTGGTTGCAAGAGGAGGGGAGAGGGAGTGGGATGGACAGGAAGTTTGGGGTTAGTAGATGTAAACTGTTATATTTGGAATGGATATGCAATGGGGTCATACTGAAAACTGTACAGTTTAGGGAACTATGTCCAATCTCTTGTGTTGGAACATGGTAGAAGAGAGTATTACAAATAAAGGAATGTCCATGGCTCACGTTGCTGTACAACAGAAACTGAATAAACATTGTAACTCAAATTGAAAAATAATTTAAAAAATTAGAAGTAAAAAAAATTCTGGACCATATCATATGGAAATGGTGTGAAAATAAGGAGTTAATGGAGTAAAAATGCTTTGTAAAATTTAAACATTAGGCAAATATAAGCGGTGGTTATGAAATATTGGGAATAAGAATACTAACATATCTTCAAATTAAAAGGAGAATAACTGTTAAAAAATAACCATAGATTTACCTAGGGAAAAAAAATCTCACTACATAACATGATATTTACCCTAGGAAATGTATACTTTTTAAGACATTTACAGGATTTGAATGTTGTTTCTTGTGAACATTTCACGTAATGAATATTTATGTTTAAGTAACTTTGGAAAGGAAATATAGGGGATAAAATTAGGTGGGGGATCATTTATTCTACTCACATAATTCCATACTATATGATGGAAGGAATTAGAAACACATGAAATTTTCTTATTCCCATTGGTAGGAAGAAATTGCTTTTCCACAGGGTGAATATTTTGTGTGTGTCTTGGCTCGAGAGCAGGTAAACACCTCGCTTTGGGGAAAAGTTATGCTGCTTCAAAGAAAATGAATATCCCACCTAAAATTCCTTTCTATCAACTTTTTAAAGTTTATAGCAGTAAGCTATCCAAAGCATCTCAAAGGAAATTATTTATGGTGACTATTTTTCTTCCAGTTGTCACTCTATTAGCATTATTAAAATTGAGCCAAAGCAGTAACTATTTAAAGAACATGCTGACCTAATTTCAAAGAAATGTTGACACAAACAAGAATTCAAAGTACTGAGCACGCACTGTAAAAAAGTAGAAGGAAGAGCTTCTTCTACCAAATCCATGCTAATTCTTTGGTATTGTTAATTGCTATTAATCTATTCCTTCGCTATAATGTTGACTAACCTTAGATGCTATTTCTCCACTCCAGCCACAAACACACGCATGCGCGCGCGTGCGCGCACACACACACACACACACACACACACACACACACACCCCTGCACCTTTCCCAAAGTGAGAGAAAGGAAATACATATTCACCAAGATAACATGAGAGGAGTTCTCTGGTGGCTCAGTGGGTTTAGGACCTGGTATTGTCACTGCTGTAGCGTGAGTTCAATCCCTGGCCCAGGAATTTCTGTATCCCATAGGTGTGGCCAAATAAAAAACAAGAGGAAGTCTAGAATCTCTACAAGGTAATATTTTTTAGAAGCATTAAAAATATCAAAAACCTAAAAGGTTTATATCCACAGAAAATGCTTTGAATATAGTTTATGTGAATGAAACTAATGAAGTTGGTTGAGTGTTTTCTTTGAATAAGCAAAAAATCTGCCTATTATTGGTATAGAGATGAAGATTAAGAAGCTGAGATAGCATCTGAAAAAGAACAGTAGTGCTGATCAATAAGGAAAAAAATGCGAGTACATGAGTAGGACACTGGCCAGACTAAATTGACCTTTTTTCCTCTAAATTGGATAGAATAATCAAATAAACTACTCTTTCAGTTACTATTACTCCCATCATCACCACCACTAACTATTGTTAATGTAAAGAGGATAAACACAAAAATCTCAACACTGAATGATGATTCTGCTTATTGTAATTATCATAATTGAAACAATGAAGCAACTCTATACACACACTGAGTGCATCACATAATTTATCATTTAATCTACACAACAACTCTATTAGGCAGGCTTCTTACCTGCTTTAAAGACATGAGAAACTCAAGGTTATTTGAGATTCCTGCTCCCTCGTCATTAGTTAAAGATGTTTGTGGTTGAGCATTCAATGCATTAGTTTAATAAATAGGAGAAAGCTTATGTTCCTCAATGATTTTTTATGGATGTGAGACAAAATAAAGTACAAAAACATATAAAATAGATTTGCATACTTGATAATCACAGCAGTCCTTTGATATACTCACTATATATATTATCCTCGTTTTGCAGAAGAGAAAGCTGACACAGATAATTAAGCCTAGAAACAGTCTATCAAAGTGGCTTATTCAAGTTACACATAACTTCAGGAGCATGTAAAATTTTGGAAAGTATCTTTATCAAATTTTCCCAGAATTGGAAAAATATCTCCTTGGAAGGAACTCCTAGTTTGCACACTAAAGCTAGCTAAATGTGGCAGTGCTACACAATGCCCTGTAAACAGAGCTATGAAATTCTCTACCTTGCTTATGACAGCAACTGCTACACACAAAGAGGTCACATGGGATCAAAAGAGTATTACTTTGCCTAAGATGAAATTTTCTTCTTTCTGGTTATTTTTCCTTGAGCCCATCTCTGAGGGATATAGTATTTATGATAGCTGCAGGAATGGGGAATTTAGAACAGGGTATTTCACATCCTTCTCTGTTATTTAGAGGATGATGTCAGAGGAATAGTCTATAATGAAAACTAAAATGAATGGTTTATTCCAGTGGGCCTATGTGTATTCATATCCTACAGAACTATATCAAAGCAACATATGGCACTGCCACATCCTCAAATTTTTTCTTTACCCTCCCAATTTCACTTTTGCACATTCTTACCAGAAGAAAAACAAGTAGAGTGCTTTCCTAGAAAATAACGGAGTGGAGGTTAATTTAAAATATAAAGAAGTGGTATAAAGCCAAAAGTTGAAGAAATTATAGGAGATAAAAAGCTTCAAATGTTCATTAAACTTTAGTATCATATCATTAGTAATTAAGAAGACTAAACCACCATGGAAAACAGTATGGAGATACCTTAGAAAACTACACATAGAACTACCATATGACCCAGCAATCCCACTCTTGGGCATATATCCAGACAAAACTTTCCTTGAAAAAGACACATGCACCCGCATGTTCATTGCAGCACTATTCACAATAGTCAAGACTTGGAAACAACCTAAATGTCCATCGATAGATGATTGGATTAGGAAGATGTGGTATATATACACAACAGAATACTACTAAGCCATAAAAAAGAACAAAATAATGCCATTTGAAGCAATAGGGATGGAACTAGAGACTCTCATACTAAGTGAAGTCAGAAAGAGAAAGACAAACAGGATATGATATCTTATACCTGGAATCTAATATATGGCACAAATAAACCTTTCCACAGAAAAGGATACATGGACTTGGAGAATAGACTCATGGTTGCCAATGGGGAGAGGGGAGAGCAGGATGGATTGGGGTTAACAGATGCAGGCTATTGCTTTTGGAATGGATAAGCAATGAGATCCTGCTATATAGCACTGGGAACTATGTCTTGTCACTTATGGTGGAGCATGATAATGTGAGAAAAAAGAATCTATACATGTATGTGTAACTGGGTCAATAGAAAATTGACAGAACACTGTAAAGCAGCTATAATGAAAAAAATAAAAATCATTATATAAAATGCAAAAAAAAAAAAAAATCAGTGAGGAGTTCCTGTCGTGGCTCAGCAGGTTAAGAAACTCACTAGTATCCATGAGGATGCCGGTTCAATCCCAGGCCTCCCTCAGTGGGTTAAGGATCTGACATTGCCACAAGCTGTGTTATAGGTTGCAGATATGACTCAGATCTGGCATTGCCATGGCTCTGGTATAGGCAGCTGCACCTCCAATTCAACTCCTAGCCTGGTAACTTTCATATCCCAAGGGTGCAGTCTAAAAAGACAATAAATAAAAAAATAAAAATTAATGAGGACAGAGAGTTCCCTGGGGGCTTGGTGGGTTAAGTATTATCACTGCTGTAGCTTGGGTACCTGCTGTGGCAGGGATTAGATTCCTGGCTCAGGAATTTATGCATGCCACAGGTGTGGCAAAATAAATAAATAAACAAACAAATGTCAATGAATATGACAGGAGAAAACAAGATATGAAGATACAAAAATAGATAATAAGTTCTTTAAAATAATATTTATAATGGTGAGGGGTAAGATAGAGCCCTAGCTACAAAGGGTAATGAGATCAAGCATAGTATTTTTTGTTTGTTTGTTTAATGTTAGGAGAGATTAGAGCATAGAAGGCATGGAAGCTGCAGAGCAAAGACAGTGATGGACACAGAGAGTGTTGGGATTGTGATTCACAGCAGAGGCACAGGATAATTTTTGGATGGAAGGAGGGGCCTTTATTCCAAGCAAATCAAAATGAAGCAAAGAAAGACTGACTGGATGGAAAGGTACCAGAATGTCTGTGAAGTAAGAGGGCTTAAGGAAGTTTACACCTTTTGGACTCACTAATCATTAGGAAATGGCTATTTTAATAGCCAATGACATTTAGAGAGTGGGAAGAAGGTGTGGCAGGGCTGAAAGGAGTGGCAGTAATGTAAATTACAAATTGAAGGGGAAAATTTCTAAGAAAATATGAGCATACAACTAGGGCTGGAGATAATGAATGTGTATGGGCTTAAGGGAAAACATTGATGTTTTCCTCCAGGAGTTAGCAACGTAGGTGTAGGTCCTAGGGGGTTGACCAGTTTGATATATGCAAGGTTGTTACTTTTATGGACCTAAGTGGGTAAGTAATTTTTGGTAATTTGTGCTAAATGTGATAAGGAAAATGAATGAAGAAATAAGTTCAAAACACCCACAGCTTTGATCTTTGCTGAAGGAATCTGGGTCAGAGGCAGTGTTGGAGGAGCACCTTGGCCTCACACCTTGCACCTATACTACCGATGAGCTAGAATCTGAGTGGTTACTTGCATGGGCACTGGAGTCAGAACATTTGGTTTCAAGACTTGCCTTACCCTTTCCAGGTGTGTGATATAGTCTCGGTTTCTAAATTATTCAATTTCCACATCTTTAAAGTGGAAACAAAGTAATTGTACAAACCTCTCAAAGATCCGTTGAGCTAATACCTAGAAAGTGCCGGCCTCTTCACATTAAGCAGTATATAAATGTTGGTATTATATAGACTCTGTAACAGTCTCTTCCTCAAATTCAATGCAATCTCCAAATGATGAAAACAGAGAGCTAAACATATGCAAGGAATGAAGCCAAGAAATAATTATTTTACTTTTCTATTAATGTTATAAATAATGGATGAAGTGTTCAATCTCTCAATTCCATTAACTACTGAATGAGGATAAGGCTCAAGGTTAATTTCCAAAAAGCAGTTAGTTTGCTCCACTAGTGACAGAACCTATTAACTTATTGCCACTTACTTGAATTCTTTACACATGGACAAAATCTTAATTGAGCTCTGAACATGGCTATTCCAAAAGCTAAGAAAATAGTTTCATCACCAGTCCACTGGAAGATAACTCTGTGAAATTTCCTGCTGAAATCTGATTTTTAATGACAAAAGGTCTGCATATACTAGGCAGAGCAGGGTAGTGAAATTTGAGGATAACGCTTTTTCTTTCCTAATCAGAAGTAATGAGGTGCTTCATTAAAGATCATTGTCAGATCCTTGTACACACACTCATAGAGCAAGAGAATAAACAGTTCCTATATTCCCAATGTTTCCTTCCATTTGACTTCTAGTCTTGGAAAAGCACATGGGTGTAACGTAGGTTGAAGAGGCAAACTTGCACTGAGACTATATACAAATGATCTGTTTTGAGTAACTGGACCAGCAACATCAGCATCACTTGTTAGAAATATAAAATCACAGGCCCCGTTTTCAATCTATCAAAACAGTTCCTCAGTTCAGCAAGATGCCTGGGGATCCACATGTGCATTAAGGTTTGAGAAGCACTGCGTGGTGAAGATGTTCATATTCTCTGGGAAAATGAAGACTGACTTAAGTTCTCAGCATTCTGCCCTTTTCTATTCCTTTGGTTCCTGAACAATCAGAAAAACTGTTACAGCAGATATGGAAATTTTAAAACAAGTCAGGAAAGCATTCTACCCCTCCTTGCCTTCATATCTCCTCTCCTTTCCCATTTCTGAGTGAAAAAGACTCTTTCTTCACATACCATCATCCCTCCAACCTTTGGTTTTGGTTCTCCTCATAAAGTGAAGGATCTTGGTTGAAGAAATAGGATGCTCATGCTGTGGGAACCACTAGAGCTCATCAATTTTGACAACCACAGCTTTTGAAAACAAAATCATAAATATGACTGAACATACAGTTAGAAGACCAGAGATAAATTTTCCAATGACAAAAACATTTTTTAAACCTACAAGTTTGTCCAGGGTAATATGTACTTTATCAATGAAGACAGTTGCTGTGTCAAGTTGTCACAAAAACTGGATTTAAGAGAACAAGAAACGACATGAAAACACAGCCCAAGCATATTTGTTTAAAGTTATGAATTAAGTATTCCTTGTTTATTTTTTTCACTGGCCTACAAAAATCTTAGCATTTAGGAGAGAAGAGAGAATAATGAATTTGGTTCTCTGAACAAGATTTAAGATATGAATTGAGTCTAAAGCTGCACGAAATCATCTTTGATGTCTTTCAAAATAATAATCAGCTCTTTAGATTCAAGTTTTTGATAAAGGTAAAATCCTACAATTTAATGTGAATGAAAATTTTCTTCATGAAATCTAAGTAGCATATGTTTGAAGTAATATTAAAATGATATATTTAAATTATAGTTCCTGGGGACTAGGGTCTCTAAACATAGCAAACTGTGGGTTTCCCATTACTATATACCATATCAGTTTCTAGAACCAAATTATGTTCTCTGTATTGCTGTGCAGATGAATTGAACATTTTTCAGAAGATAAAATTTTTTCCTCATTGCCTTGATATTTCTTCTGTGGATTAATTTCCATCTCAAAATTTACTTTGGGAATTCTCGTCATGGCTCAGTGGTTGATGAACGCAACTAGTATCCATGAGGATGTGGGGTCGATTCCTGGCCTCCCACTCAGTGGGTTAAGGATCCAGCATTGCCGTGAGCTGTGGTGTAGGTCATAGACATGGCTCAGATCCTGTGTTGTTGTGGCTGTGGAGTTGGCCAGCAGCTACAGCTCCAATTGGACCCCTAACCTTGGAACCTCCATGTGCTGTGGGTGCAGCCCTAAAAAGACAAAACACACACACACACAAAAAATTTTTTTTGAAGTTCAAGGTTAAAAAACAATTTTAGAAATACAAAACAACCAGGGTGGATGATAAAAAAAATACCATAATTATTAATAATTTGTAGCAGTTAACCTGCAGTTTATTATCCTAGCTATTGAGACTCTAAACAACATTAGATAATCAGACATTGGGGATTCAAGAAATATTTGAGGCTTGAGGTTAAATGTTCACATTAAAAGTGTAATTCAAGCACTATGTTACATGGTGATTGGGAGGAATACTTCTCAACTCTGAGAAAATACAGTGTCTAGGCCACCTCAGGCCAAATGGCTTAAGAATCATTTAGGGTGTGTAGCCTATGCATCATATTAAAAGCAAATGAACAAACTAAAACCTCTCCAAGTGATGCTACTTGCAGTTAGGATTGAGTTTTACTTCCATCTACTTGAGAATACTCATGGACGTAGTATTTGCTGTATATAGAATGTAGTCCAAATTATAAATTTCTAATAAAGAAAGTTATATCCATTTATTAAGTACAATGTCATGTTAGGGTATGGATTTCTAGTGGGTAAAAATCTTCTTAAGATTCCACAATTACAAATATAGGTAAGAGGGAGAGCCTCGTGACCCTGAGGAAGGAAGAAAAAGGCATGATGTCTGGGCAAGTCTCTAGGGAGAAGGAAGTGAAGTTGGGAAGCAGGCAGAGCTGAGTCAGTAGATTTAAAAGAGAGTGGAGGGTGTTCCCATTGTGGCTCAGCTGGTTAAGAATCTGACTAGTATCCACAAGGATGGTGGTTTGATCCCTGGCCTCACTCAGTGGGTTAAGAATCAAGTGTTGCCATGAGCTGTGGTGTAGTTTGCAGATGTGGCTCAGCTCCTGCTTTGCTGTGGCTGTGGCATAGGCCAGCAGCTGTAGCTCCCAATTGACCTCCTAGCCTGGGAACTCCCATGAGCCATGGGTGAGACCCTAAAAAAACAAAAAATAAATAAATAGCAAAAAGAGAATATCAAGAGAAGGAAAATAGGCAGCAAGACACTGAGGTCCTGACCCCTCATCTTTAGGCTAAAGTCTTAGAGTGGGGGTTGGGAGCATGTCAGTTCGTTTGAAGGTAAGTGTTTCTTCCAGTTACCTGTATTACACTAGTGAGGTTCCTAGAGTCTATGCTGGCTGCAATCTGTGGAACTGGGAGGGCAGCTCTAAGATTTCTCCTCTCACAGTTATCCAGGAGTTACCGTGTATACTGTGGAGAGCTTCAGGAGGCATCTGATGGTGCTGAGTAACTAGATAGCAAACGAGCAAAGGGTGTCATTAGGGCTCAAAAGAAGGGATCCTGTAGGTCAGTTCTAAGGGGAAGCACATTTGGGTTTAAAGTGTAGACATGCACAGCCATTATTCAGAGAAGTGATTCCAAGAGCTGTGCTGGGGCCTCAGAGTTGGATGGAATCCTTAACAGTTCACCAGCTACTGAGAAAAAGCAGATACTGGAAAAGCAAGCTTGACCAAGAAGGTGAAAAACATACTGCTGCTGCAGATGCCAGTGGGAATCCTTTAAGGTCCACAGTATTCCAGAGACCCTCTATAGAAGGAAAAGGGAAGGGCCAGAGAACAGATTTAAAATCAAGGATCTGAGCTATCCAAAGGAGTCTTCCCAACCCACAGAGGCCAAAACATGACTCCTGCTGAGGTCAAATTCAATTTAAATTTTATATACCTACCTCCAGAGGGTGGAGGGCTGGGAGTGAGGATTGTGAGGGTAATAACTACAGCTATAGGAAATAGAAATACACATCTGAGTGTGTAGGGTGAGTAGCTTATATATAATATACATAATTACACACACATTTTTATCATTTGAGAGCTAGTAATAGTAGTGACATATCTGTGTTTTATTGCTATGACAGCAGTGCTTCTCCATGAATTTTTGGTTCCTTGTTCTGAAATCACATGTTAACAAACAGATACAGCTTTATGATGGTAGTTTTCAATTTAATTGCCTCAAGAAATGTGCTTTGGACACTGTGCTACGTTACCCAGATATCCCCATTGAGACTGAAGGATATTTTCACCCAGTCTTGGGGAGTGCTGCTGTCTTTGTCTGTCAATCCTTTGGAAATTGCTCTAGGCTGAAGAAAATATTCTTGTTCGGGGTCAAGCTCCCAAACCTGGTACTACCTAAATCCAGTAACTGGCTAATAAAAGGATTTGAGATTTGGTCATTACTCCAGCTCATGGCAATTCTGAATAGCCATGCTGGCTTTAGAGCCTGCAAGGGTTTGGTCAGAGCCCAACTTCTCCCTCTGCCTAAACCTGATTCTTTTCCATTCCCTTCAGGGATTAATTCTAAAAGCACTGCCTACTGAATTTCCTACAAGAAAATCTTCTTAGAGTATGCTTCATGGGTGACTTGGCCTGCAACTGTTGTATCTAGTAAAGCAAACATACTGTATCACTTGCTAGCCAGTGAGGATCTAAATCACTGGGGGTAGATGGAACTTGGATATCCTATGTAACAACATATCTGTTAAACAGTTGAAACTTTGATTGGCAATGAACAGGAGAGCCAAACTAGTAGATGGAAATGTACCACCAGGTAGTATATAGCAGGTGTTTGAAAAATATGGGAGAGATATTGGAGTTGGATGACTTTTTCTGGGGGTTATAATGTTCTGAAGAAAGAAAGTGAAAGTCTAGGGATTATTAAATTGTCAATTATAAGCTAATTATGAAAGCTAGAGGGGCTCCTTGGGACCATATAATAGACCCCTTTCCCATATACTAAGCATAGTGAAAGCTCAGGACCAAATGGGGAAAATGTACCCCAGTTCCAGGGAAGGTTAACCACTTAACCTAGACAAGTGGAACATGCAAGTTTAGAGCCCTGATTAAGGAAAAATGGAATCCTGAGATATGAGATCATCGTGTTCGTGCCCTTTAAAATGTTGATTTCCCAGATTCCTTTGAACTCTTTAGATCCTTAGAACTCACTCACTACTCTCTTTTAGAAGTTAGTGTTCCCATATGTCTTGGAGGAAGCCTCTGTCTTGCAAGACATCACGTGCCATCGTCAGGAGTTAAACCTCCATCTTCTCTTATGAAATAGGTCAATAACCAGAGTTATTTTATACTGTAATCTGGCCATGGGAGTGAAAGAATTGCAAAGGGAAAAAGGGACTCTATATATCCCCCAAAACTTCAAGACCAAGCCAACCAGTCTTGTAGAGGCTCTAAATAAATATCATGGAAACTGAATTCAAAAATAATATACAACTATATAAGGGAGAGTTTGTTGATACAGAGGAAGTGTTTTTGGAAAATATTCTGGAAAAAAACATTCTCAGAAAGATGGAGGGAAATGGTGCTAGTATTTTCTAGGATATCTCTTAGTAGCTTGAAGAAAATGGCCCAGAATAAGGTGAAAATGATGGTCAAACAAGAAATGGTTCATAGAAACAGGCATGTCAAAGTAGAGACATGATGCAAGTCTGGAAAAACTACCATAAGAATATGTTCTGCAAAAGAGTCAGGAACATACTTTCATTTAATAAAGTAATAAAAAGTAGAATAGTGAAAGAGCTCTCACTGTTAGAGCCTATATTCTAATTGTAAGCTATAATTCTTGGGAAGAAGATGTCGGGAACTGGTCTCATTGATAAGAATGGGGATGGTAACTTCCCAATATAATGGGGTCCAGGTGATGGCCTTTAACAGTTTAAAGTAAAGTAGGCCCCCTGGTTCTTATGGGCAAGAAGGCTGGAGTGATAACAGAGAAGCATGGCAAGCAGAGAACCATAGACGTGGCTAGTCTAAAACGATCTGGGGTACAAATATAAATGTGCATCCAATAGGGATATGGTTCAATCTCTCTAATAACAACAAAAAAATAAATCAAGGAAGGATGATAAGGGAAGGTGACTTAGCACAGCCATCTTAAAGAAAGTCTCAATCTCTCATTCAATACCCAGATGTGAACCAGTTTTCCAGCTCTGAACCCACCGGATGAAGAACAGACTTGATCCCCAAGAGGAAGTATCCTGTAGCACCCCAACTATAATGACTGTCTCATCTTTTCCCAAAGAGACCTGCAGCCATTTACTTGAATAACCATACACTTGGGAAAAGGGAATAGCCAAACATCCCGAGGATTGCTGCAAACAAAAGCCAAATAGGCACTGATCCTCAAGGCTTCAAATCATCTTAATAGTCCCCCTATGAGGGTAGGAACACAAAGATGCCAGGTAACAAATGAAGTCCTGGTATAAAGTCAGATAAAAATGCGTCTACTGGTTTCATGACTCACCTGTGGTCTTTTCCCTAATTGCCAAATGTATCATTTTATGAAATATCCTTGACAATTAGCACAACTAATTGTGCTATAAGATAAAATGTATTTATCCTTTAAGATAAAATCTCTTATTCTGGAAAAGACAAAAATGGAAGCCTCTGACACATCCCCTCACAACCAACTCAAGACAAGATAGTGACAGTATTCCAAGTGAGAAAAGGTAGAGGGTGATGCGACCTTAAAGTTTCAAAGGAGGCAGATGTGTCATCTCCATTATATCTCCGTTTCATTCACTAGGCTGACAGAGAGAGAGAGAGAGAGAGAGAGAGAGAGAGAGAGAGAGAGAGAGGGAGAGAGAGGGAGAGAGAGGGAGGGAGGAAGGAAGGAAGGAAGAAAGAAAGTAAGTAAGAAAGAAAGAAAGAAAAGAAAGGAAGGAAGGGAAGGAAAAAAGAAACACAGCCTGGAAAATATTATAGACTACTACAAACTCCACCAAGAAACAGCTCCAATTAAAGCTACTACGGATATGGTATCTTGACGAGAGAACACTGATTATCATCTCATGTAGATGGTATGCAGCCACTTGTCCTCCAAACATGTCTTTTCTATTCCTATTAGAAAGAACTAAATACTCAGTTAATAAACAGTAAATATTCCCTTGGAATAGACAGTGGTATTCATTTTTGGTTTTGCAGCAAAGCTCTGCTAACTTTCTGACCCTTTGTTATAATATGGTCTGAATAAACACAGATCTTGTATGCATCCTATAGAACATCAAAGCAGTTCACTGTGGTGATGACATCATGCTGATAATGGCAGTAAATTGCAAGAACAACAGAAGGCTTCATAAGACATGTGCAACCTAGGAGATGGAAGGTAAGTCTTAGGATGATTCAAAGGTTTGCTATCAGTGGATTTGTAGGGGACTGATGGTCTGGAGCATATTGAAACATTGCTTCTTAAATATAGGACAGACCGTTTCATTTCACACCCCAACACAAAGAAGGACGTTCAATCTCTAATAGGTCAATAGTCTTACCTGGGTTGTGGAAGAAGCATGTTCTACACTTGTTAGCATATTCTGTAGGTAAATAATATATATCTGGTAACATAAAAAGCTTGCAACTTTGAATGGGACATAGAGGACACAGTAGATTCTAAGGATAAGTAGTGTCTGTGGTAGGTAAAGCTATCATGTGGGGTTTATGGCAATCCCCAGTATGAGAATAACAATCTAGACAAAGGATTCTAGAGAAAGATCATGCCACCTGCATAAGACTTTTAATAAAACTTTTAATTTATATTAATGTTAATATAAATTCATTTACATTATATATTTTAGTATAAATACAGATCTAGACCTATATATAGTTATAACCATCTACATTTATACCAATTTTCATACCTATAAAAGGTATAAAAATCCCGATTCAAGTCCAAAACCCCTCTAGTTTACCATTTACCACACTTGAACATGTTTTAGAGGTCTTCAGAAGCAATTAGTTCAAAGTACTCACTGACATAGACACATGATTTATTAGGAAACCCAAAGTTTGGGTACGTGAATACCCTGTGCATAAGATAACCAGATGAATATAATGATGATGGTTGCTAACCAGCTCCTAAATACCTAGATATGGTCATTCTAGAAGCCACATATGTATCATTTCCTACGCAACATGCAAGAGCCCCATCACTTGTATCAGTAGCTTGGCTAGTAGATCTTGTGACTCTATCTTATCTGGTTTTCTCCTTTGTGTATTTTTATACATCTACATTTATCTCTTGACACGAAAATCATCTATTCTTCATTCTCTCCATGGTCCTTCCTGTGCTGGAACTGGAACACATGTCATTACCATTTGAGAACTAGCTTCCCTTTTATTTTAAGTCAAAGAAGGTTCATTCCCTTATGAACACGTTTTCTGAAACCTGCTGCATGCAAGATGAGAAGAGATATTTGCTTTTCATCCTGGAGAAGCTCTCTCACCCCACAACATTTCACAATGAGTTAAACAACTCCTAATGTAGCAAACAAAACAAAACAAAAAAATGCATAAAAAGCACAAGAAATGGGAATAGTCAGCTTCACATTTCAAATAGTTGTCTGCAATAAGCAGAAATAAATACATCACTCCAGAGATTCTCCTCTTAAACTTATAATTCTTAACCTCTATCCAAAATATTTTTTCCATACCATATTACAAAAGAATTATTTGAGAAATAGTTATTTGGGCAGTGAAAATATTCCAAGATAGTTTTCCTGATATCTCTGGAGAATCTCTATTCCAACAAAGCAAATATTGTTTGCTACATATTTTACTCATCAGAATTCCTCTTGTATGTTTTTTGTTTCTTTTTTCCCCCCAAGCAACTATATTTATGGCTGGGTAATTTTCATCATATATAAAATCTTTCATATCTTGTCTTTGTAAAAAAATTCTGCAATGGGCATAGGGGTGAATATACCCTTATGAATTAGTTTTTTTCTTTGCTTTGGGTAAAAATCCAGGAGTGTAATTGCTTAATCACATGGTAGTTCTATTTTTAACATTTTGAGGAACTGCTATACTGTTTTCCATAGTGGTTGACCAATTAAATTCCTACCAATAATGCATGAAGGTTTCCTTTCTCCACATCCTCACTGCTTTGTCAGAAATTAATTGACCATATAAATGTGGGTTCATTTCTGGGCTCTCTCTCTTCTGTTCTCTTGATCTATGTGTCTGTTTTTGTGCCAGTAGCATACTGTTTTGATTACTGAAGCTCTTTAGTATGAACCGAAGTCAGGGAGTATGACATCATAAGCTTTGTTCTTCTTTTTCAAGATTATTTCGACTACTCATAATCTTTTGTGCTTCCATAGAAATATTAGAATTATTTGTTATGTTTCTGTGAAAAGAATGTCACATATTTTAATAAAGATAACATTTAATCTGTAGATTGGCTTTGGTAGTATGGTCATTTTAACAATATTCACTATTCTAATCCATGAGCTTTGTATTTATCTTTCCATTTGTTAGTGCAACCTTCAGTTTCTTTTATCAGTGTCTTATAGTTTTCTGAGTACAGGTCTTTAAGTATTTTACTTTTTTTGATACAATTACAAATGGGGTTGTTTTCTTCATTTGTCTTTCTCATAAAAATCTGGTGATGATAAAGGTTAAGACCCTTATGGATGAACCAGGAAGCCAGTGAATTCCCCAGAACACATTTCTCATCATGAGAGGCACTGTGAGGCTGGTATCTGCCAGCCCCTGCCCCTCGTGCCACCTTGGACCAGCACTCCTCTCTTTTTCAAAGACCCTTGGATTATACCCTTTTAAATAATCCATGATAATCTTTCCATCTCAAAACACTTACCTTTACTATATCTGTAAAGTCCCTTTTGCCATATCAAGTTACACATTCATAAACTACGGAGATAGGTTTGTGAAAATATTTGGAGGCTATTATTTTGCCTGTGGTCCCACCCCCATCCACCATTCAATATCTCAAGATGAGTAGTGTTTGACCTGGCCACACACGAGAAATATCTGTGGAGTTTTAACAATACCAATTCTGGATTCCATCTCCAGAGGCTTTGGTTTAACTGGTTTAGAGTTGAGGCTCAGGGATCTATATTTTTTGAAAGATTCCCAGTCAGAGGATTGGATTAAGATGGCGGAATAGAAGGACTGGAGCTCAATTTATCTCCCAAAAAACAACAAAACTACAACCAAATGCTGAGCAGCCTTCAACCAAATGGACTGTAAACTTCCAAAAAAGATATTCTACTCCAGAAGACAAAGAGGAGACCACATGAAGAGGTAGGAGGGGTGATTACGCGATGGAAGCAACCCCATACCTCCTGGGTGGGAAGCACCACAGACTGGAAAGTAACTGCATCACAGAGACTCAGCTATAGGACTGAGAGTTCTGAGCCCCACGTCAAAACCCCATGCCTGGGGATCGGGCACAGGGAGAAAGAGCCCCCGGAGCATCTGGCATTGAAGGCCAGTGGGGCTTGTGTGCAGGAGCTCCACAGGACTGGGGGAAACAGAGACCCAATTCTTGAAAGGCACACACAGACTTTCACGTGCACTGGGTCCCAGGGCAAAGCAGTCTCCAGAGGAATCCGGGTGGAACCTGACT
>PVHT021183519.1:14021716-14113116 GCA_004024745.2 Catagonus wagneri
CAATTTTTGGAGGATCTCCTGGGAAAAACAGGGGTGACTGTGCCTTGTTGTGGGGGAAGGGCATTGGAGGCGAAGCTCTCGGGAACACTCAACAGCCTGCATTTCTCTGGAGGTGGCCATTTCTGGGAAAATCTGGTCCCCCCCCCCAATCAGTGTGAGAAGCCCCAGGTCAAACATTAATCCAGGTGGGATCACAGCCCCACCCATCAGTAAATAGGCTGCTTAAAGACCCCTCAGGCACACAGCCAGCCTCTAATCTCATCCAGAAACAAAGCCCCACCCACCAGAGGGATAAGAATCAACCCCACCTACCAGTGGGCAGGCATCAGTCCCTCCCATCAGGAAGCCTACAGCAAGCCCCCTCCATACCAACTTTAGCCACAGGGGAGGCAAACGCCTGAACTAAGACAAGCTACAACTCTATTGTCGGCAAAAAGGTCACCGCACCAAAAACCTATAAAAATGAAAAGACAGAAAACTATACCTCAGATAAGGGAGAAAGAGAAAAGCCCAGAAACACAGCTCAGTGATGAGGAGATTATCAGCCTCTCAGAAAGAGACTTTAGATTGTTGCTGCTGAAGATGATGCAAGGCATTGGAAATAGACTGGAGGCAAAGACTGATAATTTACAGGAAACATTGAGCAAAGAAATACAAGATGTAAAAATTAAACAAGAAGAGATGCAAAATACAGTAACTGAAATAAAAAATTCATTAGAAGCAGCCAACAGTAGAATACAGGAGGCAGAAGAACCAATCAGCGAGGTGGAGGACAGATTAGTGGAAATCACTAATGCAGAAGAGAAAAGAGATAAAAGATTGAAAGGAAATGAGCTGACTCCAGAGAACTCTGGGATAATGTTAAACACACCAACATCCGTATTATAGGGGTGCCAGAGGGAGAAGAGAGAAGGGGACAGAAAAAATATTTGAAGAGATAATAGCCGAAAACTTTCCTAATATGGGAAAGGAACCACTCAGTCAAATTCAGGAAGCACAACGAGTACCATATAAAATAAACCCAAGGAGGAACATCCCGAGACACATATTAATGAAAATGACCAAAATTAAAGACAAAGAGAAAATTTGAAAGCAGCTAGGGAAAAGAAACAAATGACATACAAGGGAACCCCAATAAGTTTGTCAGTAGATTTTTCAGCTGAAACTCTGCAGGCCAGAAGGGAGTGGCATGATATATTTAAAGTGATGAAAGGGAAAAACTTCCAAACAAGATTGCTTTACCCTGCAAGGCTCTCATTCAGATTTGAAGGAGAGATCAAAACCTTCACAGATAAGCAAAAGCTAAGAGATTTCTGCAACACTAAACCAGCTTTACAACAAATCTTAAAGGAACTTCTCTAGGCAGAAAAGAAAAGGCCACAACCAGAAACAAAAACACCACAAATGACAAGGTCCACCAGCAAAGGCACATATACAAAGATACTAAATCATCCATGCACAATTATGCTACCAAAATCAGAAATCGTGAGAAGGGAGCACAAATGCAGGTCTCTGGAGATGCATGTGCAATTAAGAAACCAACAACTTAAAACAATCTCATTTGTATATAGACTCCTATATCAAAACTTCAGGGTAAAAAAAAAGAGCAACAAAAACCCCAAACAGTTAATACAATGGCAATAAGAACATATATATCAGTAATTACCTTAAATGTTAATGGACTGAATGCCCCAACCGAAAGACATAGTCTAGCCACATGGATACAAAAACAAGACCCATATATATGCTGTCTTCAAGAGACCCACTTCACTTCTAGAGACACATACAAATTGAAAGTGAGAGGATGGAAGACAATATTCCATGCATACGGGCATCAAAAGAAAGCCAGAGGAGTTCCCTTCACGGCTCAGTGGTTAACGAATCTGACTAAGAACCATGAGGTTGCAGGTTCGATCCCTGGCCTTGCTCAGTGGGTTAAGGATCTGGCGTTGCCATGAGCTGTGGTGAAGGTTGCAGATGCGACTCGGATCCTGCGTTGCTGTGGCTGTGGTGAAGGCCGGCGGCTACAGCTCCTGTTATACCCCTAGCCTGGGAACCTCCATATGGCACGGGTGCGGCTCTGAATAAAGGCAAAAAGACAAAAAACAAAAACCAAAAAAAAAACAAACAAAAAAAGAAAGCCAGAGTAGCAATACACCAGCCAGAATGGCCATCACCAAAAAAATCTACAATCAATAAGTGCTGGAGAGGGTGTGGAGAAAAAGGATCCCTATTACACTGTTGGTGGGAATGCAAATTGGTGCAACCACTGTGGAAAACAGCATGGAGATTCCTCAGAAAACTCAAAATAGAATTACCATTTGATCCAGCAATCCCACTCCTGGGCATCTATCCAGAGGAAACCATGGCTCAAAAAGACACATGTACTCCAGTGTTCATTGCAGCATTCTATGCAATAGCCAGGTCATGGAAACAACCTAAATGCCCATCAACAGAGGAGTGGATAGGAAAGATATGGTATGTACACAATGGACTATTACTCAGCCATTAAAAGGAATGAATGACCAACATTTATAGCAACATGGATGGACCTAGAAATTATCATGTGAAGTGAAACCAGTCAGACAATTAGACAGCAACACCCAATGCTACCGCTTACATGTGGAAACTAAAAAGACACCATGATCTTATTTGCAGAACAGAGAATGACTCACAGACTTTGGAAAACCTTGGTTTTTCAAATAAGACTATCTTGGGGGTGGGGAGATGCACTGTGGGTTTGGGATACAAAATCTGTAAAATTGACTTGTGATGATTTATGTACACCTATAATTGAAATAAAATCCATTATGAATGTTTATAAAAAAAAAAAAAAAGAAAGACTCCCAGTCATACCCTATGTTAAGAATCATGCCCATTATGCAGTATTGAATGATTCTTAGATTCTCTGCTCTGGCTTTAATTCCTAAGAAGAAAAAATAATCAAATATAATTTATTTTTCCTTAATTACCCATTTATTCTAACCATTCTCATAAAAGTTAATCCCCCTTCAGTGTGCCAAAATAAATTCAACATTCCTATATGTTTTGGCTAGAAATATTAATTTTTATGTTATAACACAAATTAATTGACTTGTACAATCTTTCAAATGATTTCTTTTCTGAATTTCTGCTTATTATATATATATATTTATTAATTACACTTTCTTAACTCAAAGGAAGTTGCTTTAATTGCTGCTTTGACACCTTAGAAAGATGACCTATCTTGGCTTGCTTTTCTGTTCTTTCTGAATAGAGTTGTCTGCAATCCTGGGTGTGATATTTGTTGTGAGTGTACATGACTCACTTTCCTAAAATATAAACTTCTATGAATAGTTGGGAGGAATATTAATGATAATAATGCATTTAATACAGGATTATTCAAATTAAAATTATTTAAAGTAAATTACCATTGCATCAAGAACAAAAACAGTGATATTGAATGCATTCTTTTTTAAACCCTGTTAGTGTCCATGATTAATACTATTGGGTTATATAGAAACCTTTTGAAAAAAAAATGAGTTTTGGAAAGGTAACTTCTTTTCCTAGATTACAGGATAACAGGTGTAGAAATCAGAGTATGTAGAGAGACCATGAAGAACAGCAGAGAGGAAATTTGGTAAAATGAAGAAATGTAGAATATTAATCATTTCTTATTGGGCAGAAACTCAGTGGGGGTCTTCAGGAGAGTGGAGGACAGGTGCTCTCTGCCCTTAGGCACATACCTGACTCTTTTTCACACAGCGACTTCCTCATCTTTTCTTCCCTTCTCCTATTTAACTTTTCCCTTCTCTCAACTGAACATACCTCTCTCTTTCCCTTCAACATTTTCTTAAAAGACATGAAAGTCATTTGTTTGTAGGCAATTTCTGCTGTCATCCCTGCAACCAACATGTCCTTGGGGAATATTACAAACATAACAAAATGATGGCTACATTCTTAGTAAAGGCATGTACACAAATTAAAAGTCTCAATAAACTTTATGCCTACACATTATAGAAAACACTTCTTAATACTCTCAGTTAAATTGTATGAAATACAAACTGCTTGGTCCCTGAACATTTAGTGAGTGTAAATATAAATGAATCCATTTGTGGGAAAGCTAGCTTCATGACCTGCAGTCACTTTTCCGAGACTCAGATTTTTCATTTATAAAATAAGAATATCAGACCAGGTGATCTCTAAGGACACTTCCTAGCCCCAAATCTCCCTGTATGTTATTGAAACTGTGAAGAAAAACAGCTCAGTGGAACAGCAACTTAAAAACAATTTAACTTATTCCAGTCAGAGATTCTTCATCTTCAGCAGATTTCATGTCATGATGGGAACAGATGCCGTTTGACTTTGTAATTCAAATTTAATTGATTTACAGGCTTACAATGCCCTGCAGTGCAGTGGCTTCTCCAAGTAGGAGAGAATTGCTACTCTAGAAGATGCTCAAATTCTCTGATATGAAATTATGGTTATGTTTCACGCTGCAGTTTTAACAGCCTTTCTATTCTCCTAAAGACTTGCCCTTGGCTACCTTTTCCTCCTCACTCTTTCTTGTCAAGCCATTTCCTGGAATCCTCCATCACATCCTTTTAGAAAATTCTATAGCATATCTTTCTACACAAATTTTCTGAGTTCATCCTGCACTTCCACCTCCACTTTTTTAACCCATAAGTACTAAAAATCAAAATGCCAAAAACAGATGCACTAATCTCTATTTACTCCACTATGCCATTTTTTTCTGTAATTACACCGACATCTTCTTAATCACTCAGGCTACAAAACTTCTGTCATGTCAGAATTCTGCCTCCCTGTTAGTGAAAAGATTCTATAATAGAACAACTGCTAAGAGTACCAGCTCTGGAGGGAGACAGCTTGAGTTCAAATCTCAGCTGCCATAGCTCCCCAGATATGTAGTCATGGGCTTCATCTACCTCTTCAAAACGGATCCATAGCTCTTCTCTTATGCTTGACATGAAGATAAGATTAAATAATGTATGTGGAATTCTTGGCACAGGGTAATCACCTGATAAATGAGAGTGATTATCCTAGTTGAGTCCCAAACTCAATATTTTTCTCAAAACTCAAATTCCCTAGTTTTGGAAGTCTTAGCCATGGAAATCAGAAAAGAAATGAAAAAATATTAATCTTTACACCAGAAATTACAGAACCTTGTAGATCAACTATAAGAAAATTAAAAAAGAAATAAAGTGAATCCAAATTGGAAAAGAAGTAGGACTATCACTGTTTACAGATGACATGATGCTATACCTAGAAAATCTTAAAGACACTACCAGAAAACATTTAGAACTTATCCATGAATTTGGTAAAGTTGAAGGATACAATTTTAATACACAGAAATGAATTGCATTTCCGAAAGAGATATCAGGGAAACCATCACATTTATCACAGCATCAAAAAGAATAAAATAACTAGGAATAAACCTAAAAACAGACAAAAGATCTGTACTCTGAAAATTATAAGATGCTGATGAAAGAAATCAAAGATGACACAAACGGAAAGATACACAATGACCTTGGACTGGAAGAATCAATATTTTGAAAATGACTATACTATTCAAGACAATCTACAGATTCAATACAATTCATATCAAATTACCAAAGACAGAACTACAATAAAATATTTTAAATTTTTCATAGAAACACAAAAGTCCCCAAATAGTAAAAGCAATATTGAAAAGAGAAATGGAACTGGAGGAATCAGGCTTCCTGCCTTCAGACTATACTACAAAGCTACAGTTATCAAAACTTTGGCACTGGCACAAAAACAGAAATATAGATCAATGGAAAAGGACAGAAAGTCCAAAAAAAACTTAAGCACCTATGGTCAATTAATTTATCACAAATGAGGCAAGAACATTCAGTGGAAGAAGGACAGTCTCTTCCATTAGCGGTACTGGGAGAACTGGAGAGCTACAAGTAAAATAATGAAATGAGAACATTCTCTAATACCACATACAAAAATAAAGTCAAAATTGATTAAAGACATAAATATAAGTCCAGACACTATAAAACTCTCAGAGTAAAACATAGGCAGAATGCTCTGACATAAATTGCAGCAACATTTTTTTTTATCCACCTCCTAGAATAGTGACAGTAAAAACAAAAATAAACCAATGGGACCTAATTAAACTCAAAAGCTTTTGCACAGTAAAGGAACCCATTAAAAAAAATGGTACCTACAGAATGGGAGAAAATTTTTGCAAATGACCCAACCAACAAGGACTTAATCTCCTAATATGCAAACATCTTACATTACTCAACAACAACAATAACATACAACCCAACTGAAAAATGGGCAGAAGATCTAAGCAGACATTTCTTCAAAGAAGACATACAAATTGGCAACACACACATGAAAAATTGTTCAACATCACTAATTATCAGGGAAATGCCAAGCAAAACTACTATGAGATACCACCTAATGCCAGTTAGAATATCAATAATTAATGTCTACAATGACAAATGCTGGAGAAGGTGTGGAAGGGAACCCTCCTACACTGTTGGTGGGAATGTAAATTGGTACAACCACTATGGAAAACAGTATGGAGGTTCCTCAGAAAATTAAAAATAGAACTACCATATGATCCAACAATCATCCTCCTGGGCAAATACCAGACAAAACTATCATTCAAAAAGATACATGTACCCCTATGTTCATTTTAGCAATATTCACAACAGCCAAGAGATAGAAACAACCTAAATGTCCACTGGTAGATGAATACATTAAGAAGAATTGGTACATATACACAATGTAATACCACTCAGCCATAAAAAAGAATGAAATAATCATTTGCAGCAATATCGGTACAACTAGAAATTCTCATAGTATGTGAAATCAGACAGAGAAAGACTAACACCTTATGATATCATTTATATGTAGAATCTAAAATATGGCACAAATGACCCTATCTACAGAACAGAAACAGACTCACAGACATAGAGAACAAGCTTGTGGTTGCTAAGGTGGGGGAGTAGGACGGACAAGAAATCTGAGGTTAATAGATGCAAACTATTACATTTAGAATGAATAAGCAATGAGGTCCTACTCTATGGCACAGAGAACTATATCCAATCTCTTGAGATAGAACATGATGGAAGACAATATGAGAAAAAGGATGTATATATGTGTGTAACTAGGTCAGTATACTGTAGAGCAGAAATTGACACAACATTGTGATCAAATAAACTTAAAAAAAATCTATTCCCACTTACATTAAGATAACCAACTTTATTTGCCTCAAATATAATATAAAATTCACTTTTTTTCCTTTTTGTAATTTTAACACCCTAATTATCATACTAGTCTCTGGCTTCCTATTTCCTACAGAATAGATTTCCATTATTGATTTTCTTTTTTGTTCCTTTTTTATTTCTTATAATGATTTTTATTTTTTCCATTATAGCTTTTTTTTAGTGTTCTGTCCATTTTCTACTGTATAGCAAGGTGACCCAGTTGCATACACATGTATACGTTCTTTCTTCTCACATTATCATGCCCCATCATAAATGATAAGATATAGTTCCCAGTGCTATACAGCAGGATCTCACTGTTTATCCATTCCAAACAATAATTTGCATCTATTAACCCAAAATTCCCAATTCATTCCACTCCCTCCCCCTCCCCCTTGGCAACTACAAGTCTGTTCTCCATGTCCATGATTTTCTTTTCTGTGGAAAGGTTCATTTGTGCCATACATTAGACTCCAGATATAAGTGATATCATATGGCAACTGTCTTTCTCTTTGAATGGAACTAGAGACTTTCACACTAAGGGAAATAAGTCCGTTTTTGATTTTCTATTAAATGAAATCAACATTCTTTAGTCTAGCATTCAACAGCATTCATGGTCTGTAGTAATGTTCTTTTTTTGTTTGTTTGTTTTGTTTTTTAGGGCCACACTTTAGGGCATAGGGAGGTTCCCAGGCTAGGGGTCAAATCAGAGCTACAGCTGACAGCCTACACCACAGCCACAGTTATGCAGGATCCAGTCTGCATTTGTGACCTACACCACAGCTCACAGCAATACCAGACTCTTAACCCACTGAACGTGGCCAGGGATTGAACCCACAATCTCATAGCTCCTAGTCCGATTCCTTTTAGCTGCTCCATGACATGAACTCCCTGGAGTAATATTCTTTACCAAATTTATTTGCTATAGTTCTATTACCTGTAGCTAAAATACAAACAACTTAATTAATTAATTTATTTATTTTTAGGGCTGCACCTGTGGCATTTGGAAGTTTCTGGGTTAGGGATCAGACCAGAGCTGCAGCTGTTGGTGTATGCCACAGTCATAGCAACACCAGTTAGAGCCCCATCTGCAGCCTATGCCACAGCTGTAGCAACACTGATCCTTAACCCTTTGAGCAGTCAGAGATTGACCCTGCACCGTCATAGGCACTAAACTGGATTCTTAACCCTCTGAGTCACAATGGAAACTACTTTCCATGACTACTTTCTTGCAACAGTACTGTGAAATTTGCCCATATTCATAGTCACCCTTGCATGTTACTCCTGGCAATATCCCCATACACATGATGGAGCTCAAGTAGTGCTTAGGCCTTTATTTCCCTTTTCATCTGGGAGTTTTGTGTACATTGCCTCTTAAAAAGAGCCTTCTCAATGATTTAGTATTACTATTTTCTTTATTCAACAAAGGGATGTGGATATTAAAAGTGATTAAGTTATCTAGCTATTTAGTAATGTAAGAGCTGAGACTCAAATTCAGAGCTTATGAACTTAAATCCAGATTCTTTTCGTTGTTGTTTTTGTTCATTCCTGTAACCCATGTAGGGTAGAGGGTATATATACAAGCTGAGCAAAACAATGTGACAAATCTGCATATTTTCTCTCTAAAAATCCACTCCTACTCTGATCAATGCTATTTTTAAACACAATATTAAGTTCGATTTGTCAGGACTGAGTATCGACCTTTTACATTCTGCTCATGTTACCTCTGACAAGAAATAATGGCTCCTCTGCAGATTTCTCACCAGAGTGTAACAAGGCTGGCATGTAGAATCCATGCTGCCAGCTTGCACTGAGGAATTGTGTTCTTCCTCTATAATTTGTTTACTTTCTCCCTGGAGTCTATTATCTCTGGATGATTTTCGTTCTGAAAAGAAGATAGAGGCAGCAGCAAGTATATGAATGTTTGCTGACAAATATTGCTTTATTGTTCTGTAACACAAAAAATAATCCATAATAAAGAGATGCATCTTGCAATTCAATGAAAGAATCCCTTTTTTAAAAAAGTAAACCTTATCGAGAAATAAAAAACATATAGATTTAGAATTTCTTAGTATAGATGAAACAGACAATAATTTACTGATAATTTGATCTGATCTACTTAAAATCACTTATTTCATTTGGTTGCCAAAATAACTGAAGTTAAAACTGTATTTATACATTTTCATCTCTGTTCTAAAGGTGAAAATAAAATTAATTTATATTAACTTTAAATCGTACATTATGTTTTTATTATCACGGAAAATATTTAATCAAAATTAAAGGTAAAACTGAGCATGGTAAATTAATTTTGGAATCTCAGAAAGCGGAAAAACTGAAATCCCCCACAAAAACTGTATGTTAAAATAGGGACAGAAAAATACAAAAATTGCAATGTATTGGGTAAGGGAAAATCAATGTGAAAAAAAACCTGTTAGCAAACATTTCACCAGGAAGATGTATAGAATGGAATTTAAAATCTCAACCAGTGGAGAGTACTTATTTTCCTCTTCAGAGGACTCAGAATTGCAAAAATTGAAGAAGTTTTACTGGGAAATTCAGAAAATTACTTATATTATTTGGTTGCCAAAATAAAAGTTAACACTGTACTTATACAATTTTTCTTTGCCTCTTAGCTTATAGTCCTAGAATCATCAAACCATCCCTTTTTCATTTTCATTCAGGAAGAACAACTGTTTTCTCTACCTCCACTCATTTTATCCATCCAAATATCTACATCGGTATTTGTCCCTAGATTGCACCAACACACACACACACACACACACACACACACACACACACAGACACGACATTAAGTGTAGATTTGTGTTGCTACTCATATTTTGAGGGGATGAGGGACATGCTATATTGACTTTTTAAAGAAAGTTTTGTAGTTTGAGAAGAATAGAGAAATATAACTATAGCAATACTTAATGAGAAATGCAGCTTTTGTTTGTGTAATCAGGGCAGTATTTTTTAATCAAATGTATTAGAAAAGAAATTTGATGAAACAAACAAAAGGAATCTAGTTGAAATCTGTTTAACTGCACTGGCTTTGAAATGCAACTTATAATTAAATTTTCTAAAATTTAAAGTGAATTGGGACTAATGCAAATATACAAGCTAAAATTGACCAAAACTTAAGGGAAGCCCATTTCTTCACTTGATGGCAAACTTGGGTCTGGGATAGATTTCAGATTGCTCAAAAGTCAGTAAACAAATAAAATAATCTAAAATGAAACATGAAAAATACTTCTGCACAAGGAAATATTTAATATCATCTTCAATAGCTCAAAGAAGAAAATGCCACTAAAAATTATTTTTCAATAAGAGGTCAAAGAAAAAATAAAATTCATCTTACAGTCTCAATATTACGCAATTACACATGAACCGCAAATAATACTTGCTTAATACTGGGCCTGGAATATAGTAAGCATTCAGCAAATTTTAATATTTTTACTAGAGAGAGACAAATAAGACATTATATAATATGAAAGGGTCAATCCATCATATGGATTTTTGTTATATGTGCATGTAACAAAAACCAAAAACATATGATATGCAGCAAAAACTCATGGAAGTAAAAAGGTGAATACATAATTCAATGATGATACTTGAAAACTTCAATACCCCACTTTCAATAATGGGATACATGCTAGTGTCCAAAAAAGACACCTAAAGCAGCTTAGCTGGTGATTGAATTTTACGTTAATAGAGTACTTATGATTTCCTGTTCTAAGAGAAACAAGATTGCTTTGGTTAAGAGTGAGTGTAATGGTTAAATCCACTGTGAAATGTACCATGCACTAAAAAATGTTGACTAGGGAGGGAATCGCTTTCCTATAACATTGTGATATCATTTGAAGAAAGCTTCACTAGAATAATAATTTTTACCCCTTTATTCTTCTATTCACTCCTTCCTTGTGGTGAATTTGAGATGTTTTATACATAACTGTCTCATCCAAACTTGTCCACATTCTAATCCCTGGAAACTGTGAGCATGTTGCTTTTATGACAAAAGGCACTTTTTGAATATGATTAAGGATCCTGGTTAGATTATCCTGAACTATCAGGGTAAGTTCAGTGTAATCCCAAGGGTCTTCATAAAAACGCTGGCAAGAGGCGTCAAAGAGGGAGAGGACAATGTGACAAGAGAGTAGACGATGGAGTGATGAACTTTTGAAGATGAAGGAAGTGGATGTGAGCTAAGGCATGCAGGTGGCTGCAGAAGCTAGAAAAGGCAAGGACCATGTATTCTTCCTAAAGCCTCCACAAAGAATGTAGCCTTATCAATACCTTGACTCTAGGATCTCTGAACTCCTGAAGTATAAGATAACAAATAGGTGATGTGTTAAGCTAATAAGTTTATGGCGAATTTTTATAAGAATAATAAGCTAATATAGAAAGATGGTTTGTCCCCTCCAACCTTTCTCCTTGTCCTTATATATTCTTTGTGATCCACCCGCCTGCAGAGGACATATGTTCTGTTCCGCTCTTTTATGACATATATTTTTCAAGCAGAGGACCCTAGAAATTATTGACTTCTAAACCCTGCCAGAGACAGTGACTAGATTAATGTGCCCAATTTAGGGTTAAAATACTATCTTTGTCTAACAGATTTAATACCGTGTTCATCAACAAAGGCATTATAAGTAACAAGTTGATTCTTTTATACATCCACTTGACTCTATCATCTATTTCTTTGTTTCTAACTCAAAAAGGTGGAAAAATGGTGCTACATATTTTATCTCTCTCAAATTCCTGCAATAACCTGTTGGTTAGCTGTCAACACAGTTGGTGCCTTGAGTAAGTCACTCAAACTATCTGTATCTCTTTGTCCTTAATTCTAAAATATAACTAATAATACTTGCATCTTAGGGTTGTTACAATGATTAAGCATATTAATGTTTGTAAAATGCTTAAATTAGTGCCTGTCATACATAAGTACCCTATTAATGTTGAATGTCTCCTCTTTCAGATAGTAAACTCAAGAGCTTTTTTAATAACTATATTTTATAGAGTTATATCATAACACATGAACAAAGTACTCAATAAACAAAACTGAAAGATGATCCCCTTTAGCAACAAGTATTTCTAAATACCTAAATCTCTTAGCAATGCTTTTATTTTATAAAATGTTTCAAATATATCTTTTCCTACCTGCCAATTTAGCTCACTTGAGTGGAAAAGGAAACTCAAAAAGTACCAAGCCTGAAGGAATACTATGTAATTTATGTTTCCTCTTCACTATCACAAACCCTCAGTTTGACTTAAAAATGACTCATTGGAATCATGGTCACTTTCAGTTTTTAGTATGGTGCAGGGGTGGGGGGGGGCAGGAAAAAAAACCTAAGCCTAGGTAAGAAATCATACCAGGAGAAAATATTTTCGAAAGGGAATAAACCAAGATTTTGAGGTAGCCATGAGCTCATTTATGTTCTAAAATATTTAATAATACATTTTTAATGTCAGTGATCTGTTTAAGTTATAGAAATGTTTATTTTTCTTTGTATACCCTATGTTTGCTGACATCAATTTGAAAATTACAATGTAGAAGGGATATCTTAATTACTGGAATTATTATTTTAAAGTATTATTGAACACAGTGTGACAAATAAAATGTTTATGTTAAGCAAAGCTGGCTAAAACTGTTCAAGAAAAGATTGCCTCAGAACATTATAATTGCTCTGGATGGCTGTCTCTTTGCATATAAATCATAAATGATTATCAACCTTCTTTGTCCTTGTCATGCTGACACTACTGATAGCATAATATTAATATACACATTCTAGGTCTTGAGGTTGCCTGAGAGTGAATTACAAACCTGGAAGAACCTCACAGGGTCATCCTAAGTACAACTGTTCTTTTATTTTGTCTGTAGCCCTTGCCTTAGGAAAAAAACCTTTCCAAATGACTTTTATTTCTCCTGTTTGATAGAAGGTCAGGAAATGTGCACAGTGTTCTCTCCACATATCTATAAACAGAACTTTGGATCTGGTTTTATAACTAAATTTAAATTATCTTGACAGCCTTTTCAACATGTTTAGAAATTTAGTTTCTTAAATATTCTAGAAATGATGCCATTATCAGGTAACTGTTCTATATAATCTTTTTCAGATTTTATTTCTGTACAACAAATTTTAAGAGACTGGCCAGATTTGAGATGGCACTGCAACTTTTTGTTCCATTAACATTTATTTGAAGAGGGTACTGTGTGCATTGTGTGTGTGTGTGTTTGTGTGTGTGTGTCTCCCCCTCCAAAATTGTACAGTACCACTATTTACTAAAGCAGAAATCAAACTCACACACTCAGAAGACAAAGCAAGAGGCATAACTCTCCCAGTTTTCAGACAATATTACAGAACTACAGTCATCATGACAGCGTGGTACTGGTACAAAAACAGACATACAGACCAATAGAACAGAGTAGAGAGGCCAGAAATAAACCCAAACACCTATGACGAATTAATCTTTGACAAAGGAGGTAAGAATATAAAATTGAAAAATGTCTCTTCAGCAAGTAATGCTGAGAAAACTGGACAGCTGCATGTAAATCAATGAAATGAACACATATGCTTTGCACAACATTAAAATCTAAATACCTTAAACTTAATCATAAGACGTGACACCATAAAACTTCTAGAAGAGAACATAGAGAAAATATTCTCCGACATAAATCATACAAATGTTTTCTTGGTCAGTCTCCCACAGCAATAGAAATAAGAAAAAAATAAACAAATGAGACCTAATCAAATTTATAAGCTTTTGCACAGCAAATAAAACCATAAAGAACAATAAACAACTAAAATACAACCTATGGAATGGAACAAAATAGTTGCAAAGGATGCAACTGATAAGGGCTTAATCTCCAAAATATACAAACAACCCATACAACTAAACAACAAAAAGACAAACCACCCAATTGAAAAAAATGGGCAGAAGACCTAAACATACATTTCTCCAAAGAAGACATACCGATGGCCAGTAGGCACATGAAAAAATGTTCAACGTCATTAATTATTAGAGAAATGCAAATCAAAACTACAATGAGGGAGTTCCCATCATGGCTAGTGGAGACGAATCTGACTAGTATCCATGAAGATGCAGATTCAATCCCTGGCCTCATTCAGTGGGTTGGGGATCCGGCATTGCTCTGAGCTGTGGTGTAGGTTGCAGACATGGTCCGAATCTGGCATTGCTGTGCCTATGGTGTAGGCCGGCAGTTGTAGCTCTTATTTGCCCCCTAGCCTGGGAATCTACATATGCTATGAGTGTGGCACTAAAAAAAGAGGAAGAAAGAAAATACAATGAGGTACCACCTCACACAGATCAGAATGACCATCATTCATAAGTCTACAAATAACAAATGCTGGAGAGGGTATGGAGAAAATGGAACCCTCTTACATTATTGGTGGGGGCCACTATGGAAAACAGTACAGAGGTTCCTCAGAAAGTTAAAAAAAGAACTACTATACAGTCCAGCAATCACACTCCTGGGGCATATATCCAGCAAAAATATAATTCAAAAATATATATGCTATGTTCATTGCAGCACTATTCCCAATAGCCAAGACATGAAAACAACCTAAATGTCCATTGATAGATGAATGGATTATGAAGAAGTGGTACATATATACAGTGGAATGCTACTCAGCCATAAAGAAGAATGAAATAATGCCATTTGCAGCAACATGGATACTGCTAGAGATTATCATACCAGGTAAAGTGAGTCAGAAAGAGAAAGATAAATACCATATGACATCACTTATATGTAGAATCTAATATATGGTACAAATGAATCTATTTACAAAACAGAAATAGACTCACAGACATAGAGAACAGACATGTGACTTCCAAGGCAGTGAGAGGCAGTTGGATGGACTGGGATTTTGGCGTCAGTAGATGCAAATAATACATTAAGAATGGGTCAACAATGAGGTCCTCATGTATAGCACAGAGAACTATGTCCAGTCTCTGGAGACAGACAATGATGGAAGATAACGTAAGAAAGGGAATGCATATATATACTTACATATGTATGACTGGGTCACTATGCTGTATAGCACAAATTCAAACAGCATTGTAAACCAATTGTACCTTAATAAAAAATTAAAAAAAATTTTTGGTCTTTTTTTAGGGATGTACCCAAGGCATATTGAGGTTCCCAGGCTTGGGGTCAAATCGGAGCTGTAGCTGCTAGCCTATACCACAGCCACATCAATGCCAGATCTGAGCCACATCTTTGATCTACACCACTGCTTGTGGCAATGCTGGATCCTTAACCCACTGAGTAAGACCAGGGATTGAACCTGTATCCTTGCGGATACTAGTCAGATTTGTTTCCACTGATCCACAATGGGAACTCCAAAATTTTTAAAAAATGTAAGCACTCAAGTTGAGAAAGTAGCCAAATAGTCTAACAATGCTGATGATAGTTTATGGATATTTGGCTAATTGACGTAAATATTGATAGATGGGATAAATTAAAGATAAATGACAATCTACTTCCTCTGCTGGGTGACTCAAATCCTCTTTGAGCAGTTGCAAAATACATTAGCACATAAGTTTTCTCCTCTTTTTGTCATCTTTTAACCTCACACACATCTATTGTTTGAGAAATCGCAGCATGCTCCAGTGTATATGTGAAACCATCATTGTTTCAACATCTGTATGATGAACTGGAGAGATGACTTGTGAGTACGTATCTGAGGAATACAAGGTGGACTATCTCTTTGTTGAAATATACTTCCATTTACTTCTGGTGAGTTCTACCCTGGTTAAAATTGCCATGCTTAACTGACAGTAAGAAATATGCAGTGACCCAAATAAGGTATGTTACCTTAAGTAAAGTTTTTCCTTATTTGACTCTACTTTTATTCCTGTTCATCAGACTTTGAAATACTTACGCCCCTTTACTTTATGTCAGTTTGCTCTAACTGGTGTTAATAAGAGATTTCCAAACTTTTTATACTTTTGCAAGGTCTTTTTAAAATTTACATTTTATTGGCATGAAGTAGTTTATCAGTAGACTTCAGAGGCACAGCAAATGTATCGAACTTTGATTTCAATTAAGATACATGTACTCACAAGAATCACAAGGAGATTCTAAAGATAGGTCTTCTACGCAGCTGGGAATTTTCTTTTGGGTATCATTTCACTGTTTAAATCTAGCAGTCCTTCATAACAAACCCCACTCATGCTATTAAGAAGCTTAGATTATGAAGAAGCTATATAGAAAGCTTTGAAAACTGTTTTGACTACAGTTGAACTGAACATTCCAAATATCTGCATTTATATGACTGAGCAAAAATGTAAATCATATAAACTAGTTTATTCACTAATTCAGTAGCAGGACTGGATCTGTATAATTGCAGACTTTGTAAATAAGAAACCTCATTTTATATACTGATTCCAGCTCACCTAGACTATGATTTCTAATTCAAAGTCTTCCTCTTCACCTTATTACTATATATGTCCCAATCAGATGGTATGTCCAGTGTTTCAGACTCTCAGATCCTTGACAGCATATCATCAGTATATTTGGGACAGCATGGAATAACTTAACCCTGAAGATCATCTAGAATAACTAACCTCACCTTGCAACACAGCCTCCTCCAAGTCTCCTTTCTGTGTATTTAATATTGCTACTTTTCCATGGTATTAAGCCCACTGGTCCTCTAATCTAGCCCATTTCCTCTAATACTCGTCCATTTTTTTTATAAGCCCATTTTCTTCCTGCTACCTTTCATATATTGACCACTCCATTCAGTTGCCATTGGTAGTCATTCAGCTCAGTATGCCATTTTCTTGCCCTCTTGTGTTTCATGCAGGACTTATTTTGAAAATTACCAAAACTGAAACAGACAATCAATCTACAGCTCAATTTCCAGACATCAAGAAATCTGAAGTCTAGCCCTTGATCAAACTTTACCTATGCCAGACCTATGTTTTTATTTACCTACTGAAGGGTCCCAACTTTATGTTTCATAGACATCTAAAAATCAACATATTTCAAAATTTTGCCCTCTATACCTCCTTATCCTCTTATATTTCCACCATTGGTTACCAGAAAGAACTACTGTCAGTTATAAATGACCACAAAGCGTTGCCTATGACAGTAAGTCCTTATTAGAGAAATGGCATTTTAGAGCCCATTTATGCTTTTATGCATAGCTTATTTCATCTGAAACCTCTATTCAAGTCTTTATAATACTTGTGTCATTATAGAAATATTCTGAAATGTATGTCATCAAATATTTCCAATGAGTAATAGCAACAATTTTAGAGCAATTTAATATTTTGTATGTCTTAGAAACAAAAAAAGGAATTGTATTTGAATAAGAAAGTCAGTTATATTAAGGAGTCTCCCAAATCATTAATATCTACTTATTGTACATAACATATTTATCATAGATATTTACAGTTTTCTTTTCTAATACAATTTTAGATGAGAGATTTTACACTGAAATACATTCATTTTCTAGGAAAAGCATACATTAGTTCTGACACATCAGTTTGAGACATGTTCAGAATTTTAAATAACAAATAATTTTTCTAAGTATGTTATAAAAACTCATCTCCTAAGTCTCATTTTCTCTGCTTAAGATTAGTCATATAGATGAGAGATACTACTCCTCCCTAAGATAATCATTTTGTAATTTTAGTTTACTTCATATTTCATTTAATAGCCCAATAACTTAAAAAATTGGTAAACAGAATCAGTCTTTATCTTTAAAAAGAAAAAATATAATATTAATATATATTCCAAATATAATTACGGAGTGCTGCCATTTCAAACTTAGAAAATCTTTTAATTCTCATTATGTTAATAGAGATGTAGGAAGTAAAACTCTTAAGCACTTTACATTTTTTTTTAATTTTCTTTACCTTCTGTGACTTTACTGTCCTATGCAATTTTATGAAAGCACTGTATCCCGTAAATCATTCTCAGATAAGTTACTGGTAATGAAAAGCATCACTATGCTTAAGGATTGCTTAACCATATGTTAACTCAGATCATGGACAGTAAAGGTAAAACCCGTAGTATTTATTGATTTCCATATAAATGTTAGACAATGACGCATAAGATATATGACTGTGATCCCTTTTAATTCTTGAATTTTGTGTCAGTCATTGATACAAACTAACACCGATTTGTCCAATACTTCTCTTTTTTTTTCTTTTTTTGCCATGCCTGCAACATGCAGACATTCCCAGGCCAGGGACTGAACCTGTTCCACAACAATGACCTGATCCACAGTTCTCACACAGGAGGATCTTTAACCAGCTGAGTCACCAGAGAACTCCCTGTGAAACAATTTTAATCTACTAGAGGTAGTCTGCTTTCTTTCCGTGTTGGAGTCCTTCCTTCAAGTATAATTTCTGAAGAGTTCCTGTCATGGATCAGTGGAAACAAATCTGATTAGTATCCATGAGGATGCAGCCTCAACCCCTGCCTGGCTTTGTTCAGTGGGTTAATGATCTGGCATTGACATAAACTGTGGTGTAGTCACAGATGCAGCTTGGATCTGCATTGCTGTGGCTGTGGCACAGGTCAGTGGTTACAGCTCTAATTCTACCCCTAGCCTGGGAACCTCTATATGCTGTGGGTACAGCCCTAAAAGGAATGAGTGGATGAATGAATGAATGAATGAATGAATAGATAAATAAATAAATAAATAAATAAATAAAATTTCTGAGCTTCAAGCAAAAAACATAATGTTGCCCTTGATGTTATCTGTGTTCTAGAAATAGCAAATAATGCTCTATTAATGACCAAAAATGGTACAGCTTTATGATTACCATTTAAGGACCCTGTATTCAATCAGTTAGCTGGTTTTGCTAGTCCACTAGCTGGGTGACTTTAGGCAAGTTTCTTAACTTCTTAATACAAAATTGGGATAGAGGAAAAAAAAGAAGGTGGTGTGGTAGGAGGATGTGGAGCTCACCTCCTCCCACTAACAGATAAAACATAAGTCTACATGTGGAAAAATTCTCACTAAAAACTAACTGGAAACTGGCAGAAGGACTCAGGTAAATCCGAGGCCATAAGGTCCAAAATGAATCTGGTAGGAAGAGAAAAGAAATGATCAGGTCAGAACCTGTAGCCCTGGACAGGACTTGAGGAAAAAGGAGAAACACAGTAGAGTCGGCCCTGGAGAGCAAGCAGTCTGGGACACATCTTGGATGCTCCAGTCCTTGGGTCCAACTCAAGGAGACAAACCCATGACCTGGTGGCTGGTTAGGCAGCCATGGGAACTAACAGGAGGGCTGAAGGAAGCTTGGACTGTTTGTGCGGAGTACATAAGCACTGGCTTGGTCCCAAGGCAGTCAGAGAGAGTAGATGGAAGACCGTCCCTATGCTGATAGTTTCCCATGACCACACGCATCCAAACATGAGCTGAGCAAATGCTCCAATGCTGTTTCTTTAACGTTGCAGCTCCCCACTGGTACAAGGACTGCCACAACCAGGGAAGGAGCTCAGCCATGGGACACAGAGCTGACTCAGACCCAGGGATGCATCTGAGCGTGGCAAAGGTGGCCACTGCTGATTCTTACACAGGCAAAGCATCAGGAGTGGTCCCTATCCTTGATGACAGTCATATAGCCATAGCCCACACCCTTATACACACCAAGAGACCAAGAAGGCCTCTTCAGCCCTGTGTCAAGGCTCCACAAGAAGACAGGATTGACAGAGGTAGAGGGTAGTGATTGGCTGTAAGGGTCAAATGAGACTCAGATGACAGTAGATGACCATTCTTGACACATGGACAGGAAACACTTTAGAGGCCCATAGCAGCTCCCACACTGTCATGAGACAAGAGCCTGGACCCTCTTACTTCTGCACTGCTCCACTCTGGAGCAAGCCTGATGGTGCAGGGAGAGGAGGGAGAGCACAGGCTAAGGAACAGAGATAGAGCAGACCAAATCCTCAGGCCTTATGATCCCTGGGATCTGACCCCACCCTTAGAGTTGCAGCGATAACCCCTGAGCAGGGAGAGAGACTCTTCTTACACCTGTATCAGGCCATAGCCCCTCCATCTCTACCCTCACTTCTTACCAAGGTGATAGTTGCCGGCACACCCTGAGAAAAGACATGACTTCTGTTCAGGTCAAATTCAAAAAGGCACTGGGCACACAGAGACTGTATTGGTAAGCTGTCACATGAGGATACCACTTCAAGATAACGATAGATAACTGTTTCATCTAAATTCATGGATTCAGAGCAAGCAAAATGAAAAGGCAGAGGAACTGGTCTCAACTGAAATAGCACAGAAGGTCCAAAACAAGATGAACCCAAATAGACCAAAATGTATCATAATTAAAATGGCAAAATCTAAAGATAAAGAGAGAATTCTAAAGGCAACAACATAATAAGAGTCGCACACAAGGGGACCCCCATAAGGATATCAGCTGACTTTCCTGCAGAAACTTTGCAGGCCAGAAGGGAGTGGCAGGATGTATTCAAGGTGCTGAAAGGGAAAAACCTTCAACTTAAGATATTTTTTAGAACTGAAGCAAGTTTATCTTTTAGAATTGAAAGAGAGATAAAGAACATCTCAGATAAGCAAAAACTGAAAGAGTTCATCAATAGTAAACCTACTCTGAAAGAAATGTTAGTCTTCTCTAAGTGGAAAATAAAAGGCTATAATGAGAAGTAAGAGTCTATAGGAAAGGAAATATCTAATTACTTAATCTATAGCCAATCAGATAATTAGTTTGCTTTGCTTCTGCATCTTCTTTATAAAAATCCCTGAAGCTAGCTCCTGTAGGTAGAGTGTACCTAGCCACCTTTGGTTTGGTGCTGCCCAAATGAAATTAATGGTTGCTCAAATAAATTCTTCAAAATTTTAAAGTACCTGTTTTGTCTTTTAATAGTAACCACTAGTCACTCAATAATGACTACTCCTTATTGTTATTAAAGCTGTTATGGTCAAAACCTTTGCTCTTAAGAATGCCAAAATGATAAACTGTTTCGACTGGAAATAACTGGGTAGTTGACCCACCAAAATGTTAAAAGTATTTGTGATATAGCTTCAAAAATCAGGGTCAAAACTATTATTTCTCTCCTTATTTGTGTACATGTGAATTCAGAGTTGAAATTCATGAGAATATGGTCTTTAGACAAAATTGTTTATTAAGTCAGGTGGACTTGATCCAGTGAAGCATTGCTAAATATAGATGTTTCTCAGAAATGAGTCTGAATTCTTCTACTAGTGAAATGTATAAAAGTGAGCATGATTAGATGTATATTATTGTGTTCTCCATTTATGCCATTTTTAATTTTAAAATATTTTCTAAGTATGTGTGCAGCCAAGAATATTTCTATTAATACAATCCAGTAGATTTTATCATGTATTGAACTGGATTTCAGGTTGACTAGCTTTTGAATTGAACAGTTTTGTTGAGATATAATTCACTGCCATGTAATTTACCCATTTAAATTGCATGATTCAGTAATTGTTAGTATATTCACAGATAAGCACAAATACCATCACAGATAATTTTAGAACATCTTAATCATTAAAAAAACAAAATACATACATCACATAAAAACTACTTGAACTGATAAAGGAATTCAGCAAAGTAGTAGGATACAAGATTAACATTCAGTTGCATTTTTATATGCTAATAATGATATACTAGAAAACGAATATTTAAAGAACCATTTTCACATAACACCCTCCAAAAAGTTAAATACCTAGGAATAAACCTGACCAAGGAGGTGAAAGACTTATATGCTAAGAACATTAAAAAAGGAAATTAAAGAGGATTCAAAGAAATGGAAAGGTATTCCATGCTCATGGATTGGAAGAATTAATATGTTAAAATGGCCATACTACCCAAAGCAATCTACAGATTTAATATGATTCCTATCAAATTACCCGTGACATTTTTCACAGAACTAGAACAAGAAATTCAAAAATTTATATGGAACCATAAAAGACCCAGAATTTCCAAAGCAATCCTGAGGAAGGAAAAAAAAAAAGCAGCAAAATAAACAAAGCATGAAACATAATTCTCACAGACTTCAAACAATATTATAAAGCTACAGTAATCAAGACAGTGTAGTATTGGTACAAAAATGAACATTCAGATAAATGGAATAGAATAGAGAGCCCAGAAATAAATTCAGATACTGAAGGTCAATTAATCTTCAACAAAGACGGCAAGAATATTAAATGAGGAAAAGACAGCCTTTTCAGCAACTGGTGCTGGGAAAACTAGACAGCTGCATTTAAATCAATGAAACTGAACACATCCTCACACCATGCACAAAAATAAACTCAAAATGGCTTAAAGACTTAAACAGAAGACATGACACCATAAAACTCCTAGAAAGTTTTAAGCAAAACATTCTCTGAAATAAACTATGTTTTCTTAGGTCAGTCTCCCAAAGCAATAGAAATCAGAATAAAAATAAACAAATGTTGCAAATGAAGCAACTGATAAGTGCTTAATCAGCAAAATATACAAACAACTCATACAACAACAAAAAGACAACGTAAGAAAAATAAGTTGGGGAGTTCCTCATGGCTCAGCAGTTAACGAACTTGACTAGTATCAACGAGGATGTGGGTTCAACACCTGCCCTTGCTCAGTGGGTTAAGGATCCAGCATTGCTGTGAGCTGTGGTGTAGGTCACAGATGTGGCTCAGATCCTGTGTCCTTTGGCTGTGGTGTAGGTCAGCAGCTGTAGCTCTGATTCGATACCTCACCTGGGAACCCTCACTACCACAGGTGCGGCCCTAAAAAGACAAGAAAAAAAAAAAGGCAGAAGACCTAAATAGACATTTCTTCAAAGAAGACATATGGATGCCCAGTAGGTGCATGAAAAAAATGTTTGACATCACGAATTGATAGAGAAATGGAAATCAAAACTACAATGAGGTACCACCTCACACCAGTCAGAATGGCCATCATTAATAAATCTACAAATAAAAAATGCTGGAGAGGGTGTAGAGAAAAGGGAATGTTCCTACACTGTTGGTGGCAATGTAAATTGGTACAACTCCTATGGAAAACAGTAAGGAAATACCTCAGAAAAAAATGATTATAGAACTACCATATGATCTAGCAATCAAACTCCTGAGTATATATCTGTATAAAATTATAATTCAAAAAGATACATGCATCACTAAGTTCATTGCAGTACTATTCACAATAGTCAAGACATGGAAACAACCTAAATATCCACTGAAGAGGTGAATGGATTAAGAAGATGTGGTACATTTACACAATGGGATACTACTCAGCCATAAAAAAGAATGAAATAATGCCATTTGTAGCAACATGGATGGAACCAGAGACTCACATACTAAGTGAAATAAGTCAGAAAGAGAAAGACAAATACCATATGATTTCACTTATAGGTGGAATCTAAAATATGGCACAAATGAACCTATCTGCAAAAGAGAGACAGGCTCACATGGACAGACACCAGGCTATGGTTGCCAAAAGGGAGGCAGGAGGGAGTGGGATGGACTGGAAGTTTGGGGTTTGTAGAAGCAAACTATTATATTTAGAATGGAAAAGCAATTAGGCCCTATTCTATAGCACATTGGACTATATATATATATATATATATGTATATGTATATATATATGTATATTTATATATATATATGTATACACACACACACACACACACATATATATATATATATATATATATATATATATATAGTCTCTTGGGATAGACTATAATGGCAGATAATATAAGAAATTGAGGGAGTTTCCTGTGTGGCTCAGCAGAAACAAATTCGACTAGTAACCATGAGCTTGCGGGTTTGATCCCTGGCCTCGCATGGTGGATTAAGTATCTGGCATTGCTGTGAGCTGTGGTGTGGGTCACAGATGCAGGTCGGATCTTGAGCTGCTGTGGCTGCTGCATAGGCCGACGGCTGTAGCTCTGATTTAGTCTCTAGCCTGAGAACTTCCATATGCTGCAGGTACAGCCCTAAAAAAACCAAAGATAGAAAGAAGGAAGGAAGGAAGGGAGAAAAAGAAAGAAAGAAAGAAAAGAAAAAAATTGAAATGCATATATATGTATGACAGGGTCATTTTGCTATAAGGCAGAAATCAGGACAACACTGCATATCAACTAAAATTTAATAAAAATATAAAAATATAATAAAATAAAATAAAATTTCTATTCCATTGTGTATATATACAACATCTTCTTAGTGAGATCCTGCTGTATAGCACTGGGAACTAAGTCCAGTCACTTAGGATGGAGCATGATGTGAGAAAAAAGAAACGTATACATGTATGTGTAACTGGGTCACCTTGCTGTACAGTAGCAAATTGACTGAACATGGCAAACCAGCTATAATGGAAAAAATAAAAACCACTATAAATGAGAAAAAAATCTAAAAATTTTTTTAAATTAAAAATAAAAATATAAAAATATTTCTAACACCATTTACGTTTCATTTCAAATGATACAGAATAGAGAGAGCTTCACGAGTGCTTCTCCTGGAGATGATTGCATTATTTTTCCTGCCGATTTTAAATTTCAGTTGGAATTATATTTTCTTTGAAAGAAAGTGATGGGGAAGGATTTGAAATGATTAACTGATATAGTCTTATTTCAAAAGGGGAACTGACATCAGGTGATTTTTACTTCAAAATCATCTGAGGAAGGAGAACTTATCAGTCTTCTAGGAATTCTAATAGGTCAAGTTTTGAATCTGAAACTGGGTTTTCTCAATCTATTTTAATGGATATATTTACTGGATTCATTTATTTGCTTTTCTAACATAAATCATATTTTTTACATTTTTACCCTCATTTGTACTGATACTAAATTCTTTATAATTAATTTTAATAGGGAAATTATTTTTGATTACTATTTTCATCCCTGTCCTGTCTTCACTTTGTATCATTTTACTATGTGGTACCAGATGATTTGCACTTGTTTATTCAAGAAAAGATTGCCTCCTAAGTATTAGTTGTTCCTTAGACTAAATTTATATCAACATTAATACGGAATGAGTGTAGAAAATTACTTACAATTAACAACATTCCTATTACATTCTACTCAATTAAGCCCTTACCAATTCTTGAAATAGTTGCCATATAATATATAGTATATAAAATACAATATATAATATTTTACATTATATAAATATATATATATATATATACACACATCCATGGTGCACATATGTGCACACACGTGCGCACACACATACACACACACACACAGGCACGGGCCTCATCTCATCATGTTTATGGAAATGTTCCACAGCCACAGAACAGAAAAAAGTTACCATACTATTTTCAGAGTCTCCTGAAATTAAATATATGAGCTTTCAGAATTACTTTCTTTGATGTATGAACACCCTTGGAAATTTATATTAATAGTAAATTTCAGGCATTAAAATATTTGCTATCTTCGGCTACAGCTGGTAAAACTATAATGACTGTCAATCATTTGAGGAGTTACGTAATTCAGAGGCAATCCAGCATTCAAAGTGATGAATGTTTTTTCACCAAAGTAAGTAAAAATGTTTCAATAGCAGCAAGCAGAGAATGCTGGGGTGTGTGGGCAGTCATCACAGTTATTAACACTAGCATAGTCTATAATTCATTTCAAAAAGTTATTTTTTAATAAAAATAACATCTCAAGCTGTATTGGGTCCTTGGTCACAAGGCATTCTCCTACATTCTCCTGAAATCTAAATACATGGTGTATCCATATTTAGCTTAAATGTAGTACTTCCAAGATAATCATTTCCAAAATAAGCATGCACAAAACTCTATGACCAAGGCTAGTGTGGGAATTGATTTAAGAGAGGTAGTTTTCTCTGAAGGAACTTATAAGGCACTTAGAGAAACAGGCTATATATATCACTGTCCATTAGAAAAAAGGCAGTGCCAATAACATTACCATTAATAATAAAAGTTATTATTTGTCATACATTGTAAATATTTCACAAGGAATATTTAACAACTCAGTAACACATTTAAGTATATACTATAATATCGATTTTATAACTGAGAAAACTAAAGCTCAGAAAGATAAAAATAAGCTACTTAAATTCACAGAGCCAATAAACTGTGCAGAACCTGGATTCACATTCAGTATATTTCTCTCTCTCTGTATATACTGACATTAAGATCAGAGTTCTGATTTCTCCATTCTTTGTTTTAGAATTACTTCAGTACTCCTGATAATATTCCCACTTTATTTTTGAAAAATATAGTGCCACTTAGATAAACTCTATTAGCATATTCTCAATCTTTTCCTACATTCCCAATAGGTTTATCTCTTTTGTGTGATATACTCCTTTCATGTGTCACACTCTTGCCTAATTTGTTTTCCACTGAACACCAGTGATGCCTTTTTCTTAGAACGCTTAACTAGCAAAATTGCAAGCCCACGTTAGAACATAAAGTTAAAGAATTTATAACTAGTGATCAGAAGCCCTGGGCTGTCTTAAAACACAGGTTGATCATGTGTTTTAAAGTGTGTTTTAGAAAACACAGTTATCATTTCCATTTAAACTATCCCATCACTACTGTTCTCTTTCTACTGCCTTTCATATTCACCTCTACATTCACATTCCTAATGCTACCACCTCTTTCAGTGGATCATTATGTAAAACATGGATGGTGACAGCTGTATGCAATTAGATTCTATTCATTTCAAGTTTCTGCTCAGTGCAATCAACCCTGAACACACTACCAACTTGAGGTGGTCAACAATGTTCTCTGTCTCTGTATTACCTTCAGCATAACATTTCATCTTCTCTATTGGGTAGCAACTTCCAATGTCCAGTTTATGTAAAAGGAAAAGTAAATGACTATTAAGAAAGTGGATATGATAGAGTAGGAAAAAAAAAAAAAACTTCGGGTTAGATAAAATTTTTGCCATGTTTTTGAAAAACAATAAGCAAAATTCAGCAAATGCTCAAATGCACAAAATATCTGATGCAAAGTATTATAGATTGAATTAAGTCTTTCTTGCCCAGATTCATATATTGAGGTCCTGACCCCCAGTGCTGCAAACTGAATTTCATACAGGGTCTTTAAAAAGATAATCAAGTTTAAAATTAGGGTCATTAAGATGGACCCTAACCCAATAAGACTGGTATTCTTGTGAGCCAGTAGTATTAGGACACAGACATACACAGAAGGAAGACCAGGTGAAGACACAAGGAAAGGATGGCTATCTAGAAATGAGGGCTAAGAACAAACCTAGTCTGGCAACACTTTATACTTGGACTTCTAGCTTCTAGAATTGTGAAAAAAACATTTTGTTGTTGTTGTTGTTTCAGATACCCAGTCTGTGGTTCCTTATTACGGCATCCCTAACATTAATATGAATATTCTTCTTGAAGGAATTTATTACATAGCAATACTCACAAAAATGAGAGAAAACAAATGTGTTAATAATTGCCAGTTGAGTACTGAGCATAATATTTTAAAAGTAGAAAATACTTCAAACATGTTTTATTTGGAGATCAAAGAGATACAATATGTTACTGTGGAAAACTGTTAATAGAAAAACTGGAATATATATAGAAAGGGATTCTTGTTAATAGAACAAAACAAGCTTCACAATAAGATATAAAATATAAATCTTACCTGCATACATTATAATAATAAAACCCTTCTTAAATGATTTTGCTCTTTTATGTGCATGTTCTCTTGGATATCACAGTTTTTAACAGTGCCATGCTAACAATTTATTTCAAAATAGAAATCTGATTTTTTAAATAGTAATTTTCAGTTGAACTGGTCCTCTTTTTAGCCTCTAGAAATGTCGCTTCCACTTATTCTTGCTGGTTGTACGTTTCTGCTGGTTATAGCTTTTATTGTACATAATATTTTAAATGGCCTTATATATACATTTTTCATTATTTTATAATATTTTCCAAGTATTTTACTCCTCCACTCTTATGTTCTTTATTTTGACCAAGATTAACCTATTTTCCTTTTAACCCTGAAATTACCCTGCTTCTTCTGCAGGTAGAATGTTAATAAGAAAGTTGAACATAACTTGAGGAAAACTGGAAACCCTTCCTATTTTACTGCATTATAAACACTATAGGTGACTCAGTTTCTGGTGCAATCAAAAAGCATTTAGTAACCTGTTTATTTTCTTGAGTCTAACTGCTGATTGTAAACTCCACAAGGACAAGGATTCTATATTCATTACTCTATCTCTAGTATCTCAAACAATGCTGGACATACTGCTGGCTAAATGAAGAAATAAATAAATTTTGTGGATATTTACCAAAGTTTCCAAAAATTTTACTAAGCAAATATTATATGTTCAAGACTAATACAGTTGATGTGGAAATTTTTTAAAGTAATTTTTAGAATTTTAAAGGAGTAATTTGCTATCCCAATTGGGAAACCCTTTTAATGGACATGAAAAAATAGGTGAAAAACTTAAAAGAAAAAAATATGTCATTCAGATTATAAATGGTGAAAGACGTTGATATTCAAACTGTGGTCTGTGGAGCAGCAATGCCAGCATTACCTGAGAGGTTTTTAGAAATGTAGGATCTCAGACTCTATTCCAGACCTACAGTAATAGAATCTGTGTTTTCATTAAGATCATCAGGTGATTTCTATGCAGTTTCATATTTAAGAAATATTCCTAGCATATATCAAATAATGTAGAGATTGAAAATGGGCCAAAGAGATTTAGGAAAGACTTGATAAAGAAGACACTCACTAAAGTCACATAACTATATAATTATGAAGAATAATAGACATGTTCCTGACCTCTAAGAACTTCTACAAGTAAATGAAAATTGTAAAAAATTGGTGGTCTTTCTTACATTCAATTTACATTAAACTAAACATTTTATTCACATTCATTGAAAATAAAAGAAAAATAATTGTCATGGTTCCATGCTTTTAATGCTTGACCCATACATTATAATATCCTGAATATTCTCTTATCTGAAACTTTTAAATTGATGTGAATAGCAATTAGACATTACTCAGGATTGCATCAATTCAATGGTGTGCTTGGTTGATGTGGAATTAATGAAGAAGCAACAGAGACAACATACAAGGAGAGAGGTGACGGCCTTAAGCTTGGGACAGGTAATTTAGTAGCTCCAAGTTCCCTAAAACTATTAATCACCCGTTAATCTCTTAGGAACATATTCTCAATGCAAGCCTCATTAAATTTCTATTTGCTCAATTCTTGTTGAGGAACTTAAATCAGGACAATTGAAAAAGATATAAAATATGGATGAAGTCATAGTTAAGTGTAATTTTTAGAGTGATTTCATTTCTGTATTTATATTATCTTCTAACAGACATTGAACAATTTTCACAGATGACTTTAACACTGTGATGGCTATTTAAGAAAACTCTGCTTACTGGTTTAAAGACTGCATTAGTTGTTAAAATTAGTTTAACCAATTAATAGTTAACAAAACTGATATTATTTTAGCTACAGATTGAGACGATTTAGCACTTCATGAAGTCAATATCACCTACACATGTGGAAAATAATGAAAAGGTAACACAAAATCAAGAATAATTCAAAATCCCTGTGGATTTGCTATTGAAATGAAGGGAAAGATTTTTTTCAAATCCAACTTGTCTTCCCAATTTGCTTTAGTAAGGTGATATTAAAATGAAAATTTAATTTCTAATCAATATAGCATGATAGTTGGGTGGTACTGGAAATATATAAGGGATCCTTTGCTATATAGCATAAAGAAGTTAATTCAGAAGAGAAAATTTTGATTACTATATTAACCACCTCAATAATTTTATAATTATATTGCTTATGCATGTTCATAGTTTTAAAATAATCTCTTACGTAAGTCTGTGACTGATAGAAATCACACTGAGATTCTCTGTAAGGATGGAATGACCTTAAAAACAAAAGAGCCAATTATTTTACCAGCAAAATGAGTTTAGTTAATAAAAGCAGAGAACTGCAATTTGGGATAAGCAAACTATCCCAAACCATGGGCAAGTCCTAGAAACTGAGGAGACAGGTTTGCTTTTATAGAGGAAAGAGGAAATTGAGAGAGACTTTCAATGAGTCCAAGGCGGTGACTGCTTCTCACTAGCTAGGATGTTGTAGGGCAAGGAGAAATTCTTCCTTCCTCCTGCTGGGTTCTGAGAGGTAGTGCATGAGAGCTCCCTTTTCTGGGCTTCTAGATTTTATTTTATTTTTTTCATGAGGAAAATAGGCTTTATTATTTTTTTTATTATAGTTGATTTACAATGTTCTGTCAATTTCTGCTATACAGCAAATTGACCCAGTTATACATATATATGAGGTTTCCTTTATTTATTTTGACAAATGTTAATCTTAGATGTGTAATTCCTGCATATGCTTTATACTTATGATTTGTGATAAAACAAGGTGGTTTAAAATACCAACATTTTAAAAACAAGATTTATCAAACATTCCATAGGTAATACTTCATGTTTCCTTTTTTAACAGCTTTCCTTCAGAACATAGTTTTAAAAGTTTAACTATTATCAATATAAATGAAGATTGTTTAGATTTATTATAGCCTCTCCTTATATAATGTGTTTATAACAGGTATTAATACTTGAATTTGAAGAATTTTTTAAAAAGGTATATGCATGGTATGATTTTCTGCTCCCAATTTCTGTTATTACACAATTAATTTTACTTCTTAATTACGTATTTTACATTAAAATGGAATTGTACTTAACTTATGGCACTTAAATCCCTGCTACAATACTACATTGAAAAAGTAAGTATTAACTTTCTAAGCATTAATCAAGCAATCTGCCTTCCTTTAGTTGATATTAAATTGTATTGTAATGTCATGACAGTGGAAATATGTTAATATTTAACAATGAAGCATCTAATCATAAAGCTAAGTCAAAAATAAGCTCGTTTTAATATGAATCTTCTTTTTAAAGCAAAATATGAAATGAAAATCAAACTGAGTATGGCTTTATAAATTACCTTGCCATGCCCCTTTGCTTTGATATTTACAAATTTAAAATTCAATGACTTTTCATTTTGAAAAACTAGTGTGGGCTCTCCTATATAACCCAACCCTAGTGATTCCACAAAAGTAAGAGGAAGACTCTGGTATCCCAGAATCTAGCAGCAATTAAAACTCCCTAAGGAAGCAGAATATGTGGGAGATAACCACAGCTTAGAAAAGGAGAAAATGTTACTGATGGAAAAGGGGATACAAACACTTTCCATCCCTCTCTGTCGCTTTGTTCCACATTGCCTACTTTGCCTAATTACAGGTGAAGAGAGTAGCAATGTCAGACCACAGCCAGGTTGGCAGGGAAACATGAGGGCATCCCTGGATCCTAGCATCACTGTAGCAAGTGTAGCTAAACTGGCCCACACCTGAGAACTTGGTTTTTTACATCATCCAAGGCTTGAAACAAAATGCAATCTTTATCCTTTTCCTGGAGCTCTCCTGTCACTCTGCTTTTTAAACACCAGGAAGAGAAACTGTGTCAAAGGGTTCAACACCTTCCCTGAGGTAATATTATTGGTCATAAAATCTGAAAATTGAAAGGAAATATGAGATAAGGATGGAAAATAGTGTATAACCAGTGAAATTTCAAGCTCTAGAGAAACAAACAGGAAAATAAGTAATATATAATAGAGTCCCTTACAAAACAGAACTTGGTACAGAACTTATGTTCTAACACTACTGAAATGTGAAATCTCAGTGCAATATGAGTGTTGGCAAAAAGTGAGATAGCTAAGTGTAGGAAGCAAACACAATGTGATGCATTATCATATTGACCATGTTGGTATATCCATTTACCCTCCATAAGTTCCTTCTCAACTCAGAGGACAAAAATGGCATTCCATGTCTCTGATGTCAGTGTCAGCTTGGACCCCATATCAAACAGTCCTCAAAATGTTCTCAGATTCTGGCAAATGGCTACAGATAGTGGTGGAAGCATTAACGCATGGATTTTTCAAAGGGCATGATAGTACCCTTAAGGAGTCAATGACTGGTTCTTTGTGGGGGTGGGAGAGAGGCTGCAAAATATTCTTACACTTAAGTAAGATGTACATATAGAAAGAGCAGATATACAGTTAGGGCCAGCTGCCTTATTTGGGATGCAGAGCCCCTGATTTAAAAAGTAGAGGGAAAGTGAAATTAAAGATACAAAAATATATGGTGTTTTCCTTTCATCCTCAGTCTAGCTCTGTACTTGTCAGGGTGCTTGCTTATTTTCTACTTAATTCATTCAAAGTAAAGAAAAAATAAATATTCAAATTTTGGGTTGAATTTTTCCATTCTTCTTTATACTATACAATCACAGCTTTAAATACAAACATAAGATCATTTAACTCCTTTGTGGAGTCACTAAAATTACACAATTTATATTTCACAGCCCATATATGCATATGTCTTACGTTTTTCTCAGAACACTAAAAATATTGGACAAAACTGTCTTCCAAAGTGGCTGTACCATTTCATATTCTCGCCAGCAATGAATAAGAATTCCTGTTGTTCCACATCCACTCCAGCATTTGGTGTTGTCAGTGTTCCAGATTTTGGACATTCTAATAGGTGTGATCCCTTAAACCTTACTCCCATCTGTTCCTCATTTTAATTGCTTCTGAAATCTTAAGAAGTTGTAATGTTGCTGAATGATTACTATCCAGTTTACCAGAGCTTGGGAGTCCATATTGCTATCAAATGTGTAAGAAATCAGGCTCCAAAATTTCAGCTTCAGATGTTGTTTTCTAGAAACATTTCTAATTGTCTTAGTTCAGGCTTCCAAGAAAACAAAGCCTGGAGCAACACTTATACTTTAACTTTCTAATAAGAAGTGCAATTTCAATGCAGCGAGAACAAAGGAAAAGAGAAAGTGGATGAGAGCAAGAAGTAAACACAAGGTGGTGTATTTCCACACTGGTCAGTGTCTCACAAAAACTATGAAAGGGCTATTCTTGGTACTCTCATTCTCTGGTCCCCAATATGAGGTTTCATATGGGCTGTTAGAATATTTGATCAGAAAAAGGAAGGGAGTGGTGATTTATGTACGGGTTCTTTTCTATCTCTATTGATCAAACATTTACCTTTAGGAAGCCAATGCCACACAAGTTTCCATCACCTGGCTTTTTCACCAACTGTTTAAGAATTAATACACTATTCTTTTGGATGTGGCATTTCACTTGAGTGAAGAAGTCACTGGAATAGTGAGAAACTTCTGGTATGCAGATGGTCTATCTTGGACAGCTAAGAAGCATGGATAAAAGGACTTGCAACCAGGGAGGCAACTGAAATGGAGCAAGTAGTCAAGGGCCTCAGAGACCCTGAGGACAAGAGAATCTGATTAGGTGAAGGATCTGGGTCTCATATAAAGGGTAGGCTGAATTACATGACCTGTCAAGGCACAAATTCAAGCAAATGAAAATGTATATACTGAGAAAAATAAGAGAAAATGGGAAACATGAAATAACAAGCAGATAAAAACGAACAAATGGGAGATAAAAATTTGGAAATGTATAAATGCTCAAAGAAAGAAAAAAAATGGATGGGTTGAAAAAGTCCAAAGTACAGAATTTCAGACATTCCAAAGTAAAGAAATTATAAGGATATACATATACCCACATTAATAACTGGAAAATGATCTTCAGACAAAAAGCATTTGTAGAGATTTGTAGGGTCATTTCAAAATGATAAAAAGTTTATTTCATTAGGAAAACAAACTTTTTTTTCTTCTTAGGGCCGCACCCACTGCACTTGGAAGTTCACAGGCTAGGGGTCAAATCGGAGCTATAGCTGCTGGCCTACACCACAGCCACAGCAATGCCAGGTCCAAGTAGCATCTGCGACCTACACCACAGCTCACAACAACCAACACTGGATCCTCAACCCAGTGAAAAGGGCCGGGGATCAAATCCTCATCCTCATGGATACTTGTCAGGTTTGTTACTGCTAAGCCACAACTGAACTCCCAGAAAAACAAACTATTTTGAATTTACATGTCTCTAATGATATAATCTCAACATGAAAAATTTAAAATATATTACCCTGCATTTTGTGAGACTACAATGAGAACCTGAGAAAGAGAGGGTTAACAGCATTTTCTTTAAAACTCAGTTTTCCTTTCTCCTGGAAAATTTGTTGATTCCAGGGCTACCTTTTGGAAAAAAATGCATATTTTCAGAAACCTAGAAGATACCATTTTAACCAAATGAGAAGGGTTAACATCACAAGTGCATCATTACTTACTGACACAATGTACTTCCTAACAGATACATTGAGAAGGACCCAACTTCACTTATATGACATACATATACTTGCTGAAAAGCAAATTTATATGCTTTTCTCAATATTTCCCTCCAGTTTTACAAAACATATAAGTTAAAATCCCTAGCTGCAAGTATTTCCAGTGGTTCTGTCTCTCCGTATAATAACTGTGCAAGGTTTTTCTGACAGGCTCTGATTCAGGAGAATAAATGAGGTGAGTTTCTTTCAAGAAGCATAGATAGCTCATAGTCTCTGAGTATGACTTTCAGGTATTTGGACTGTTGCTCTTTCAACCCTGTGCATTTCTTGGTCAATACCAGTCTTTATAAGATCTTTCTGCAGGGGAAGCCCGTGGAGTCCCGTGAGTCCAGATCTCAGGAAGAAAGCTCAGACTCTTCTTTCATTAGTCATCCTGTCTTCTAAAGACTCAAAGAACTATGCATTGGATGGTGTCCTCAGGCCTTCTTAAGACAGATTTCTTCATTACCAACTACTCATTTCTTTTCATTTTAAATGTGTTTTTTCTTTGAGAAATGCTACCATGCTGATACAGAAATAATAAAGGGGGGAAATAAATTATAAAGCACTCTTTTTATAGATGATGTTCAAATACTGTGGTCTTTTAAAGAAGATACCTTGTTTGATAAAATGTACAAGGAATAAAAACAAAATATAAACCAATCATTACTTGTAGATATGATGTTGTACATTAAAAAGTTCAAAGTATTTACTGATATAATAAGAAGGTAGATGAGCAAAATTGTGAGATAGGTCAATATACAGAAAATATATCAGCTGAATTGATTATAAACTAGCAGCAAAAATTTTAAAAATGAAATATTAAATGATACCATTTAGAATAGCGTAAAAATTATCAAATGCAAAACCACAATGAAATACTATTACATGCTTATTAGAATTAAACCAAATAAAAACATCAAATGTTGGTGAGGATGTGGTGCAACTAGTACTCCTACAATTGCTCATTAGAGAAGAAAGTACTAGAACTAATCTGGCAATAGCTTTGGTGATGTTTTGTAAACTAACTAGTCAGCTTTCCTAATCCCTTATAAGTCCACTTCTAAATATTTATTCGACAAAAGTCAAAGTATATGTCCACACAAAGGCTTGGGCTAGAATGTGTATAGCAATTTAATTCATAGTAGGATAAAACTGGAATTAGCCATACACAGGAGAATGGATAAGTAAAGAGTGTTATATCAATACAATGAAATATTGTTAAGCATAAAAAGGAACAAGGTAATAGTATACAGAATTACATGAATAAGTATAATTTTAGTTTAAAGATGCCAGGTGCAAAATAGTCCCTAATGTATGATTCCATTTATTTTTTTTATATAATAAAAAATAGTAAGTGGATGACTGAGAGTAGGCAGAAGATACATTTCTAGGGTGATGGAAGAAATATTCTATATCTTAATAGGATTATGGTTCATACCAAATATAAGATTTACCTTAAAAATGAATGGTTTTAAAAAAGACTGTTAAACTATAATTAGAAGTTAGTAGGTTTGCTTTAGATACTATCATGGACTAGAAATTTTGAAAACCATTTCTTCTATATTTTAAGTTGATTAAATGAGGAAACATGTTGAAGATAATGTTAGATAAGATTTTACTATTAGAGAAGTGACTTATATATGTGGAAAACACATTTCCTTTGGTTTCTAAATATTATTTTTCACTATAGGTTATCAGGGTTCCTTGAGAAAATCACGATTCTAAGATGTGACAGAGAAAATACAGAAATGAGTCCAGAAGCCATTTATAGTTTAAAAAAAGCAGCTATCTATATCTAATATGTTAAAGAATACTCAAGACCTTTATAAAGAAAACTACAAAATACCACTCAGAGAAAAATAATAAATAACTAAATAATTGGGAGGATATAACATATTCAAAAGATTGAATTAGTCAATTTTTTTGTTCTTTTTAGGGCCATACCCACGGCATATGGAGGTTCCCAGCCTAGGCGTCTAATCAGGGTTACAGCTGCCAGCCTATGTCACAGCCACAGCAACGCCAGATCCAAGCTGCATCTGCAATCTACACCACAGCTCACGGCAATGCCGGATCCTTAACTGACTGAGTGAGGCCAGATATTGAACCTGCAACCTCATTGTTCCAAGTGGGATTCATTTCCACTGCACCACAAAGGGAATTCACCTTCTCCCAGAAACACATTTTTAAAAAATCTACATAGAGAACAATTAGCACAGACCAAACACTGAATGCTAGCAGAAGACCTCAGACTTCCAAAATGGGCAAGAAACCCTCCACATAACTGGATAGAACAAAAGAAAAAGAGAGAGAGAGAGAGAGAGAGAGAGAGAAGGGGAAGAAAAAAAAAAAAGAAATCAGGACAGGACCATCACTCCTGAGAGGGAGATGTGAAAGAGGAAAGGAATCCACAACCTGGGAGGCCACCTAATTGACAAGGAGATTAGCTGGATGGAGGGGAGCCACAAAGCCACAGAGAAAAGCACAGCAGCCAGTCTGAGGAGTCAAAGCAACGAAAGGGCCACACAGATAATGGGTACCACCATCAGGCAAACCACAGCCTGAGACACTGGGGCAGGCACTGTGTGCTGAGGCCTGGGCTTCAAAGTCAGTTCCAGGGAGAGAACTAGGGTTGGCTATGTGGAAACCACATAAGGGGGCTAGAGAGTGGTATGCGATGGGCTGGGAAGCAGTGTACCACAGCAGAAGGAACACAGGAGGAGGTCTGGGCCCACAGGAGAAGCAGGGTACCACGCTGGGGAAGGCAAGAGGAAAATGGGTGGGACTGCCAAAGGAACCACTTTCTCTGTGCATTCATGGGCTCTCTGCAAGCAGGGCATCTCCTGCATGGGCAACAGGTCAGGTGCAAACTGCTACAGCCATCCTGGATTCCTGAAGTGGGCATGAACCGCCTCTGAGGGTCCCATGAACAGGCCCTGCCTATGGTCCCAGCCACCTCAGGGTTATGGCAGAGGGCCTGACAACTGAAAACCACCTGTCACCCTCACCTCCCTGGGAAGGCACACACCCCACATTTGCTCTTGCTATGGGTTCTGGGCACCATCCCCACAGCCCGAAGTGTCACTGCCCTTGCCAACGGCCCTGCAATCAGAAGCAGCCTGCTGCCCCCATCTCCCCACGGGTCCCCACCACTGCCAAGGGCCCAGCAACCAGATGCCACCTGTAGGCACCACCCAGGAACCACACAAAGACCATACACTTCCACATCCCCAATGGAGGGGATAACAGCCTGAATACATTGAGGAAAGAGTCAGCAAGTATCCAAACCAAAAGCAGCCCTCATGCCCCCCAAAAAAGAAAAAAAAAGGTAAACCTGCACAAGCTATCTTGGGACACTGCCCCATATAAATAGCCCTCCAAGACTACAATAGATAATTGTTTTCACTAAACTCACAGAATAAGAAAAATATAAGCAAATATAGAAGCACAGGAACCATTCCCATTTAAAAGAACAGGAGAATTCCCCTAAGGGAGCAAACAATGAAACAGACCTATGCAGTCTAAAAGACATCTAGTTAAAAAAAAAAAGTAATGAAAACAGTGAAGGAATTAAGAACTGACATCAAAATTAACATAGATTACTTTAGAAAGGAACTAGAATCTACAAGGAAGAGCCAAGAAAAATTAGAAAATTCATTTGCAGAGATGAAAGCTGAATTTAAGGCATTAAACAGCAGAATGAAAAATACAGAGTAATTAATAAGTGACTTGGGGATAAAACAATGGAAATCATCCAATCAGGACAACAGACAGAAAGCCAAATTAATAAAATGAAAGCAATATAAGCTCTAGGGGCAATACAAAGCATTCCAATCTATGCATTAGAGGGATTCCAGAAGGAGAAGTAAAACAAAAGGTGATTGAAAATATATTTGAAGAAATTATGAATAAAAACTTTCCAAATCTAAAGAAGGAAACAGATATCCAGACACAGGAAGCACAGAGGGCCCCAAACAAGTTGAACCCAAATAAACCTATACCAAGGCATATATAGTAAAAACGTCGAAAGTTAAATATAAGGAGAGGATTCTAAAGGCAGAAAGGGAAAAGCAAAGACAATTATAAGGGAAACCCTATAAAGGCTATCAGCTGATTTCTCTACAGAAATACTATAGGCCAGAAAACAGTGGCAAGATACATTCAAAGTTCTAAAAGAGAAATTTTTTGCAGCCTAGAATACCGTACTCAGCAAGATTATCATTTAAAATAGAAGAAGAAATAATGAACTTCTCCAACAAACAAAAGCTGAAAGAGTACAGTATTATTAAATCCATTATCAAAGAAATATTTAAAGTTCTCCTCTAAATAGGAAAGAATTAAGAAGAAATAGAATGGAGGAAATCACAAGTGGAAAGTAATCACTGAAATAAGCCAGTCTACAGATAAACAAAAAAAGCCTCCTTGTGAAAGAAATGATAAACACAAGGAACAGCAAAGGACAAACACAAATATTTTAAAAAGTCATAAAATGTGGGGAAGGAGAGGTAGAAAAATATAGACTCTTTTATTTAGAATGTCTTTGAGCCTACATGTTTGAAAAACAGGGCAACTACAAATCAAAAACAAACAATACATTCACAAAAACCAAAAAGAAGAGGATATAAAGATAAGATAAAAGAAATCATTCAACCAAAAAAAGGAAAAAGAACAAAGAAACATAGAAACAACTGGTTTAAAACAAGGTTTAAAAAGGCAATAAATTTATATTTTTCAGTAATTATCTTAAATGTCAACGTACTGAATGCTCCAACCAAAAGACACAGAGTGGCAGACTGGTTAAAAAACAAGAGCCTACAATATGCTGACATGCTGCCTACAAGAGACACCCACCTTAGGGCAAAAACACATATAAATTGAAGGTGAGGGGATGGGGAAAGATATTTCATGGGACTGGAAATGACAGGAAAGTGGGAGTCACAATACTTATGTCATACAAAATAGACTTTAAAACAAAAGCCATAAAAAAAGATAAATAAGGACACTATTTAATTATAAAAGGATCAATTTAAGAAGAGGATATTACACTCATCAACATATATGGAACAAACACAGGAGCACCCAAATTCATAAAACAAATACTAATAGACATAAAGGGGAAAATTGATGGGAATACAGTAATAGTAGGAGACTTCAACATCAAAATTAGAAACACTTTGTTGCATAAATAAGTCAACAAAACCCTGTTAAGCAAATGAAAAGAGAAATCATTCTCTAATAAAAGCGATCAAGAACTTTTGGAGACGTGGTTGAGTCTGAGATGGGTCTGGAGCATGAAGCAGTGTCTGAAAATAAGGAAATATTCAAAAGAGTATGGAGACATGACAAAATGGCACAGAAAGCAACCTGGGGTGGGGGGAATACTCAAAGGGTAAAGCTAGAAAATTCTGGGCAAAAAATTAAATAATGGTCACATTGGATTATAACCCAGAAAATAAATATTTATGAGCCCCATACGTCTCTAAATAAATAAGTAAATAAATGGGGGAGAATCAATATCTCTTCCTCACAAAATAATCCCAAATAATACATATAGAAAGAGGGAAATAGAAAATTATCACTCAAATACCAAAGTAGTATTTTTAAAGATGCAATTTTTTAAAAAAGTTTATTATAGTTGATTTACAGTGTTCTGTCAATTTCTGCTGTACACCAGTGACCCAGTTATACTTATATATGCATTCTTTTTCTCACATTTTCCGCCATTATGTTCCATTACAAGTGATTAGATGGATATAGTTCCCTTGTGCTATACAGTAGCAAAGCAGGAATTTTTTAGCCCAGATCCGATCTGAATTCTAAGATTGGTTGGCAAAATTAAAGGACAAACAAGATATGTACATGGTCTCCATGCTTCTCCCTTGATCTATTTATTAGGACAAAGGAGAAAATAATAGTCATACAGTGAAGAAACCTGGAAAGTCCTATCTTAAGCCAGTGAGCAAGGCTAACATTAGTAATGGCATATTGTCATCATATTACTCCTGATATAAAGCATGAGAAGTGGATCTCACTTCACTGGTTTTCTTTCCAAAAATGCATAACTTCAGTCTAATGGTGATAAAACATTAGTTAAACCCAAAATGATGAATAGCCTACAAAATAACTGGCCAAGACTCTTTCAAAATATCAAGGTCATAGCAGACAGAGAAAGATTTAGGAACTGGATGAGATTTAGATGGAGGAGACTGAGGAAACATGATAAATAAGTGTATTATGGGATCTTATACTAGATCCTGGAACAGGAAAAAAACATAGAAAATTTGGCAACATATGAATAAAGTATGTAATTTAATAATATTGATGTAGTAACATTAATTTGTTGGTTATGCTAATCATATTATAATTACACAAAAATGTTAACATGGATGTAGAGTATATGCACATTTTCTGTACTCTTTTTGCAACTTTTCTGTCCAGACTAACACTTAAAAATTTAAAAATTTAAGGAAGTACATCAATACATATAAAAGTGAAACACTAGAAATATATATGTAATACCAAAACTAAACAAAAACATCAGAAAGTGAGTGTGTGTGTATATATATACATATAGATAGACAGACAGACAGACAGACAGATAGAGAAAGAGAGAGAGAAGGAGTATAACCAGAGATAAAGAAAGGCATTTTGTTTCATATGTTCAGCTTCATCAATTTCTCTAAGTATTTCTTGTGTACTTGAAAAGAATAATTTGCTATTAGTAATTAGTTATATTGAATTGAACATTGAACACCCACTAGAATGGCTCAAATTTAAGACTGATAATACAAAATCATACAATATCAAAGGCTGGCAAGTTTTTGCATCAGTTAGAACTTTCATATATTGCTGGTGGGAAGGCAAAAACAAATGTTACAGCCAGTTGGAACATAGTTTTTTATTCCTCATAAAGTTAAACTTATATATATAGCATACAAGGGAGTGATTTCACTTCAAGTTATGTTCAGAAGAGAAATGAATACATGTATACTCCAAAACACTGATATTGAATGGTTGTAGCAACTTTACGCACAGTATACAAAAACCTGAAATGGAACAAATATACATTAACAAGTGAGTGGATTAACACATTGAGAGGTGATCTGTACAATGGAATACTACTCAGAAATTTTGAGATGGACAACTACTTGATAGACAGTTGAAAAGAACTGGAGATAAAGGAGGCTTGAGGTCAACAGCCAATTAGCATTACCAGAGCTACTTTTAAAGCAAAAATATCTCGGCAAAGAAAGCACAGAAACAAAACATAAGCAGTTTGTCACTGTGCCTGCTTCCTGCTTTAACTGGAAAAATTAGCAATGTCTACACCAATACTAGATCTGGGTTATTCAAACCCTAACCAGATATAAACAGAAATTGATAGAGGATAATATTAATTGAATTTTAAAAATAATTTCCTTGTTAAATGAAGAATGAAAGTAATTTTAATTATATTCCATATCTCTTGGATAATGTATTTACTAAGGTATATCAAATATTATTATCTACTATATATCTGGTATTTTATAATTTGAGAATATAAGAGTAAATGAGATGCAATTTCATATATTTCCAAGGGTATTATCTAATTACAGAAACATGTTTTAACTAATAGTGTCTCTCAGCCTTTCTGTCTGTTTCTCTTTCTCTTTCATACATGCACACGCGCACACACACTTACACACATATATGCATATATAAAAGGTACACTATTAAAAAAATTCCTTCTGTGAATTGTATATATTCCAAACTCACATCAAAATCTTATCATCTTCAGCATCTTGTGAAATACAAATTTTGATCCCACACTTGTCGAACTTCCTTACTTTCCTACATGCCTTATAATGATGGACAAATAGAAATGAAAGTGCACAGCTTCCCTTTCACTGTTTAATGAAGTCAACATAGCCAACTACCAGTTTTTGAGGCTGAGATATTAGATGAAGCTTGTAGATCCATCTCAGGGCTTGCTGTTGATTGAAACATGAAGGATGAAACTTCAAACTCAATACTGAAAGAGAGAAATGATTCATGCTACTTCATCAAAAGACAAGGTGAGATTTTGTCATTAATGAGACATAGGTTTAGTCTCCTTTAAAACTGAAATGCAAAATATTTCTAAGTGTTAATGAAACTAGTTTAATGATATTTTTAGAGTTTCAAATGTATTTGATCTGCCAAATGTATTTTGATCTTGTGTGAAAATATGAGTTTCTGAAATACTGAAATTTTTTGAAATTCAGATATTAGCTGCTGTGTGTCTATACAAATAATAAAGAAGAGCCTAACCTTCCAGCTCTATTTAGTTTTCTCCTCTTGCAGCAAAGAGAAAGCTGACCAACAAGCCCCTTTCATTATCTATTCATTAGCCAGAGTTTATGACTAGAAACATTCAATTGTTTTGCCCATTTGCTTACAACCCAAAATGCTAACGCTGAGCTTTCTGCTTCTTTGCAAGACCAAAACTATTTTCAGATTGCTATACTGGATTAAATATTTTTACAAAGTAATTACAGAGCTATGATAGGAAAACAAAAATATTCTGAATTTTATGGGGACTCAAAGGTTTATAAGTTAATCAGTCCAGCATTAAAACACGTTTTAGAGAAAGACAGATTAAGATGGCATAGATATTACCTCTATGAACATATAAAAAATATACATACAATCAGAACAATTCTCACTTAAAATTAATTGGAAACTGGTAGAAAGACTCCTATACAACCAAGGGTGTAAGAAAAATCCACACAGAATTAGGTAGGAAAGAAAGAGGTGTGATAAAGATTAGATAGAAAAGATATAGGAGTTCCTGTCGTGATGCAGTGGAAGCGAATCAGACTAGGAACCATGAGGTTGCAGGTTTGATCCCTGGCCTCGCTCAGTGGTTTAAGGATTCAGCATTGCCATGAGCTGTGGTGTAGGTCACAGACGGGGCTCAAATCTGGCATTGGCTGTGGTGTAGGCCAGCAGCTATAGCTCCGATTAGACCCCTAGCCTGGGAACCTCCATATGCCATGGGTGCAGCCCTAAAAAGAAAAAAAAAAAAGCCCTAACATAAACACAAGTACCTATGGTCAATTAATCTGAGACAACAGAGGCAAGAATGTACAACAGTCTCTTTAATAAATGGTGCTGCGAAAACTGAACAGCTACATGTATAAGAATGAAATTGGCATAAATCACAGCAATATCTTGTTTGAATAACCTCCTAGAATAATGACAACAAACACAAAAATAAACCAATGGGACCTAATTAAACTTACACGTTTTTGCACAGCAAAGGAAACCATTACACAAGATGAAATGACAGCTCACAGAATGGGAGAAAGTCTTTGCAAATGATGCAACTGACAAGGCCTAATCTCCAAAATATATAAACAACTCATACAACAAACAACCCAATCAAAAAAATGGCTAGAACACCTAAACAGACATTTCTCCAAAGAAGACATACAGACAGCCAATAGGCACCAGAAAGGGTGCTCAATATCACTAATTATTAGAGAAATACAAATCAAAATTATAATGAGGTACCACAACACACTGGTCAGAATGGCCATCATCAACAAGTCTACAAATAACAAATGCTGGAGAGGGTATGGAGAAAAGGGAATCCTCTTTCACTGTTGATGGGAATGTTTATTGGTACAACCACAATGAAATACACTATGGAGGTTTCTTAGAAAACTAAATATAGAACTACCATATGATCCATCAATCCCACTCCTGGGCATATATGCAGACAAAATTTTCATTGCAAAAGGTACACACACCACTATATTCATAGCAGCACTATCCACAAGAGTCAAGATATGGAAACAATGTAAATGTCCATCAACACCTGAATGTATTAAGAAGATGTGTTACATATACACAATGGAATACTACTCAGCCATTAAAACTGAAGTAATCATTTGCAGCAACATGGATGGAATTAGTGACTCACATACTAAGTGAAGTAAGTCAGAAAGAGAAATTCAAATACCAAATAATATCACCTATATGTGGAATATAATATATGGCACAAATGAACCTGTCTGTAAAACAGAAACATACTCACAGACATGGAGAACAGACATGTGGGTGCCAAGAAGAAGTGGGGATGGAGTGTGATTGATGGAGTTTGGAGTTGGAAGATGAAAACTATTACATTTTGAACGGACAAGCAATGAGGCCCTACTGTACAGCACAAGGAACTATATGCAGTATTTTGGGATAAAACATAAATGATGGAAGATAGTATGTGAAAAATTATACACACACATATACACTGGGTCATTATGCTGTACAGCAGAAATTGACACAACACCATAAATCAACTATACCTTAATAAAATACAAAATTAAAAAAATTACAATTAAAAAATGGTGGAGAGGACACCAAAATAGTGGACCCCATGTACATTTTTGGTAGGAATGTAAGTTGTTGAAGTCACTGTGGGAAACAAAACTAAAGTCCTCAACAAACTAAAAAACAGAACTACCATGTGGTCCAGCGATTCCACTCCTGGGTATATATCCAATGAAAATGAAAATACTAGTTCAAAAAAATACATGCACTTCAAGTGCATAGCAGCATTATTTCTAAGACATGGAAGCAACATAAGTGTCTATCGACAGATGAATGGATAAAGATATGGCATATATATGTCTATAATATATACATATAATACATATAATATATACACACAAATAATGCAATATTAGCCATAAAAAGATAACATTCTGCCATTTGCAATAACATGGATTGACCTAGACAGTGTTATGCTTAGTGAAATAAGTCTGGTAGAGAAAGGCTGTATCTACAAATGCTATGACTCTTTACTGAACCACATATGATTATTTGCTTATAGTTTATTTATGGATTCTTTCACTGTCATACATATCAAGTTAATCACACACATCTGAAGTTTTTCCTTCCTAAGTTGGTATTCACTGAGTGAACAAATTGTATGGCAATAGCATTGTTTCACAGACCTTTGTAGGGAATCTTTATTCTTCCTAGATAAGTACTCTCAAGAAAGATTAAACTTGGTTTGCAAAAAGGTATATAAATTGAAAATGAACTTATAAGGTCTTGTTCACAAGCATCCATGACTTCTTTCCACAGACTTTAGAAGGTGATATGAATCCTAAATTGTATACTTCAGTGGGGCATTCAAAATAATCTCCTCTAGTTGGGATGAGAAGTCTTGGGCCCACATGATTGAATTATATGAGGAAAAGACCAGTATCAAATTCATTGCAACAATTCTTTCTATATTTTGTTTCTAAAATAATTCTATGTATTACTTCTTTCAAAAATTTTGAAGTTGTACAACTGAATGGAAATAACTTCATGCTAAGGAGTGTAATTTGTATCCACAGGTGGTAAATCACATAGCAAAAATATCAGTAAACCTGAATTCAGAAATGTCATGTATTCATTCTGCCTTTACAGCTAAGAATTGTTGTGACCCTATGAAAGTAATTTTATCTCATGTACCTTTATTAATTCGTGTATAAAATAAAAGCACTGCACCAGAAATGCTTTCTGATTGTATGTTTTTAAAGCATTCTAGAGATGTCATTCCAAATCAGTATAAAATCAATGAGGGAGAAATAACGTCCTACAGTGATGCGAATATAAGTACAAACTGTACTGTGATGATGCTTTGTTCAAGTAACATGCCTGGCTAATCAAAGAAAAACACATTTTCCTTATGATCACTTTTCTTTTGTTGTATCCACTCAGATATTAATCTAGAAAGTAATGTGAGACTATATTTTTATTTTTCTTTCATATGTTTGACCTTTGATAGTCCTCTTTTTTCTTAATTTTCCTAAAGAGAAAGTTGCTGAATTTATAAATTAACATGAGGACATGTACAATTGAATGTGCTTTTCCATTTTCAGTGACCTTTTCCTGGTGAGTGCATTAAAGTGCGTTGTCAGTGACACTCAGGAGCTGCTCAGGAGAGACGGTGAGTCCAGGAATTTCTAAAAGGTCAGAGATTTTATTGCAGTTCATTGGACAGTTTTTTTTTCCTTACTTTGAAACTACTCCATAAAACCCATTGTTAATAAATGGTTTGTCATAGATTCATTTATATAACTTCAATCTTCACACCCAATTATTTACTATTGTAATTAAATCACTTAAGAAAATTATATTTCATCATTAAGGATAATAATCCAATAAGAGGAGACATATCCAGAGGATATCAAAAATTTGAAACAAGTCATCTAACCTCTAAGTGGATCTAATCTTCTATTTTGTCTACCATGATCCAAGGGTACTGATTTAATTATACATTTTGTTTGTTTGTTTAGTTATATCAACTACTTGATTGGGTTATCCATAAATTTAAAGCAAATTGTATAATGTTCTAGATGAATAAAATATATCAACTTGTTTTTAGATTGTAAGTCAGATTCACATTTATTTTAAAAATCTAGAAAATGATCTAACTTACTTTCTGTATACTCTCTCATGGGTTTCATAAAATTGGTTGAATATTTTAGTTTGCCAAACTTGTAATTCTCAACACAATTTTTATAATTAAAAACATTAAAAATAATATAATTTTATCATTTAATTATGTTGTCAAGATAAACCACCCTCAAATTAATGACTACAGAGATATTTTATTATTGAGTCAGTACTGAAATTTAAAATTCACATATCATTTTAAATGCTTATTCTAAATATCCTATATCTAAATTTAGTTATCACCATTAGTAACAGTGCCCAATTTATAATTTTTATCTTCATTAGTGATACTAATTAGAGCTTGAATTCTTCAGTGATATTGTATGAATGCCTGCAGGAGTGTTTATTGGGTAAGGGTTTTGTCTTTGTTGACCTTTTTCTATAACTTTTAGAAATCCACAGAAGAATTATTTATTTTTTAAAACAGTTCATTTTATGACTCGAATAAGAATAAAATGTCTCTCTCCAAAAAATGACTTAATTTGGATTTAATAGTTCTGTTGAAATTATAATCGCTTTAACAGGTAATAAATCCTAATGATCAATTTAATGAGAAAATTTATACTAAAATCTCTCATTTTTATTGACATTGATTGCAAGACCTAAGATACACCATTTCTATGCACCACTAAGATCGCTTCTCAGCCTTTTGGCTAAGATCAAGTGTAGTATCTATGCACCACTAAGAAAGAAAGCAAAACCAATACATAAACGACCACTTTGTGAGCTACAATAAATACATTAGAAAATGAAAAGTGTGCATTTCATTTTACAGCCAATTAGTGATAGTATTTTTCCTTCCTATTTTACACATAAGATAACTCTATGAGGAACATCAGGACTATATAACTTGTCTAATATTGCAGAGGTAGAGAGTGGCAGAGCTGCAGTCCAGCTCTAGGATGTCCCTACATTGTGTCAAATACAAAAAGAACCTCTATTAAACCTAGATCAGGAGTTCAAAACATTTGAAATAGGACAATAAGGCCAAACTGTCTGTGCTATAATAGAAACGGTTCTAGTATCTAACATAAGACCATAAACACAATCTTTTTCAAGGTGAATTTAAAAATTATCATACTACATATGAATGTTAGATATAATCAGCTGTAAAGATATTTTATGTCAATTAAAAATATTTAAGATGGTTGATGGAATGAAATTTAATTTAAATGAAACAGTGGAAAGTACTGACAAAAACAAGTAGGTTGCAAGACAGGATATATATTTATGATGCAACTTTGGTTAAAATGAATACATATATGCACATATACATTCAGATAAATCTCTAGAAGGGTATTTACTGTAGTGTGCTGGTACTTTACAATAACACCCTTTCAAAATTATTACTAAGAGTATGGCATGGGTAGGAGGATAAAAGATAAAACTGAGCAGAAAATGAGGTTAAAACAATAGCTAATTATACAAAATAAAAATAAAAATTTAGATATAAAAGTCCCAGATAATACAGAAGGTGACAAGGAACAAAGGAAATATAAACAAGCTATGCTTATTTGCATATTCACAGAATAATTTAGATACTGAAAGTAAATGTCCAACTCTTTCTCTCTGTATATATGATCAAGAATAATAGAAATGGGAAATAAATACATGTCAAAAATTCTTAAGTTTATGACTCCTCATTCCTGGTTCTGAATGTAACGAGCTTGACAGCTGCCTTTCAACCTAACAATGAGTAAAGGAGTAAAAAAAAACTGCATAGACTGAAAATTTAACAACTCTTTCTGGATATGTAAGAGAGAGAAATACAGGGGACAAACTGCTGTTCCCAAGATTGGAGAAACTAACAGCCTAATATAAGGAGTCAGAACTTCCTGGGAAAGACCAAATAAGTGGACAGCACTGCAAGATCAGTAGTGGGATAAGAAAACCTAACTCACTGGAGGCTCAGTGTGGACAAATCTCACAGTAAAAACTGTTACGGGACTCAGGCATAGAAGATCTAAGGTTTAGTGACTTTTAACTCATGGAGCCCAACCAGGTGGTTTTTTACACACACACACACACACACACATACACACACACACACATATATGCACACATATGCACACATACATATATACATATATATATTTAAATCTCCTTGTGCTTCTGATAGGGGAGGCGAAAGGGAAATACTTTTTTCTTTAATGTATCAGAGCATTCTTCTTCCTAATAAGACTTGTTCTCAGGAGAAACTAACAGGACTCTAAACCTGCTAGGTATTATCAGACTTTAACTCTTCCGTATAAAAAGAAAATCCCAACTCCAGTCAGTTCTGGCTTTCCACGTGGGAGAAGGGAAGTCTCCAACTCTAGCTTACTCTAGCCATTCTACTCCACTAAGGGATGAGCTGGATTGAGAAACATATGAAATTCACAGTCTAGGGGCATAAGCTCACTGAAACAGATGATAGAAGACGTCCCCTCTGCCCACACCTTACCACCACATTAGTAAAGTCCTATTTATAGCAGTCCTATTATAGGTTGGTCATTATATTTGGCTATCAATAAAAAATTAAAATGCATGTCAAAAGGCCAAAAACAATTTTAATAATAATAACTGTTCTGGTTATCCTATCCTTGTCTCACCATTGCATATGGAATGGAGTGCAGATGGGCAGAAAACATATCTTTTTAGTTCATAGATACCCAGAATAGATAGAGCTTTATCTGAACATGATGTAAGTCATACAATTCTGGTCCTTGTAACAGATGTCTTAGAGGGGTCTTTCAGGAGTTCTTGGATGCAAAGGAATGTGTTTTCCATGTAGGAGTAATGTCAAACATCATGGCAAATGGGCAGACTATGATGAAATGCAAAAATAAATCGCCATAAATTATTTCCTTCCCTAAATCCATGTCTCTTTGTAATGTAATTTTTATGCTCCTTCCATCAAAAGATGGAGACTGTTTCTTTAGCCTTCAAACTGGACTGGCTTTTTGACTCCCTTTGGCACGTCAAATAGAATCAAAGGGAAGCAATATTGCTTCTGTTCTGAACTCAGGAGACCTGAAGATGCTTTGCATGCTTTTGTTTACACTTCTGAAATTCTTCTGAGCTATTATATGTATGTGAACAAACCTAACTGAGGGTGAATAGTTTAGTAGACATTAGTTCCTGCCCAAAATATCCACAAGACGTTTGGGCCATACCAAAAGGTCCTTGATATTTGGTTCTATCCAAAACTATTTGGCATGGACCAAATGTAATATGGACATTTTTGGGCAAGACCAAATGTCCCAAAGAGGACAAGGAGCTGGGTGCAGATGCATCAGTGATCCCAGCCATGACAAGAACAACTGCCCAATGGAGTCTAGCCTAAATTATTAACATACAGACCTATGATTATAAATGGTTATTGTGACATGCCACTAAGTGCTTGGTTTGTTTATTACTAAAAAAAAAAAATACCAGCCAAAAAAACTTATATATGATATTCCCAGACAACATAAGAGAATCAATGATTATAATGATACAAAAAATAAAATAATTCCATATGGTAGCAGGATATAGACAAACTACAATAATTTATAGATACAGTTAAGGATAAAAAGTTTTTTTCTCTTTATGTTAGTTATAAGTGGCTAAGCTTCCTAGATATCTAATAAGAAAAGTGAAAAATTACCAGTGAAAACTTTTAAAAACTCCAACAATAATGTTAAAAACTGGAAAGACATCTTTGATTTTTAGACACAATAACTCACTAAAGATGTCATATGCTCCTAAATGATATAGTGATTTAAAACCATTTAAATAAAAATACCAATGTCTGGGACTAAGAAAATTGCTTCTGAAGTTTATATGTAAATTAAAGTTGTTTTGCTTTTTTTGTTTGTTTGTTTGCATCCATGGCATGTGGAAGTTCCCAGGCCAGGTATCAAACCTGAACCACAGCACTGAGAGAGCTGCAGCAATGACAATGCTGGACCCTTAAACAACTGTGCCACAAGGGAACCACCCCTTTTTTTCTTTTTTCTTTTCTCTTTTTGTTTACAGTTGTTTTAAAAATACAGAAAGTTTGGAAATTTAGAAAGCCATTTGGATAAAGGTGAGAGTGAAACAACACCTGACACCATTCCCCAGAATAATTTCCAAATGGATCTGAGATATAAATGTAAAGCAAGATTCTACTCATATGGGCTGTCTAAAGTAGTCAAACTCATAAAATGATATGGGCTGTCTAAGATAGTCAAACTCATAAAGTTAGGCTAGACTCCATTCGGCAGTTCTTCTTGTCATGGCTAGGATCACTGATGCATCTGCACCCAGATCCTTGTCCCCTTTGGGACATTTGGTCTTGGCCAAAAATATCCATATTACATTTGGTCCATGCCAAATGGTTTTGGACAGAACCAAATATCAAGGACATTTTGGTGTGGCCCAAATGTCTTGTGGATATTTTGGGCAGGAACTAATGTCTAGTAAACTATTTCTCTCTCCCATTAGCCTGTAGAAGAGTGGTTGCCACGGGCTAATGGGAGAGAGTAATTGGAAGTTACTAATCAAAGGTGGCATAAAGTTTCAGTTAAGCAAGATGAGTAAGCTCTAGCAATCTACTGTACAATACTATACCTAGGGTTAAAAACATGGTACTGAACAATTAAAGTTTTGTTAGCAGGGTAGAACTTAGGTTGCATTCTTATCACTATATATATAAAATGTAAAACAAAATATATTAGCGGTAGGGGAAGACATTTTAATATTTTGTTAAAATTTAGAAGCCATAAAAGAGACAATTTAATAACTTAAAAATCTTTTTAATATTTTCAAAAAGTGTCCATGAAAAGTAGATTAATAGGTTAATTTACCTAATATATAATGGATTTTTATAAAATAAAGAAAAATTTCTCCCAAATCCAAAATTATTATAGAAAAGTAGGTCCTCAGACACACAAAATAGTGAAGACATTTCACCAAATAAGATTTACAGTTATAACGTGTGAGAAGACATTCAACTTTCCTCATAATAAAACGTGCAGATACCATTTCTCTTAAAATCAGCCAAATAGTTAAAGCTGAACAATGCACTCTGTTGGCCAGGCTCTGAATGAAGCAGTAGTCTAAATTTGTCCATGCAGAAGTACAAAATTAGACCATACCTATGGAAGGGATTTGACAATTAATACAAATTTACACTTTCCTACTCCTAAGAATTCATCCTAACTATACACTCCATACTATGAAATAACATAAGCACAAGGTATTTTCAATGACATTATACATAAAAGCAGGTATTGGAAAAATATCAATATCCATTTATAGGAGACTGGGTATAACACTGTGATGGGTATCACACAATGGAGAACTTTGGAACTGTAAAAACAATTGGAAAGATCCATATGACTTTATAGGGACTAATTTCTAGGAAACAGATTTAAGTAAATAAAAATATTTAAAAATAAATGAAATCCCAGTTATCTCTTCATATTCTGGTTCAATGAGACACCTCCTGTAAATTGAAATAAATTTCTCTACTGAGTTTAAATTTCACATGGGTTTGGATACTTGCCCTCAAAGAACATCGTTTAATGCACTAAGAAAATTCTAAGTGTATAGAACAACATCCACTTTCATATTTGCCATTCCCCAAGGTAAGACAAAACCAAGAATAGGATTTTAAGAAATCATCTGTTCAATCTGATACAACCCCAACACCTACAAGTGCATTCAGCATTGATGGAAGCAATTTTCTAATTCCATTTTCTCTCATTTTCCCTGTCACTTTCCGTGTATGCTCTATGTCCACCTTGCCAAATGCCAACGTTTCCCTGACTGTCTGAGTTTCAAGTGATGAGAGCAAGGGTAATAGAACTTTATTCTCTCCAGCAGACCTACTGATATATTAATGTTGGAAGAAGTAGTAAAGAGGTTTAAAAAGTAGAAGAATATCCTAAAATAGAAGGCTTCTTGAAAATATACTGGAAAAGAAAAAAAATAAAATATGCTTTATTATTTTTTAAAGCCACATTTTGCTGATGGAAAATTGAATATTTTTGAGTAATTATAATGCTAGCTACTTCAAAGTGCTTACGGCAATGATGATTTACAGTGGCAATGAATCTATCACCTCTAGGCTGGACACGAGGGTCATATAGGAGAGGTGATTATAAGGTCCCGGAGTCATCAATTCTGACCTTTTAATGTCTAATGAGATATTAATGAGGCAGTTCAAATATCTAGACTAAAAACAACTTGGGTTATATCACATCCAAAGTTGGCGGAAAGAAATCAACTAGACAGTTCTTAAAAATGAATTCCCTTTCTATGATGACACTCAGTTAAGGTCAAACTCAAAGCATCTTTTTTTAGTAAATTCCCTAAGTTTTCCCACTCCACAAATGTAGTCTGCCTCTCTGAGATAGTATGTGCATTGCTCAAAAATCATCATGGCAAATTTCAAATTTATGAGTTTTAGAAAGAAATTTAGCTTCTATATATTCCTATGAAAATGATTCTGAGCAAATTTTAATTCCCTTTGCAGTTTCAAATCTTTTAGAAAATATCTATAGAATACCACCCAGTCACATCTTAATTGTTTACAACATTCACACTTTTGTGTACTGAAAAAAAAAAGCACGGAGTAAGAGCTGTAAGTTTTAATTTTATTTGAGGACTTTAGGACTATAGCCCAGGAGCCAGCATCTCAGATATAAGGAACTGCTTGAAAAAGTGTGTGTGTGTGTGTGTGTGTGTGTGTGTGTGTGTGTATGTGTATAACAATATATTTACATAGGAGAGACTAACTCACCAAAATGGCTTTAGCCCTCTCCTTAAAATATCATCTTCAGCTAAAGACAAAAGATGTTGAGGGTAATGGTTTTGGACTTCAAAAGGGAAAAAGGAAATTCACATGATGATAGAAAAGCAAACGTTGGTTGAGCCAAGGAGAGAAAATGGGATACACATCAATAGGAATTTTAGCAAACAAACTTTGTAAGTTCCTTCCTATCTGCACAACTTGTTAACATTGCAGTCATCATGGGGACAGCTCCTGTCCTTCACGTTCCTTTAGGCAGTTAGAGGGGAGGTCAAAGTGACTTCCTGAGTCTTTCTTTGGGCTTTGATTTTTTTTTTTTCAGCTTAAAATAATCTGCATGCTGGAGAAATCCAGGGTGGTGAATTTAGTTCCCCTACAGTTCTCTATCTTCTCTGATTAAAATATTTTAGTTTGTCAAATTATCATTCTCAAACAGCAAATACTACTTACATACCATTTTCATGTACGTCAAATTTCTAAACTAAAAACATCACTAACACTCATCAAAATTTGACTATTTAATTCTTTTCCAAACTTCAAAAATCAAGATATTAAGGAAACATTTGTGTTTAACTTTTTAAAAATCCTTATTTTTTCTGACTTGGAGAGTATTACTCTTTGATGTTTGTATTTTTAGAAAATGAGTAGGCTATTCTGTGTCTACAATTTTATCATCTCCTGAAAACTGAAAGTAAATACATTTAATGTGTTTCTGCAATGACTAGTGTAAGTACGTTCAAATGGGTTATCCAAAGGTTTATCCTAAACTTAAACCTGTAATGATGAAGAGTTCTGCAGCTGCACCAGATTTCTTAACATTCTCCAGTATCTGACTTGGGATAGGGATCAAATCTAATTTCACAGTTTGGTTAGAGAAAATAGCTACCATAGAGGAAAAAATAAATACTTAAATTAGCCTGAATCCTACTTCATCCATGCTATCCCTTGAGACTGAGCACAACAAGGTACTACCCACTCTCCATGCTCCCAGATTCATTCAAAATGAATATAAAGTGAGGAGAGGACTACATTGAGGGTTAGGGAATACTTCTTTTGGTCTCAACAGCAACTGAAATTTTCTAACTTTGCTGAGGTCTATGTTGTTTCTATGAAAATTGCTTAACAGTTCTAAGCAATACAAGCCCAGTTGTTCTGTAGAGGATTAACTAGTTTCATTCTGAGCATTGTAACTTACAAACCAACATGAACTTTGAGTTATATCAATAAATCTCTTGATTTTTTGACTGCCATAGAAATGAAAGTGATGATGAAAGGGATACAAATAATGTGCATGCCACTTACTTGGCATTTCCAGTTAATATGCAGTCACATGAAAATTATTTTAAATCCTTATTATCTGTCTGAACTCTATGCCATGCTTTCAGATAATTCCTGAAACAGCTCTCAGGACCATGCTTTTAAGGTGCTAAATTGTTATTATAATAGATATTTTCATTAAACCTGAGAAAGTTTTAGTGAGGCAGGCTCTCTCTAGAAATAACTGTAGATGAGAAAAGTGCAAGATCCCACCCTGCTGGCTTATTGAGTGCAGCGTAAGTAAATTAATCACTGTTGCTGCCTCTGACATGATAAAGTTGTTTGGCACAAATAAGGGCATATATAAAATTGATGGGCAATTTCTTTGGAATTACAATTGAGATGGGATGAGTTGCCATGTTTCCTTTTATGAAGCAATCTCACTAGTATTCTCTAGGGCCGAAATCCTTGTCAGATAATGTTAAACTCAGTCTTTGTTACTTGTTTAAAACATGCATATTTAGAGTATGCACCAGCTAAAGTCAGCCAAGAAATGTCAGATCCTATCCCTAATTATCCCAAATAGAGTTTATTCAAATAGTAGAGAAAGACCCCTGGAGTGGGACTTAGGAGTCTTGATTTATTATATCAGTGAGACCTGTATCACTCACTGTGTGATCTTTGCTAGAGCCTCAAACCTGCTTGGGCACTACTCTTTCATCTGTAAAAGCAAATGGTAAGGTTTAAGTCAATGGTTTTCTACCTTGGCGGGGGAAAAGTCTGAACCGTGTGACCCTAAAATGCATATATGTAAGTTCTAACCCCCATTACCTCAGAATATGATCTTATTTGGAGATAGGGTCTTTGCAGATATAATTAGTCAAGTTAATATGAGATCATCCTGGGGTACGTGGGCCAATATAATTGGTTTAAATTTGTAATGGCACTGAAGTGGGACAGCCAGTTAATCAGGGGTTGAGAAATGATATCATTAAAATGCCAATTCCACTTTGATAAATATCAAGTTTTATAAAAAGCATGACTTAACTACTCTTTAATGATAGGTATTACAAATTTTAAAAAGTGTTTTGCGGATTATACTTATTTTAAGTACTGAATAATCACAAGACAACTTATAAAATATTTTTTTTTTACTTTAGAAAAATCCGAGCATATTTTGACAAAGGTAAGACTATACTGTGGTAGGCTAAATAATGGTCCCCAAAGTTATCCAGGTTCTAAAACTTGGAGCTTGTGAATTTTATTTGCATGGCAATTGGGACTTTGCAGATATAATTAAATAAGGATCTTGAGACATTTATCATGGATTATCTGATTGGGCCCTCAATGTAACCACAAGCATCCTTATAAAAGTACTGAATAGGGACATTTAACTATAGAAGAAGTGTAAGAAATATGACGACTGAACAAGAGATTGGTGTGATGCAGAAAAGAAGTTATGAGCCCAGGAATGCCTGATTCTTCCAGAAGCTAGAAAAGGCAAAAACAGGATCCTTCTCAGAGGCTCCAGAGGGAATCAGCTCTGCCAACACATTGACTTTAGTCCAGGGGAACTAACTTCAGACTTCCCACCTCCAAAATGTCAGATAATAAATTGGTATTTTTTTAAGCCACTCAAAGTTACAACAGTAATAGGAAAGTAAATAAACATAACATTACTCACACACTTCTCCCTGATTTGGGATTCTTTTCCCATCCCACGAAATTCCCTCTCAGTCTAAGAAAATACTGGCAACTTTCAGTCAGTTGACTCCAGTTTTTTCCAACCCAAGGTGTTGCTTAAGAAAGAATGATTCACTGATAGATAGGACATCTTTCCTCTCTGCTCCATTGTGAAGAAAGCAGTTTTCCACTTATTTAACCTGGAGTAATGAATGTAAATACATACTGTGTATGTCAAGAATTACACACCAGGAATAAGCACCATGAAGAAGAAATATGGGAGTCATTGATAAACTAATATACAGTGAGAATCTACTACTACAAAGACTGTCATTTGGGTGGAGTGGCTTGTAAGGCCCTTCAAATCACACTACTTATATTAGGTGTAGAAATAGAGGCTTTTAAAATTCTCTGAGCCATTGAAAATATATTTATTGCAATAATGGTGCTCATTCTCTTTTCTAACCTAAAAGTAAGAACTCCATGAATTTTAAGAGATCTCAATACATCTGGAATCGATGGACAACACAGGTTATCCACCTGGTGACTCTCATTAATTAAAGTCAAACTAATTAAATGAATAAATTACCAAAAAAATAAAAAGCTATTTTCTGGCTTGATTCTCTCACTTTTTGCAGAACTATCCATTGTAGCAGATAATTCTCCCAAGAAAGGGTAAAAAGAAATCAGTTTTCTTTGAGGAGTTCAAGGTCTTGTTATAATATTGTGAAGTATTTTTTAAATGAAATGAACACTTTTATTCTGTTATTATAATAATATTACCACATTATGCTAGTAAAATGATAAAATATGAAGATCAGATCAAATGAATAAAAATCCAAGATAAAAAGAACATTTTAAAAATAGAGGAAAAAAAGATACATTACATAGAGAGAAAAACATAATGACTGTAAAATTCTTGGAAACAAAGCAAGCCAGAAGTTAATAAAACAGCATTTTTAAAGTGATAAATACCATGTCACACAAACTCAAAACCTTCTCCAAAGTGTCTGTTAATATTTTGAAAATCTTTTGAAGGGAAAATAATGTTTTTTTTCATTAGCTGACCTGTACTATACGAAATGTTGAAAGAAGCTCTTCAAGTGGAAAGTAAGTGATAGCAGATGGAAACTGGTTTTATCCACGAATGAAGAGTTCTAGAAATGGTAAATACATGATAAACATAAGACAGTTTTATCTTTATTTGATTTCCTTAAATGATGACTTTTTAAAGCAAAAATTACAACATGACATGTGTTTTACGACATGTTAAGGAGAATGTATGATGATAAGAGTCCAAAACATAGAATAGGCTACAGAAAGAATGATGCTAAGATTTTATCACACTATCCACTAAATATTACTATTCTATTCCACATAAAGGAAAATGTGATAATTCAAGTACCTTTATTTAAGCAGAGTATGCATTCCTTTTAGGTGAACTTGTAACATTCACTAGGAAATATCATATGCTAGTTCATAAAACAAATCTCAATAATGTCAGACAAAAATAAATTATAATTATAACAAAAAGACATGTAGAAGATCTCCAAACATCCAGAGATGGAAAGAACACTTTGAAGAAAGCCCATGGATCAAAGTAGAAATCACTAGGGATATAAGAAAATATGTTGATTTAAACACTATTGAAACACAAAACCAAAATTGTGAGATGACACTAACACAGTGATTAGAGGGAAAGCTATAATCTAAAATATTTATATTGGGAAACATAAAGGTCTAAGTCAATCATCTAAGCATTTGTCAAATGAAACTAGAAAAAGAATAAATAAAACTTTAGATAACAGGAGAAATGAAACAACAAATTAAAAAGGAAATCATTAAAATACCAGATAAAGGAGAAAAAAATAATGAAACAAAGTTATTTTTAATGATCAATAATATTGATAAGCCTCTATTTAGTCTAAGAAAAATAAAATTGATAAGATCCAAATGACCATAACAAGAATAAAGTCAGGACATCAGTGTAAGTTATAAAGATAACAAAAGAATACTTAGAGAATATTAAAATAATTTCATGATAAAATTTTAAAAAAATAATAAAAAGAAACAAGGAAAACAAAATATAAATAACAAAGAACACTGGGAAACAAGAAAAATGGTTCCCAGATGATATATTTAGGCCCAAACACATCAGGAATTTTGTTAAATAAATATGGTTTAATTCATCAAGATTTGATAACTTATTTGAAATTTTTGGAACATTTTCCAAAATTTTTGGAAAGATACCATTACTGAAACACATTCAAGAACAAATACAAATCTGAAGAGTCTGTAAATATATTAAAGATACTGAATTACAATTAAAGACTTGGCATAAAGTTAACCCCAAACTCAGACAGTTTTACTAGAAATTTCTATTAAACATTTATGGAAAAGATAACACTAATCCTACTAAAAAGTTTTTCTGAAAAAAAAGGGAGCAGGGAACATTTTCTAACTTATTTTAATAGGCTGGCATTGCCCTAATGTCAAAACTAGCAAAGTTATTACATGAAAATATATATAAATATATATATATAAACTTATTCATGAATATAGAGTCAAACATCCCTAGCAAAATAATAGCAAATTGAATCCAGCCATGTGTAATTAATCTTAGCAGTGAAAGGTCAGTCTGATATTAGAAAACCATGCCAATTTAATTTACCACTTTAACAGAATAAAGAAGGAAAAAAGATAATTTCAACTGATATTGAGAAAGCATTTATCAAAATTATACCTATTTATGATAAAAAGTCTCAGAAAACTAGAGAAAACAAAAGGTATCTACCAAAAAAAAAATAGTGAACATCTACTTAATGATAAAATACTAAAAGTTTTCTCTCTATGATTAGGAATAAGGCAATTAGATTGGATATCCATTTGGAAAAAAAAAAAAAAAAAAACTTTGTTCTTTACTTCTTGTCAGACCCCTCCGCTAAAAACTCTAAATCATATAAAAGTATACTACGGTAAAACTATAAATATTAGAAAACACAGGATATCATTTCTGTAAAATCAGCTTAGTTTGTTTAATAGGGTGCAAGCTATAAAGCATAAAGAAATGTTAAATTGAATACCAAATTTAAACTTCTGCTCTTTAAAAGCCAAAATTAAAAAAATTAAAAGGCAAGAATTTATAATATTTATTTCAGTAGAAGACTGGTATACAAGAATATATAAATATGAATTATACACATATATATAATCTTGTACCACTTAAAAATAGGATAGAAAGCAACCCAATTAAAATTAGTCAATAATAGAATCACCCTTGATTATGAGGGTAATTTTATAGTGATACAATTGTTTTACATATTGATTCTGGTATTCATTACACAACTGTATGCCTTTGTCAAAATGTCTGAACACTCTAGCAAAGCAAGTAAAGTTGACTGTATGTAAATTTGACAATATATTTGAGTAGGTACTTCCAAAAAGAGATATGTAAGCCAATATGCACTTGAAAAGATGTTTAACACAATCCTAATTAAAACAATGCAAGTTAAAAACATTGTACAGCTATTGTAGTGGCTAAAATTAAAAAGAAAAAACACCTAGTGTTTTCAAAAATGTTGTGAGGCAACCAGAATTTTCAGTCACAGATGTTCAAAATATAAACTGGTACAATCACTTTAAAAAGTCAGGCATTCTCACACAGAACTGTATATACAATTACCATGAGACATAGTAGTTCAACACATGGGTATTTATGCAAGAGAAAAAAATGAAATTATGTTCATAGAATTTTTTTTTCCTCGTTTTACTTTTAGGGCTGCATCTGTAGCATACGAAAGTTCCCAGGCTAGGGATTGAAACTGGACCTGCAGCTGCTGGCCTACACCACAGCCACAGCAATTCCAGATTCGAGCCACATCTGCAACCTATGCCACGGTTTGCAGCAACACTGGATTTCTAACCCACCAAGAGAGGCGAGGTATTGACCCTCATGGATACTAGTTAGGTTCTTAACCTGCTGAGCCACAATGGAAACTTCTAGAAATTCTTATACTTACAGAAGCATAGCACCATTAGTCATAATGTTCCCAAACTGAAAACAACTCCATGTCTATGGACTAGTGAGTGGATAAACAAATCTTGGTATACCCATATAATGTTATACAACTCATCAGTCAAAAGAAACAAACTGCTGTATGTACAACATGTTTGGGCTGCTAAAACGTGCTAAAGAAGCCAGATACAAAGGAGTCCATACTGCAAAATTTCATGTGTCATGTGTGTGTTAGACTAGAAATGAAGAAACTGACTTGTACCAAAAAGGATTTAATGTTTCTCATTCCACTCGGTTTGACAAAACTTGATACAGGTTTCCCTCACTCTAGGTCCAGAATCTCCATTTTCTTAGACCATTACTCATAATATAATCCATTATTTTTCCACTAGCTCATGCGAGTGCTTGAAAACTCTTCCCTATTTTGTTTCACAGAATTGAGTTCAATCTTTCTTTTAGTAGAATAGTCGTTTTCTTTCTTTCTTTTTTTTATATATGGAGGTTCCCAGCCTAGGGGTCAAATGGGAGCTGTAGCCGCCGGTCTACGCCACAGCTACAGCAATGCCAGATCCAAGCCGCGTCAGCGACCTACACCACAGCTTAGGGCAACGCCAGATTGTTGACCCACTGAGCGATGCCAAGGCTTGAACCCACAACCTCATGGTTCCTAGTCGGATTCGTTAACAGCTGCACCATGATGGGAACTCCAAGTGGAACAGTCTTGAACAAAATCTTCCTTATCTATTTAAGTTGTCCAGTGAAATTTCTCATTTGCAAAGCAATGAGAAAAGATAAATGTGCAACAGGAAAGGGTCAAATGACTTCTGCTGAAGAAACTGGAAATTACTAATAAGTATATGAAATGATGCTCAGTTTCAATAGGGAAATGCAAATAAAAATGACAGTGGCATACAATTTAACAGCCATTAGATTAGTAAAATTTTAAAAGTCAGAGGATATAAGTAACATGCACAATTGATTTTAGAATAAATTACATTAAGAGTAATTTGACAATACTATGTTAAGTTGAAGAAACCCATATTCTAAGGCCCAACAATTTCACTGGCAGGTATGGACACTAAAGAAATTCTCACACATGTGAATGTACAAGGAGATTTACCAAAGCATTGCTGACAATCATAAGAAATGAAAAAATCTAAATGCCTAGATAAATGTATTTTATATATTCATAGGTTTAATTATTATACTATAATTTAAATAAGCTAAAGTTACTAATATGAAGAATTTACAAAGCATAACAAGGATTGAAAAAATTAAGAAGGATAATTGTATGATATTCTATATATATTCTGGCATGAGAGTTCTATTTTTTTTTTCCATTATAGCTGGTTTACAGATTTCTGTCAATTTTCCAACTACACAGCATGGTGACTGGTTACATACATACATAGATTCATAGCAAGTGATTAGACATAGTTCCCAGTGCTATATAGCAGGATCTCCTTGCTTTTCCATCCCAAAGGCAATAGTCTACGACTGTTAACCCCAGACTCCATACCATCCCACTCCCTCACCACCCTCTTTGCAAACACAAGTCTGTTCTCCAAGTCCCTGAGAGAGTCCTATTTTTATATAGCCTGATCACTTTCCATTTGTCTATTCAGTCGATAAATCTGTAAAGTTTTATTTATTAAGGAAGACTCACTATTCATATAAGATAAAATGTAATTAAATGGGCAGATACTTAAAGTGACAAGTATACATTTATATTAATAAAAATAAAATCTAAAATTAAGTATTATAACCATGTATATTTTGGTATTTTTGGCACTTGCTGAAGGTTATCACTTACATACATATAAACTTATCACATATAAGCAAAATTCCTAAGCTAAAGTTCTACATGTATTTCTAAAATGCTGATTCTTCAAACAGCTCACGATATATCTGGCATTTGTACTGCACACTATTATGTAATTAAAAATAAAAACTTTTTTAAGATATATTTTCATAACTGAGCACTGTAACAGGCTGGATAATGCAATTAGTGTATTCATCAGCATTATTTTATATTTTTCCTTCAATATTTCAACTTATGGGGTTGAAATCTCTGATATTTTGAATAGCTATTAGACAAATGATTATTTTGACCCTTAGCTAGTAGAGTATAGGTGATGATATATAGTAGTAACGTTTATGAAAGGAGAAACATGGAAAAGTATTGTGTAATAAATGCTATTTTTCGGAGCCAGTTATTTATTTGTAAAATTTGTGTTTCCTTAAAAGAAGTCATATTATCACCAAGCTAAGAAACAAGTATCACTTCATATCTGGGAGCGTATTATAGCCCATTTTGATTTCTTACTTGATTTCATTTTGATGCTGCAAACTTTCTTTAGAGAAGAAATAGGAGGGGCTATTACTGAGGATACCATTACATTTTATAGAGGACTTGACTGATTTGAGGAAGGGGGATGAGGATTTACTAATGGTCTGGCTTTTTTTTAATAATATTATCTCTGATAACTTGGTATGATTGAAAATATAACTGTGGATGAATGCTATTAGGATTTTGTAAAATTTTTGTTGGTTTCTTTTTAGGAGGTCAGCGCCCTAGTCCTCCAAATGGTGTTAACAGGGATTGATATTATCTCCTTCACACTCACTCAGCTTCAAAATCAGGTCAGGTTGTTCTATAAATGAAAAACCCAACTGAAGCTGTTTCTCTTATCCTCTTCCTTGGTTAAATCAGGATCTAGACTTCAAAGCTAAAAATGTAGTCTTTTTCAGGAGCAATACAATCAGTGCAGATAAAAGTAAAATGCATAGATCAGCCTCTTCAAACTTTGAAACCAAGATGCAAAGATCCATTTAAATTCTATGGACAGTGAAATGTCATACTAACCATAGATAATTGACCTACAGGTACACTTTTCTCTGACATATTTGTTTTAAGACCAGTGGGTTTGGTCAAACTGAGATAATTTGAATGAATTTTGTTATAATAAAAGCTATAGACACTTACTTCTGGTCCATTCTAAAGTTGTAACATATCTTCATGAATATGTGTCCTTTATGTATTAGACTTGGCCAGCAAAAATCTGTTTTAAGAAACAATTTACATCCCTGTGCACCACTGCTCAGTACCTGTCTTGTAAATCTAAAGATTAACTACAGTTCTATTGTATCCATTACACAGAAGAGAGATCTTTTTAATTAATGTCTTTTTTTTTAAAGCTCAGGAAGAAAAGAGAAATAATACTTAAAAAATGCCTATGACCTCAAGAACTCAGAGTTCAATATAGAAGATAAATTCATAAATTCACAGATCATAAACTATATACTATAGTATTGTAAGTACTAGCCTAGATTTTATGGTACCACAGATAAGAAAATAACCAACTTTCTAGTGGAAGTGATTAAGACATTGCAAGAAAATCAACTTTTAATGCGAATTTGGAATTACGTAAAAGAGAACAGACAAAGAAAATGGAGATTAAAAGAAGTTTTAGGCAGAGGCAAGAGAGTGTTTCAGAAAGTAAGAGATAGGGTATTTGAGGAAGTTCAGTTAGGCTGGGGCAGAGAGAACTTATCATCCAGGATATGTTGTGAGGGAAACTTCCCTAACAAGACAAGGAATCTGAACATTGGATTGTAGGCAATGAGCAAAAAGTAGACATGATTATATTCAGCATTTTTTTAAAAGATAAACAGTGGTCCCATGAGCTACAAGTGGAGAATGAGCTATGAGAAGGAGAAATAAGTGGCTAGCAGAAGTTGGTAACAAGACTGTTGCAGGATGAATAACCTAATTCAAAAGCCTATTATGCACAGAGAAGGAAAAACAATCCAGTCTCCATTTCTGACGTGGCAGTTAATGACTGATTAGTCATGAATGGAAGAGAAAAAGAAATCGGAGATTAAGAACCTAGTTTAGTGAGGTCAGTGGTACACATAATTAAACTGGGGGATATTTTAGGATAAGCATATTGAGGCTGGGATAGAAAATGAAAGTAAAAATAAATGAGATGTCAGTACAGTGGTTAATTTTGAAATTCTAAAGGATGCTCATTAGACATATAGGTTTGAGTCTTGACCCATAAAGCATAAATCCAATAGATATTCTGTCAGCTGAGGAGTTCACCCAGGAACAGTATACTAAGGAGAATATGAAAGATCGAGAATAAAACGTCAAGGAGCTATAGCCTTTGAAGGGGTATGAAGGAAGAGGATCCAAAGAAGAATACTAAGAAAACAGTCCGACAGTTATAAGTTGCTGCTGGTGATTGATAGTGTTCTAAAAGCCAAAAGAGATCATTTCCAAAAGTTCAGACTCAGCTCTGTCAAGTGACAGCATGTATATCACAATGTTGCCAAGTTAACACTTTGAAGATTTTGTGTTATTTTTGCCATCAGGTGGATTGTATACTTATTTAAAATGACTTACTTTCAAAATGCCTTTTTCTTTTATCTTACACATTTAAAAAAATGAATGTCACATTTAACATTTTTTGTTTGTTTTCTTCATCTAGGTCTGTGTTAGTGTTAAATTGCATTTGACTGAGGGTAACAGAATGCCAAAAAGTTATGGTTTAATCACTTAAGATTTAATTTCTTGTGTTAAAATATGAATATTGCCCTCTCTGGGCTCCTACCTTAGCTTCACGGTCTCCTGGATCTGGCTGTTTCACCTAACAGTTTACTTCTTCATCTTACCTTGTAACATCCATTCTCAAGGTGAAAATGAAGCTGCTAAGCTCTGGTAACACATCTGGATTTCCAATCTAATGAGGAAAAAAAGAAAATAGGGGTAAATGGATGTCCCTCTACCCCTGAGTCTGATCTTTTGAAAGAACTTTCCCAGAATTCTTTCCCAGCACTTATGCTTTCTGGACCACATCTAGATTGAACAGTGATTGGAAATGTAGTGTTAATTTCTAGCAACAATGGACCAAGATAAGATTTGGAGTCTGGTAAGGAGAATGGATGTTTAGTAGGTTACTAGCTATCTTTGCCATGAGCTCCTAAAATAAGTAAAAGTTTGGCTGGTTTGAAAAAATACACATTAAAAATTTAAATGTGGTCCCTTCCTTTCATCAATAAGTAGAAAATTATATATGAAAACAAAATATAAAAAGAATATGTTTGCCATTAAGGAGGTATGTACCCAATTATTGTTACATTATAGCTGAGAAAATAAACCCTCATGGAATGAAAGTCTTCAAGTGGCTAAGACTGGAGCAGGACATGGAGGATAGAAGACACATGGGCAGAGAAAATGAAGTGTGGTTAAAGCACCAAAACTATCATGGTGAGAATAACACTCGGCTTCAGAAACTGAAATAGCAAATTCAAACCCACATTGAAAATTTAGATTTACTTATAAAGACAAATTTAGGCACTTGGATACATGGAAACTTCTACGTTCTAAGCATCAACTACTGAGGAATTTTACATAAAAGTTACTCCCCAAAACTGTAAAACAAATTCTTTAGTAAAGATGTAAGTATCACATATCAATTTGTTTCTTTTCTAGAATTTCTTATTCTCCAAGGAATAAATTGCTATAAACTTTGTACAAAAGACGAGAAAGAAGCTTGCCATTTTATAAATCTTCAAGAGTTCAATGTAGATAAGTTTAATGACTAAAGAGGGAAAAATACAACAATGTATTTTAGGTATATATTAAATTGTATCCCAAATGAAGATTCAAAAGCTGTAATTTGAGAAATTTAAAGCACCTGCTTGAAACATTGATGTTTAATCAGGAGGGTCTTTTGTACAATATGCAAATTGGTTTTCTAAATTAATTTTAAAAGAGACGCTTGTTCTTTGATAATTGTCACTATTTTAAGGATTTTATTAAATTATCGATTTTCTGAACTTATTTCATATATTACACATTTCTATCAGATAATAACACTAGAATTACATTTTCTAACTTGCTTAACCTCACAACCCTCTGTAATAGGAACAATTATGACTAAAATTTTATAGACAAGAAATTGTAAGCATTGTATTTTCTAGCCTTTCCTTTCAAGGAACTAGGAGATACCACTTTCTAGAATGGTGACTATTAGCTATTCTCAAACCCTGCCACTCACCACACAGACTGCACCAGTGTATTCTACAGGAAGATGAAAGTTATTTCTTTCCATGAATCAGTGCTATATACAAAATCAATTTCAACAATTCTTTCAAAATCTGAAGATACATTTATATAATTATGAAATCAAAGTTAAAATAGTTTTCATATTCTCAGAGGTAAAATAGCACTTATCCAAATGGGTTTATGAAGCCCTCATTTCTCTCTCTTATGTGCCTTTTTCCTAAAATGTTTTGCCTATTTGGGGTACACCTCTTCATTGGTGCAGACAGTCCTGAAACCCTAATCTTATAAAGCAGCACACATGGGGTATCAGAGGCTTAGTAAGACATGAGCAGCCACTAAGAAGTTGATGCAAAACCTAAAGAATGACGATGCAAATGATACTCGCAATTGAACTGTGCAGCTACTTGAGATACTGCAAGTAAAGAAGATAAAAAGCCATAGGATTAAAAGAAACAATGAATACCAAGCCACTTTTTTTAGCAAAGTATTTTAGGAACAACTCTCATTCTCAAAAAGCTATGGTCACCATATTTGTAGCTGCCAATTCTACTATCTCACTTTTCTGATTCCTTTACAAATCCAGAGAGCTCTAATGTTTCAAAACAAACAAACGAACAAACAAAAAAACCAACTATCTCACTTATTGACCTTAGGTGTGACATATTAGCAGAATCACCAATCGATTTTTACCCTCCCACTACTGGAACAATTGAAACACTTCAAAATTGAAACTGCTTTAAGTAGAACAGATCGATTCCCAAGATAAAATTTTTTAGGTATAGGACATTAATGAAAGAAGCTACCTAAAGCTAGGGTATACTAAAGAGTATATTTTTCTTACATTCCATCCAAGAGTATTAGTTAATTAAGAACTTGAAAGGTAGCTAGGTAAAGAAAATCATTTTAGACTTGTAGCATGAATGTTGGAGTCAGACAGGTGTGCATATTGTTCAACTGAGTATTATGTACTCTTAAACACTTTCATTTCTGGAGCTTGATGAAATGCAAATGACACTTGCAAGATAGTTAAGAGGATTAAAAGAGGTCAAGGGCAGGGAATGCTGATCACACTGACTCTTGGTAAAGAATATTTATTGTGCCTGTTTGCAGTGCTATATTAGTGAGTTCACTAATATGTGCTAGACAGATCTTGAAAATTACTTAGGGTACTGCAAATAAGCATCTTTGTAGTGTATCTATCCTGTTCCAGGCATTGAATTAGCTGCTGGAGTTTTAGAAAAGACCAAGCCCTTATTATTGGACAAGTATCCACTCTATTGGGGTAAGCAAACAAACTGGTTGTTTTACCATAATTTGGTAAGTATTGAGATCAAAATATTCAAGGACAGCATAGAATTGCAAAGTACTTAGGTTATCTACCCACCAACTCCCATTCAATATTCACCCCATCAAGATTCCTGCCCATTCAATATTCACCCCATCTCAATCTTCTTTATCGGTTCCTCTCTATTCCCTGGAGTATTAGTCCTTAGGCTTTTTCTCCTCCCCTTCCAAAATCTCTTTTATAGGATCCAGGGAGTACGGCAAATTTCATGGGTTTAAAAAACATATATGTGCTAATGACACAAAATGGTAGCTTCAGCTCAGACTTCTACCCCAAAATATAGACTAAACCAGCCTACTATTTTTCCTGTCTACTTACATAGCTAATAGGTGTCCAAACTTATAATAAAAAATTAAAACTGAGCTTCTGTTTTATTTTCTCAAACATGTTCCTGAAACAGTCATTTTCACTTCAATAAATAGTGGACTCACATTTTCATTTTTCTCAGGCATAAATTCATTGCAGTCATGCTTAATCTATACAGATTAATGACTATTTTAATGACTATTACTGATCTTTGAGCTACAAGCTCATCATAAAATTTTTCAAAAATTTTGAAATATACATATAAATTTTTCACTTTGTATGTTAGGACAACTTCTGAAGCATCTAAATATCCCTCTATAACGTACATTTTAAGAATTACCAATACATCATCAATGGGGGAAATAACAATTTACATAAACTTAATTCATACATTTGTTTCAAATATTCATATTCAATTATAGATAAATGCATCTATAATTTAAAGTGTTCTTACTATAGCAGGATAATAAAACCTCTCTTCCACCTAATCTATCTATTGTAATAGAAATACATACTGTCATTAATCAAATTATTATGATACCTTTTCATATTATTAAAAAGCTATACATATATTATAATAGGAGGATTTAAAATTTGACTAGCTGCTCTTACACTACTCCTAGAATAAGAATATGTATGAGGTATTACTAAGCAAGTAGAGTGAGAAGGTGTATAGACAATTTTCTAGAAATTTCTTGATCTAATGAAAATGGGGTGGTTTAAAAACCATTTAAATATTTTTTGTTGTTATAAAATATTCAACAGCCAATATCCATACTTTTTTTCAACATTATATGGAAGAAGAAGACTCTGAAAGCAGCTGCTGACAAGCTCCTAAAAGAGATTAGTTGTTTCAGAGACAAAAACTTGTTTCTATCAGAAATGAGATAATGGGAAAGTATCTAGAAAACAAGAGCAATTCCAGTGGAACAGGGCATTTTCTGACTAAAAGGAGTAAACCCTGGTGAGTCATGTTTTAACAGAATTGTAAAAATGAAAGAGAAGAAAACATGTCTACCCACCATGACTTTCCACAGCCTTAGCAGAGGCACCATTTATCTTGACTGGTTTAAAAAAAAAATGCAGTAAACATGCAATTAATATCCATCCTTCAACTATTAACCTGAGAAGTCCCACCAAAGGTAAAGGAGAAGCTGTTAAATTTTCAGCTGAACCAAAATGTGGCTCAAAGAAAGCTATCTTTTAAAGAATGAGTAGTTTGTGAGAAAAAAAAAAGCAGCATGCAAAAATACTACAAGAATATTGAATGTAAGGGAAAAAAATGATGGGAGGTGGGAGGAACAAAGGAAGAAAAAGAAAAAAGAGAAGAGAAGGAGGAAGGAATATAAAAGGCATTCTAGAAGAAGATGTATCACCACGAAGAACATTTTTTGCAGTGCAAATTCTTCACACTGTCAAGGAAACAAGATAAATATAGCATATTAAGACAGCAAGAAAAGATTTAAAAAATTCTGACTTTTTTAACAAATTAGGACTTAAATAAAAAAAAATAAATAACTAGTATATAAGTTGGAGAAAGTGCTCAACAGAATACTTACAACCAGACACCAAATTAGTGACAGAGAGTAAACTAAGAAAATCTCGAAAGGTTCAAAGGTAAAATACACGTAAAATAGAGAAAAGATACTCAATACACTGCTACTCAGATAGTAATAGAAAACAAATAACAAAAAAACAGAAAAAACACAAATCAGAAAAAGATTTTTTAAATAACAGAACAATTTCCTTAAGTGACTAAAAATAACAAAATTTGAGATTGAAATGAAGCATTTCCTTAATATTCCTAGGCATGTAATTCAACCACAAGATAAAGATTTCTTCAATAACCTATACTCAAAATTTTAATTGCTTACAAATGGAAAAAAAGCTGCTTTGAACTCCTTAGCAGTGTTCATTGTTAGAAGACGCAATGGCTACACAAGTAAAATGTAAACAAATTATAATAAAAAGTAAACAATGAAAACACATATACGCTATGTTATTTTTACCTATAAAATTAATATTCTTAATTCTTAAAAATCAATTGTTAAAATTAGATGACCTCATACTTGGTAAGATGTAGATATGGAGATAAAGTTAGATGACTTCATACTTAGTGTAGATATTTTAGAAGATATTTGGGTAATACGAACTTTAAAAAATAAGTTATAACATAGATATCTATCTAAAAAGCAGATTAAGGGAGTTTCCGCTGTGGTGCAGCAGAAACGAATCTGACTAGTATCCATGAGGATGTGTGTTTGATCCCTGGCCTCGCTCTGTGGCTGGAGATCCTGACCTACGATGTAGATTGCAGATGTGGCTCAGATCCTGCATTGCTATGGCTGTGGTGTAGGATGGCAGCTGTAGCTCTGATATGACCCCTAACCTGGAAACTTCCATATGCCACAGGTGCAGCCCCAAAAAGCAAAATTAATAAAAAAAAAAAAGCCGATTGAGTGAACAAACTAAAAAAGTGCCCATTAATAGGAGCAAAACTAAAGAAAAAATAATATATTTCATAAATTAAACATAACCGTTTAAAAGACTTAAATTCACATATATCAACTCAAAGTATATTAAATAATGAGAAACATATTTTTATTAATTTATACAATAGATATATGTGTAATATAAGTCTTTAAAACTTTCCAAATAACATAAAGTTTACCATAGGGTTACCCTTGAGGATTTAGTGGATTGGTGTTTTGAGGAGTTTATACTTTCTGGGTAATATTTTGATATTACCAATTAAAACAAAATTATAATTTGTTACAAAGAACAAATGTAAACAGTATGAATATAGAACTAAAAGTTATATTACAGAAAAAATAATATAACTACAATGAATTAGAACAAATCCCTCAGTACTCAAAAATAGATATCGCAATAGGTAATTTTTGGAAAAATAGAACTAAATATAATAAGTGTAACAATTCCTCTTCAAATAGGCTTAGCAAAGGAGCCAATTTTGCAAGCTTGCTATTTAATCCAAAATGCTTGTAAAGGAGTTCCCATCGTGGTTCAGTGGAAACAAATCATACTAGGAACCATGAGGTTGTTGGTTCGATCCCTGGCCTCACTCAGTGGGTTAACAATACGGCATTGCTGTGAGCTGTGGTATAGATTGCAGACTTGGCTCAGATCTGGTGTTGCTGTGGCTGTGGTGTAGGCCAGCAGCTGTAGCTCTGATTCAACCCTTAGCCTGGGAACCTCCATATGCCGTGGGTGCGTACAAAAAAAAAAAAAAAGAGCTTGTAAAAGCATTTGGGATTTTAAAAAATCATTTAAAATGGTCACAGTAATACCATTTAAAACTGTAACTAGTAAAACTAAGGGGGAGAAAAAGGACATAGACATTAAAACTCCTAGGACAAATTCCTAGAACAGGAAAAAGAAAAAGGAAACACATGGAACAATTCAATCACAAAACTTTAATTCATTAAATTCAGGAAGATTGGTTATTTCAGGAATATACAGATGGCTTTAGTACTGAATGAGCTAGTCTTATAATTCAAAATAATATTAGATCGGAAAAGAAAATTATTAAGTAATCATATAGATACTCAACATAAATGATAAAATCATTTCAAAATTTTTAAATTTAGTAAAATAAAAATAGATATCTCCAAATACAGTAGAACATTTTTATATTTATCCCTACACATACACCTAGTCCCACATACATATCCCAAGCTTATACCTGTTTCTATCCTTCCATTCCTATAGTCTGCTCCTTATATAGCAGTTCCTATTGATAGACATTTTTAATACTTAAATTCAATGTTATCTCCCTTTCACTTTAAACCCGCTGATAATTTCCAAATGTATTTCACAATAACATTTCATCTCATTACCACAGTCAATAAGGCCCATGTGATATCTTTCCTAATAAACTCTGACCTCATCTCCTACTGAACTGTCCCATAATTTATGATACTTGAACCATATTAGGAAAATTTGCATTTCTTGCACAGGCCAAGCCATTTTTAATTCTGGCTTAAAATGTATGTTTATGAATCTCATATTTTCATATTCCTGCATCTTTCTCAATCCTCAGACTTTTGCTTGACTATCACCCTGAATATCTTAGATAAAATACAGACACATCTCCATGGCTCTGTACTCTTTCCCTGTCTTATCTCCGTCAAAGCAATGTTCACTACCACTATATTATGTGATCTATTCCTTTACTTGCATTCCTGCATTAGATTTCAAGCTCTGTGAAGACAGACTTTAACTGCCTTGCTCAAAACTATTTTGTTTTTTCATAAAACAGACCCTTAGTAAATACTTTGAAAATGAAAAAAAGAACACATTTTAAAATTGGAACTATCTTAAAATCACAAAATATATATCATAAATAAGGTAATTAATACAGTAAACTATAATATGTATGATTAAAAATACCACAGGAAGACCAGAATACACATGAAAAACTAAGAAAAATTGTTTGTAATACATATGATACCAAGAGCCAAAGTTCTCAGTGTTCAAAGATCCTTACACAAATCCATAATGATATTTTTCAAAAAAAAGGAAGAGAAAGAAAACAATACATGTAATCTATATAAAAAGAAATTAAAATAAAAAGTACATTTCCCAACCTCAAACAAAATTCCACACTATATATTAAAATGAAGCTTCATTATTTCGCTGTTAGATTTACAAAATTGCAAAGTTTGGCCAATAGTAAAAACTTGCAAGTACTTGGAAAATAGCTCTTTCTGTACATTGATAAGACCGAAAAGGGAAACAAATTTTTCAAAGAACTGTAGTAATAATCATTCACTTTTTTTTTTTTTTTGTCTTTTTGCCTAATCTAGGGCTGCACACGCAGCATATGGAGGTTCCCAGGCTAGGAGTCTAACAGGAGCTGTAGCTGCCGGTCTTCGCCACAGCCACAGCCACAGCCACAGCCACAGCAATGCGGGATCCGAGCCGCGTTTGCAACCTACACCACAGCTCACGGCAACACCGGATCCTTAACCCACTGAGCAAGGCCAGGGATGGAACCTGCAACCTCATGGTTCCTAGTCGGATTCGTTAACCACTGAGCCATGACAAGAACTCCCAATCATTCACATTTTAAATCATAAATCTATTGTCTCAGCAATTTTGGGGAGAAGGCAGGATATATACATGGAGATAATTATTTTATTATATATTATTGCACTAAAACTTAAATGTCAACCAATAGTGGATTGATACATAAAGTATTTGACTATGTAGACTACTACACAACTACTTCTCAAGAGCAAGTTAGATAAATGTCCTAATAAAATATATATATAGTATGATCCTGTTTACAGTTAAAAGTTTGTATACATGTATGTATATAAAACAGTTTAGAATATAACTTAAGAAACTATAAATAGTGGTTACAACAGTGGTTTGAGACAAGCCAGACATCAGAGAAATGAAACAGAATTATAGTCTCTCTAAATCTTTTGTATTTTTTTTACCTTGAATATCCATTCTTAACAGACAATCTTTTCTATTAAATCTTGTGCATGTGGTATATTATAAATTAAGGAAGTGTAATTGCTGAGTACTAAGGTATGAATTCATTTATGTTTTTCAATTCATGTTGTTATTCAAAAGTTCATTCCTAATTATACTCCCAAAAGAACTATAAAAAAGTTTTCACTTTCACCTTATGCTTATCAGTTATCATACACATGCACACATCATAAAGTGTATATATATGTGTATGTATGTATATAGATACATATACACATGTGAATATATGTGAACACAAATTCAATTTGAAATAATATTTTAATTGTGTGTGTTAAGTTTTGGACATCTGCTTTTAAGCAATTAGAATTTATTACTAATTTATATCAGTATTTTCCTTAGGTTAAAATGAGTAAAATATTAAATTAAATGTTATTGCCTTTAATAACCTGACCTGAATGGGAATATGTATTTTTTTCAATTGCTCTTTTAAATTATAATTTTATATTCTGCATACATTTCACATCTTATAAGTATGCATCAGTTTTCTACAAATCTATGAATTGCCTGTCCAGATTCGCATTTCATACTCAGAAATAATAAAATGTAGTTTATCAAAACTGAATGAGTTGTCATTTAGATTATAAAGTTAGTAGTAAAACTATAAATCTAATGTACAAATAAAGGCATCTTTTTAAATAGCTTTTGTATTGCATTGCTATTTTCAATTTATTAAGAAAGACACTTACGGCCAAGAATAGACTGATTCCATAAGTATATTATTATTTCAATTACAGATTTTGAGAGATATATTTTAAAAAATCACCTCCTTGGATAATATTTGATAATTGTTCTCTGTCTCTTCAATATTTTTGTTTTTCTTTTCCTCAGGAAGCTCCAAATATGCTCACATATTTTGATAATGATGGTAAGGACGACAGTAAAAAACATGACGTGTATGAAATAAGTCCCCCGAGGTGCAGGAGCTAGACTTTTTATGCCTTAGCAGGAGGGAGCAAACTGAAATATTACATTTTGCATTATGCTTTAAAGGTCAAATAAGGTATGTCAGGAAAGGGATCACAGCATATGCACTATCTCTGGAAACTCTCTTCTACTGCTTTGTGAAGTTCCAAAAAGAGGTAAACTGGCTAGACTCAGTTATCTGAGAAGCATGGCAGAGTCGGAAATGCAGCAGCAACATCAGAAAGCATGCAGAAACATTCTGATCTCAGAGACAGCAGCTACCCAGAGGGAGCATATGTCTGGAGTTCTTTCTGAATGACATTCCACTAGCAGTGCCAGGTCTTCCTGTGTTCCTAAATATTCAGCCAGGAGAAAACAAAGCCCTTCTTCATTATGGAATGAGCATATTTTATTGCTTGAAAAGCATGGTGGGAGTACAGGGGATGATACCAGCAGCTAAATGTTCAAAATCACATCTCTAAATACCTCTTTTCCTCCTCTTTTCAGATATAGCCTGAGCTCGGACTCTGATACTTTTGAAATCCTTTTGAAAGACCATGACCAGGCCTGCATGCTGCACCTGATTTCCCTCCACCAAAGGGCGTCAAAAATAAAAAATAAAATAGATAAGATAAAATAAAATAAAATATACACATAAACCTCTCACACAGTGAGACTTGAAGACAAGGAAATCCAAAACATGGGTTATGTAAAAGCTCATTTCATCCATGGAAAAAATCTTGATTTCTAGTCAAAGCCCACACCTAGGGCAAATGAGTGGCAATTGTACTCTCCAGACACCCTTTTGCCACCCTGCCAGCCCCAGTATTGGAGTGTGCTGAGTACAGGATTCCTTTTAGTTCATTTTTTTTTTAATTTTACAAAGTTAAGTTTTAATGAGAACTGATTAGCTAAGGGATTTTTGATGTCTCTATTTTTTCCCTGACACATTATTTTTCCCTCTCCACTACCTTATTCAAGGTGGATAAAAATGGTACAAAGAGGCAAACAGAAAAATAGATTTGGGAAAGGGAGGTATATGTATGGAAGAAAGCTCTCATGCCCACCTGTGAAACTGGCACTGCTGATTATCCGAAAATAAATTGCACCCAGAAGTAATAGGTTTCTGGGAAATGAAAAGCAATCACCTCATCCAGATGCATCTCACAAGAACATTACCTTCAGTGAGGAACAAAAGCATTGCTTCCCTTCTAACCTCTTTAAGTGAATTTAGTTGAACCATTAATTCCATGCTGGGACTCCTTGAAAGCGCAGGAAGCAACTCTACCCCTGTATGAAATGTATATTGTATCACTTGCTCCCTTGCTCTATTAAGTGTTAACTCTGTTTACCTACATTATTTTTTCTCTCTGTGACTACCCTACCTAACCTTGCCTCTCTGTTGGCCATATATCTCATTTCCTATTTTACAAGTGGTCTTTTTTGACGGATGTCTCTGTTTAGTTCCATTGCTTGGCTTTTCCTTTCAAAATCTTAGAAAGTTAAGACTTGCACTGATTGCCCTCCAGCTCCATCAGTTCTTGAGAGGGGTGTTAAAATATCAACCATGATGGAAGAATTGTCTATTTCTCCCTTTAGTTCCATCGATTTCTGCTTCATGTATTCTGAGCTCTGTAATTAGTCATATATATATATATATATATACACATATATACACACACACAGATATGTATGTATATAATCATTAGGTTTCCCTTTTATAATTATAAAATGCCCTACTATACCTCCAAAAGATATATTTGCCCAGAAATCTTAATATAGCCACCCTGCCTTTCTCATGCTTATTGTTTATGTGGTGTATCTTTTTTCCATTCATTTACTTTTAAATTATTTCACCCATTTTATGTATGGTTTATCTCTTGGAGACAGCAAACAGTTGGTTCTTGACTTTCTATGAAATTTTGATAATTTCTGCCTCTTAACTGAGGTTTTAATCCATTAGCACCGATATCAATTATTTGTGTGGTTGGATTTAAATCTGTCATTTTATTATTTGTTTTATGTTCTCTGCTTTTTCTGTTTCTCCTTCTTGCCCTCATTTCTGATATCTGCATGTTTTAAATTCTGCTTTAATTAGTCTGTAAACTTTTTAGCTAAACCACTTTGCATATATTTTCTGCAATTGCTTTAGGGATTATAAATACATCCGTAATTTTCCAGTCTAATTGGAGCTAATATTCAATCTATTAATTTAGCACATACAAACCCAGCAAACTTATAGGTTCATAAACCATTCCCTGCTGTCCTTTATGCTGTAAGTTTCATGTTTATTATATAGCATACTTCATGAACCTCAAAAGAAAGTGTCATAATTTCTGCTTTAAACAGTTATATGCACTTTAAAGAAGCTGAGATAAATAAATTTATATTTATCATGATATTTATTTTTGGTACTCTTCATTCATGTTGAAATCAAAATTTTCCTGTAATATGATTTCTTTAACTGAAAAGATTCTGTTTCCTGGCATGTAGTCCTGCTGGTAACATATTCTCATAGGTTTGGTTTATCTGACATTGTTTATATTTTGCCTAATAACTAAAGATATTTTAATGGAATTTAAATTTGACTTGACAATCTTCTGTCTTTTACAGTCTTCTGGTGCTCTAAAACCTACATCTTTCTGCCTCCATTGTTTCTGATGAAATGCCCATGGTCATTTAAAATTTTGTACCCCTATATTTAATGTCATGTTTAAAATCTAGTTGCATTCATGAATTTTTTCCTTGTATTTGTTTTCTTGAATTTTTTTTTTCTTTCTTTTTTTCTCTGCACTGCCCAGGCCCGGCGTGCCCCCCGTGCCCGCAGCCTCTACTGAGATGCGGGACTGCAGCTTTATTCTGCACTCAGCTGGGTCCACTGTGCTTCTCTCTATAGATGCCAATTACATTCACGCTTCTCAAAACGTCAGCTGCAAAGGCCCTCTTCTACCGCGGGCAGTTCTGTTAGCAAGGAAGCTTTGTATGGGGCCACTCTGGCCAGCCCAGGGCAAAGGTCCTGGCGTCACAGTGGCTGAAGCCACTTTCACTGAGAAAAGGCCTCCCCGCCCCTGCCCTGCTCCTCCCCAGTAAGGGATGGCTCTACCAGGAATCAGGTGTGGCTACCCTAAGGCCCACCTCCTGGAGAACTAGGACCGCCTCTTTTGCTGTTGTTGTTAATTTTTAATTTAGATATAATTTCAAAGTTGCAGAAAAATTGCAAGTGTAATGTAGAGGTTCCATATACCTCTCACCCGGATTCCCTATCGCTTATACTTTGTTCCATTTCTTTTATTGTAATATTCTATTGGTGTGTTTTTTTCTTAACCCTTTTTTTTCCTGCTTTTTAGGGCCGCACCTGCGACATATGTAAGTTTCCAGGCTAGGGGTCGAATCAGAGCTACAGCTGCCAGCCCACACCACAGCCTCAGCAATGTGGGATCCGAGGTGTGTCTGCGACCTACACCACAGCTTTTGGCAATAACGGATCCTTAATCCACTGAGCGAGGCCAAGCATCCAACCCACATCCTCAGATACTAGTCGGGCTCGTTTCTGCTGAGCCACAACGGGAACACCTCTTAACTTGTTTAAGAGCAAGTTAGAGACATTGTGCTCCTCTGCCCCTAAATATTTCTACGAACAAGATTCTCTTACGTAAACATAGCACAATGACCAGCTCTAGGAAACTCAATATGAACAGAATACTACATCCTTCTCAGCGTATCTGAGGGGAATCCATGAGGCGGGTCTGTCCCAAGGGCAGTGACAGTAGCTTTGATGACCCTCCGTACAGGGCCACAGCCTCTTTGCGAAGACTGCCCTCTGCTGGTCATTTTCAACATTGCAGCTGCCGTGCCACAGTTGATATGATTGACAAGGGGCCAGAAGTCCAGACCCGGAGCGTTTATTGTGAGACCTTGGAAAAGTTATCCAGCCTTACTGAATCCCCATTTCTGTAAAAAAGAGGATGACAGTCCCTGCCCTGCTTCCCTTACGGGTGGCTTAGTGTGAAACTGTCCTACAAAGGTAGTCATGCGGTGTTTTAAGCTAATGCCTACAACAGGCTCCTATGACTCCTCCGCGGGCCCAGCCCCCAGGTCCCCGAGCGCCAAAGCTGCCCTTCGGGACTCGAGGCCGCTCCCTGCCAAGTCTCCCGTGGGTACCCGCTCTGTGCCTCCCATGGCAGAGCTGCCTCCTTACCTGAGGCTTCCAAGAGCAACAGGTTGCCACGAGCCATGCGGTGAAGGAACTCGGGGAAGTCTGGCGTTGAGTGTTGCTGGCCTGAGGGTCCAGCTGGGGCGGGGAGGTGGGGGGGCCTCCGCTAATCTGGGCCCCTGCGGTTACGCAGCATCCCCTGGGGCTGCGGCCGCACGCTGCTAACTGCTACTGGCGGAAGTGACCTCTCCTCTTCCGTCCGCGTCTCCCCTTCTCCCCAAACCCGGGGACAGGTGTGTTTTCAGTAATTTAGGCATAGAGTTTTCACCTGCACCGCCCTACGCCCGCCCCGGGGCTCGTGTAAACGCTGCTCCTTATCCAGATCTTAGTTTTCTTGCCACATTTTGTTTGCGTCCTTCTCAGAAGCTTAGGTGCCCCCCCAATTTCTTCCCGCCTACCTGCCATCTTTCCTGCTTTCTCCTTTCTTTTTTTGCTTGGTGCGGCATATGGAGGTTCCCAGACTAGGGGTCGAATCAGATCTACAAATGCCGGCCTTCTTCACAGCCACAGCAATGCCAGATCGGAGCCGCGTCTGCGACCTACACCCACAGCTCAGGGCAACGCCAGATCGTTAACCCACTGAGCAAGGCCAGGGATCGATCCGGCAACCTCATGGTTCCTAGTCGGATTCCTTTCCTATTTTCAATAAACGTTTATTGAGCACCAACTATATGCCAGGCTCCGCATCCGGGCTCCATGGAGCGCAGAATGCCTTGAATTTTTTTATATTTGCTTTTTGTACAGTTATAATTTGATTATGGTATGTCTAAGCATTGCTTTCTTAGAATTTATCCTATGTGGGCAACTTCTTGAATATCTTAAATTTGTAAATGTTATATATTTATGTAATTCACCTAATTTGATAGGTTTTTCTCCTCTGCAATGAAACATCAATTATCTATAAGTTAACTTTTTAAAGATTCCCTACAATGGGATTTCTCTTGTGGTGCCACGACGGGTTAAGGATCTGGCATTTTCACTGCAGTGGCTTGGGTCGCTGCTGTGGTTCAGATTTGATCCTCAGCCTGGGAATTTCTGTATGCCTTGAGCAGGGCCAAAAATAAAATAAAATTCCCCTACAAGTTACTGAGTATTTGATCATTTTATAAAAATGATCTTCACTTCCTTACATTTGATGGTTTCTATCATAATTTCAAGCCTACTGATTCTTTCTTTTTGAGTTTTCAAAGATTCTAGGAGTAAGGAAAAGGAGTAAGGACTTTGAGATATAATTCACATGGCAAAGAATTCACCCATTTAAAGTGTAAAATACATGATATTTATAATATTTATGGAATTGTTCAACTGTCACCTCATCGATTTTAATAGATTTCATCATTCCATAAAGAAAAAACTCATATCCTTTGGCCCCAATTTTATCTTCCAATTACTCTATGTACCCCAGCCCTAGGCAACCACTAATTAATTTTCTGTCACTATAGAGTTGTCTATTCTGGACATTCTGCATAACATATGTGGTCTTTTATGATGATTAGTGTCATTTACAAGGTTTTCAAGGTTCATCCCTGTTTTGCATGTATAGTACTTCCTTCTTTTATGGCTATATACCACGTTTTATTTATCTATTCATCAGTTAATGTAAGAAATACTGTATTAGCATTGAGTTTCTCAGCTATTTATTCTCAGTAAGATTCCTAGGTTTTGTTATGTATTCCCATTTGTTGGCATCCTTGAAGTAATCAGACCACTTCATTTCATCCCTTTGGGCACCCCTTGGGGCAGGGGGTGTGTATAGAAGGGTTGTTTGTCATATGAAGGTAAATCACAAAGGGGAATACAGGCATTGGTCCTAAAGCCTGTTGTTCAAGCAGCCCATTTCCTGTTGAGTTTGTTGTTCTCACTGCATTTGGAAAAACTCGGCAATGGGTCACCACTAAGTCAAATAAAAACAAATATTATATGATTACACTTAGGAGGTATCTAAAATAGTCAAATTAATTTGACTGTAGTTTTTTTTTTCATTTCTTCTTTGATTTCTTCAGTGATCCATTTGTTGTTCAGTAGCATATTGTTTAGCCTCCATATGTTTGTGTTTTTGTAGGTTTTCTCTTGTGGTTGATTTCTAGTCTCAGAATGTGTGGTCAGAAAAAAATTGTGAAATGATTTCAATTTTCCTAAATTTAATGAGGTTTGATTTATTGTCCAAAATGTGAGAATATTCTGGAGAATATTCTATATGAATTGGAAAAGAATGTGAATTCTGCTGCTTTTGGATGATGACACAAACAAATGGAAAAATATGCCATGTTCTTGGATTGGAAAAATCAATGTTGTCAAGATGACTATACTACCCAAGGCAATCTACAGATTCATTGCATTCCCTATTAAATTACCAATGACATTTTTTCACAGAACTAGAACAAAAGTTTAAAACTTGTGTGTAAACACAAAGATCACAAATAGCTAAGACAATCTTGAGAAAGAAAAATGGAGCTGGATATATCAGGCTCCTCAACCCAAGACTGCACTACAAAGATAAAGTCATCAAAACATTATGGTACTGCCACAAAAACAGAAATATAGATCACTGGAACAGGATAGAAAGCTGAGAATTAAACCCATACACCTATGGTCAACTAATCTATGACAGAGGCAAGTGTATACAATGGAAAAAAGACAGTCTCTTCAATAAATGGTACTGGGAAAACTTGACCACTGGACCAAAAATCTAAAAGAATGAAATTAGAACACTCTCTAATAACACACACAAAAATAAACTCAAAATGGATTAAATACCTAAACATGAATCCATATACTATAAATCTCCCAGAGGAAAACATAGGCAGAACTCTCTTTGACATATATCACAGCAGTATCTTTTTTGATCCACTTCCTAGAGTAATGAAAATAAAAATGAAAATAAACAGACACAGACGGGACTTAATTAAACTTAAATGCTTTGCATAGCAAAGAAAACCATTAACAAAGACAACCACTGAAAAGAGAGCCCACAGAATGGGAAAAAAAATCTTTGCAAGTGAAACAACTGACTAGGGATTGATCTCCAAATTTTACAAACATCTCACACAGCTTTATGTCAAAAAAAACAAGCAACCTGATTTAAAAAATGGACAGAAGAGCTAAACAGATATTTCTTCAAAGAAGACATAAGGATAGCCAGTAGCCACATGGAAAAATGCTCAACATCACTAATTACTAGAGAAATGCAAATCAAAACTGCAGTGAATAGCCTCACACCTGGTCAGAATGGCCATCATCAAAAAGTCTACAAACAGGAAATGCTAGAGAGAGTGTAGAGAAAAGGGAGCCCTCTTATACTGTGTGTGGGAATATAAACTGATGCAACCACTATGAGGAACAATATGGAGATTCCTTAAAAAACTAAATATGGAACTATCATATCATCCAGCAATCCCCTTTCCTGTGCATCTATCCAGAGACAACTATCTTTTCATTAAAAAAGATACATATACCCTAATGTTCACTTAGCACTGTTTATATGCCAAGGTATATAAGCAACCTAAATGTCCATTAACAGAGGATTGGATTAAAAAAAGATGATATATATATATCAGCCATAAAAAGTATGAAATAATACCATCTGCAGCAACATGGATGGGCCTAGAAATTATTTTACTAAGTGAAGCAATTCTGACAAAGACAAATATCATATGAGATAATTAATATGTGGAATCTAATAGAAATGATACAATAGACCTTACAAAACAGAAACAGATTCAAAAATTTCATATCCAAACTTACTATCAAAAGGGAAATGTGGAGGGGGGAATAAATTATGGTGTTGGGATCGGTATATATACGCTACTCTACATAGAATTGATAGGAAATGGGGGCCTTCTACATAGCACAGGGAAACTTATTCAGTACAGGGTTATAACTTAAATGAGAAAAAATCTGAAAAGGAGTGGATATATGTATAACTGATTTACTTTCTGTATACTTGAAATTCACACAAATCTCAATAGTCAACTCACACAAATCTCAAAAGTCAACTATATTCTAATAAAATTTTTAAGATAATTAAAAACAGTCAAATTCATAGACAGAGAGAAGAATGGTAGTTGCCTATTTTTTATCCCACGTCCTCAATCCACACTTAAAAGATCTAACTTTCCCTTTATTATTCAATTCTGATATAATATATAGATACTCTACATTGCTCAGAAAACATTATAATCCTAGAAAAATATTTCACTTATTATTTTTCAATCTTATGAGCAGAGGTACATAAAGTGTCAAAAGATAAATTACAATTTTATAAAATCATAGTTCATTATTTAGAGAATGACTTATCTAAGGAGAGAAAATCATTCTCTCCCGACAGACTAAATAGTACTTAAACTTACCATAAACTCTACACACACACACACACACACACACACACACACACACAATATTAGTCCTTGCTCAAAAATTACATTTTCCTTACCACTTACAATTTTCTGGAAAGGAAGGACCGTTAGCATACTTAAAATCAGCAACACTTTCAGAAATCCTTGAATTCCCTTGGCCAAAGGGATACTCGCATTATACCTCATAGCTTTTGGACTATGGCCTAAGCAACACATAAGTTATCCACATATGAACATATGAAAAGAGAAGTTTCTAAGTGAAGAATGAAAAGAGAATATGACAAATTCACAAATTAGATTTTGCACATTAATGGAGGTAGCAAAAACCCAGTGCTTTCAGGGAGAAGTGAGTATGTCAGTGTGGCTATACATAATAACATGGTGAGGGATGTGGAAAACCTAGTCTTGAGTCTGAATTATGAAGGGCCTTATTTACATGCTAAATTAACACTTTATCTTAAAGGAAATATAGAGTAGGTTCTAAAAAAAGGTAGTGGCAAAGCGCTTGGTGAGAAGAGGATGATCTAAGTATTTTAGGGAAAAATCAAAGACTTTTGGCCCACTGGAAGTGGATATAAATGTAGAAGAAAGACTTTTATCTTCTATCTTGGGTGATTAAATATATTTCACATGCAGCAATATGGTTTAATAAATTATGCCACGCTCTGATACATGAGTGCCTGTATAACTCAGCCTGAAAGCCATATGAAGATTTGTTTCAAATGCCATCTTTTTTTACTTTCTTAAACGATTAAAACCATTAGATAACTCTGCTGTTCTGCAAGAAAAACCGACTCAGTATCAGATAAGTCCTGCTGTCAATTGCACATACTCTGAAAGATCTTCAATAGCATTTTAAAATCTACCTAAATAACTCCATTAACATTTTTTCTCTCTGATGGCCTAACTCTCCACCTCTTTAATAAAATACTTGTCCATACAGTGATCACACTGCCTCTGCTAGTTTTAGTTGCCCAAATGTTCTGGCTTAATAATTATCTTCCTCAAATAGCTTCCTTTTAAACCTAGGGTTTGAACAGCAGAGTTTCTTTGTTGCTATGGATTCTTGACATCTATCATTTTGTCAACTCTTGAACCTAATCCTCTCCTTCCCACCAACAGTTACTCAAGTAGACATTTTCCTTTTCTTCATTTCCCTGTTAATAGAGAAATACTTAATATATTGAGAACATATCAGGAGTCCTGCTGAAATTAGTCCTTGGACTTCTGCTGATTTTAATCTTTATAAATGATCTGCAGAAAGAAAATGACTGTGAACTAGGTGGGATTACTAATCAGCCAAAATTGCAAGGGAGGAGAGAAGCAGAGGAAGCAACTACCAAACACAGGTGGAGTTCAGTATACACTATAGCTAAGTGGGTATGTGGTAAACAAAACATAAAAGGGAATCTTGTAAAGCACTCTACACATTGGGCCTAGAGGATTAAGAAGTAAGTAATGCCAGTCAGTTGAAATGCATAACGTTTGGGGCATAATTATGGATCAGTCACTCCAAAAGGTTTTGAACTGTGTGAAGCTTCAATCAGACCAGAAAAAAGGATAAGGCCCACTAATATGGCACACTTGGAAACAGACTTGAATTTCAATTTTTTTTAACTTCCTTAAAAAAGTACTGCCTGATATCTAGAAATTAGATATCAGGATTTGCCAGCAGACTCACCTCTTAAACTGGAGGGTGACTGTGTGTTTGTTTGTGTGTGTGTAGTGTGTGTGTGCACACACGTGTATGTTTGGAGTTAAGTATATCATTGTGTAAATTTTGATACATGTATATATAACTAGAACCCCTCCTCTGCCTATATAGTTTTTCTATATAAATATATTTCTTGCATATATATTTTGTAACTTAGCATTGTTTTATACATGTATACATATGTGTAACTAGAACCCCCTCAATGTACATTTCTATATAAATATATTTTCATATATGACATATACACAAAAATTTTATATATGAAAAATATTCCAGCAAACCAGAAGGTGTTCCTGAGTTCCCTGAGAAGCAATTCCCTTTCTCCAAAGGCAACCATAGTTCTTATTTCTTGCTCCACCGATTAGTATGGAATGTTCCAGAATTTCATATATATGAAACCCTACAGTATGCAGTCTGTGTTTGGCCACTTTCACTCAGCTTTAAGCTTCTGAGGCACATGTAAACTAATGTATTTATTAGTACTTTTTACCACAACTTGTTTATCCATTCTCTAATTAATGGATACTTAGAATGGATTGGTATATAAATTTAACACTATAAAAAATAGCCCCAAATGTTGACAAACTAGTAGTTTATATCCTTATAAGCAAAGACGAAGAGTTCCAATGAATCCATGTCCTTGCCAACATTTTGTTTTGCAAGTTCTCAAATTTTACCTACTCAATGTGAAATTATTTCTCTTTTAAAAATGTAATTGTATATCTACAAAGGTTAAATGTGTTAAATATCTTTATCCATGCTTTGGGGCCACAAGACTTTTAATAAATATAATTGAGTTAACTGTGTTTCCATTATTTATTAAATGGAAGTGAAAATATATACAGTACTTTATCAGATAAAAATATTGCAAATTTTTCTAGTCTATAACTTGCATTTTCATACTCTTAATAATGTCCTTTGGAAAGAAGGGGTTTTATGTCCAATATACTTTTTTCCTTCTAAACAATGCTTGCTGCATTTTAAAAAAAATGTTGTTTACTCAAGAGCACAAATATATTCTTTTGCAGATGGTTTCTAGAAGTTTTAAATTTAATTTATATCTGTGATACATCTGGAATTAAATTTTGTTTGTGATATCATGATAGGTCACTTGTTTCATCTTTCTTTCTATGTTTATTTTATTTTACCATTCACAGCAGTTGAACAGACTACTTTTCCTCTTTCTTTTGGTTTGGCACCTAGGTAGAAAAATCCATCAACAGGGTACATATTGGTCTATTTCTGGTGTCTCTATTCTGCCCTATTTATTACTTTGTTTATCCTTACGCCAACAGCACCCTGGATGTTTACCATTATTGTGTAATCCCTCCAAATTTAATATTGTTTTCAAACTTGCATATACAATTTTTTCTCTTTTTTTGTTTTCTATTTTATATAAATTCTAGAAACAACTAGACCATTTCTATTTTTTAAAAAGCCAATTTGGATTTTTGTTGAGATTGTGGTTGAATCTATAGATCAGTTTAGAGACCAGCATCTTTCATTTAGTACTCCAATCCACAGATATAGCATATCTATTTACTTGTCTTCTTTGATTTCTCCTAGTAACAGTTTCTGCAACTATCCATGTAGAAGTTTCACATATTTAAAATAAAATGATTTCTAAGTATTTTGTGTTTTCTGATGCTACTGTAAATAGAATTTTCTAATTTTATCTAAATAATTTTATTCCTAGTGTATCAGTTTCCAATCAAAGTGCTGTAATCTGGGTGGCTTAAAACAACAGAAATCAATTCTCTCAGAAATCTGAAATCAAGGTGTAAATAAGGCCTTTGAAGATTCTAAGGAAAAATCTTCAACCTTCTGGGGGTGGCAGGGGTTCCTTGGCTTGTGGCAGCATAACTGCTATCTCTGCCTCCATCTTCACATAGCCTTCTTCTCTGTGTCCTCCTATCTTCTTAAAAGGGAATTAACTGTAGGATTTAGAGCCCACACCAATCCAGTATAACCAATTCTTAACTTAAATAACTGCAAATAGGCTCACATTCTGAAGTCTTGAGTGGCATGAATTTGCCAGGGGGTCTGGGGGGAAATGCCCTTCAATATACTATATAGAGTATGCAGAAATATATTTTGTTTAATGAGCTAGTGTCTGATAACCTTGCTAAATTCATTGATTAGATGCAGAAGTTGTTTTACATATTTTAGAGTTTTATTTTTTACAGCTATGTCTGGTCATTTATGAATAAAGATAGCATTACTTCTTTCATTCCAATCTCTTACTTTCATTTATTTTTTTTATCTTGTTGCTCTCAAAAAGACTTCCAGTACAATGCTCAGTAGAAGTAATAAGCATGACCATTCTCTCTTCTATCCAATTTTAAGAGACAGCATTAGGGATGCTTTTTGCCATATTAAAAAGATTCTTTCTATTCCAGTTTACTGAGTTTTTAAAAATGATAAACAGCTGTTAGATTTTGCCAAACACTTCCATTTAATACATTTATGGAGATGGTCATATTTTTTTCCTTACTTTGTTAATTAGGTTAAGGTACATTGACTGATTTTTGGCTATTAAAGCACCTTGCATTTCCAAGATAAATCCTGCCTGTTTAATATGCTTTATCATTTATTATTTGCTATGTTCAATTTGACATATTTTATTGAAGAGTTTTGTGCTCTGTCCATGAGAAATGTTGCTCTATAATTTTATTTTATTGTCCAATTTTGGCTACCAGGGTTATGTTGGCCTTGTAAAACAAATTAAGAAATGTGTCCTCCTCTTCGCTTTTTTGAAAGAGTTTGTGTATGAATGGACTTACTTATTTCTTAATAATAAAAAAATTCACCAATAAGAGTATATGTACTTGAAGTTTTTTCTGAGAGAAGTTTTTGATGATGACTTGATTTACTTTAACAGATTTATTTATATTTTTTTTGTCACTTTTAAAAAATGTATTTTGTAATAAATTCATCTAGTTGAATCTTTCAGCAAACAGTAGTTCATAATATTTAGTTATTACATTTTTTAACATTTGTAGTATCTATAGGGAAATCTTTTATTTTATTTCTGATATTGGCAATTGATATTGATAGAGTTTTATCAATTTTACTAATCTTTTCAAAGAACCAGCTTTTAACTTAAGCTTTTTTGTTTCCACTATTATTATTTTCTGCTGTAACTTTCTGTTTCCACTTTTTTGTTTCCACTGTTATTATTTTCTGCTGTAACTTTCTGTTTGTGTCAGTTTTCCTTAATGCATTTTTAAAAATTAAAGTATCATTTAATTTAAAAATTAAAGTATCATTATATTATATTAGTTTCAGGTGTACAATATAGTGATTTAATATTTTTATAGATTTTAAAGTTATTATAAAATATTTTCTTTATTCCCTGTACAGAACAATGTATCCTTGTTGCTTATATATATTATTTATTTTAGTTGTTCCTCTTTATCCTCTATCCCTATCTTGTCCCTTTCCCATCTCTCCTCCCACGGATAACCACTAGTTTGTTTTCTACATCTGAGTCTGTTTCTCATTTCTTATATTTAATTGTTTACTTTTTAGTCCACATATAAATAAGCAATATCATGTGATATCTGTATTTCTCTGACTCATTTCACTAAGCGTAACACCCACCAGATCCTTCCACATTGTTACAAATGGCAAAATTTTATTCTTCTTTTGTGGCTAATATTCCATTGTATATATTTATACCACATCTTCTTCAACCATTCTTCTGTTGATGAACACTTAGGTTGCTTTCTATCTTTGTTATTATAAATAATGCTGCTGTGAATATTCGGGTGCATATGTCAAAACACTAATTTATAAAACTTCATATATTTTGATCTGTTATTAATTGTGTATATATATATAGAGAGAGAGAGAGAGAGAGAGTTTATTTCCTAATGAGTGGAAATTTGAAATGTGTCTGGAAAGACACAGATGGGGGCTCACCTTTCTGCTATTTAACATGGGCATAGTGATTTTTTACTGGGTGGTCTGTGTGGTGGTATATCTTTTCGATCCTTTTATTTGTCCGCCTATCTTTGGCTTTACATTAAAATATGCATTTTTTACAGGATATCATGTTCCTCTTATCAGTTCTGATAATCTGTCTTTTAATTAGAATGGCACATTTACATTTTAATTATTTATTGATATATGCTTATGTTCACCTATCATTTTGCTTATTTTAATTCTTTCTCTCTAATTTTTGTTCCTCTCTTCCTCTTTCCTTGACTTCTTTTGGGATAATTGGATATTAGTTTAGTTTCCTTTTGTTTAATTTTAGGGCTGCATCTGTGGTGTATGGAAGTTCCTGTGCTGGGGTCAAATTGGAGCTGCAGCTGCAAGCCAACAGTGCAGTCACAAGAACTGTGCCACATCTGCAACTTATGCCCCAGTTTTCAGAAATATTGGATCTTTAATGCAGTGAGGCCATGAAGGGAACCTTCATCCTCACAGACACTATGTTGGGTTCTCAACTTGCTGAGCCACAGCAGAAACTCCCAGGTATTAGGTCAATTTCATCTAGTATTTCACTTTAATTTATCAATTTATTTTTAGCTATGCATCATTTCTTAGTGGTTGGTCTAGATATTACAATATTAATTCTTCACTCCTCATGGTCTTTTTAGAGTTAATATTGTACCACATTATATAAAGATCTTAAATTAGTATAATTCCATATAATTTTCAACCAGGAGTTCCCATTGTGGCTCAAGAATTTGACGTATCATTCATGAGGATTCAGGCTCAAACCTTGGCCTCACTCAGTTGGTAAAGGATCTGGTGTTGCTGCAAGATGCAGTGTAGGTTGCAAATTCATCTCGGATCTGGAATTGCTGTGGCTATGGCACAGGCCTGCAGCTGCAGCTCCAATTTGACCCCTAGCCCAGGAACTTCCTTATGTTGCAGGTGCAGCCATAAAACAGGAAAGAAAAAATCTTCAACCAGTTTTTTGTGTTGTTTTGATACTTGTTTTGATACAGAAAGTTGTAAACACTTTTAGAAGGTAGTCTTTTATGTTTATCCACGTATCTACCATTCTCAGTGCTTTGCGGTCAATCCTCAAAATCCTATTTTCCATTTGATGTCATTCTTCTTCTTCCTGAAAACCTTCATGTATCACTTCTTATAATGCATGTCTGCTCGTAGAGTAGCAGTTTTTACCTCTTACTCATCTGAAAGTATCTTTATTTGTGCTTCAATTTTGAAAAATATTTTTACTGGTTATAAAGTCTTCCTTGACAAGTTTTTATGCTTTTCATCCCTTTAAAATATGTCATTCCATTGTCTTCCAGCCTCCATTTTCACTAATGAGAAGACAGCCATCGTTTTTACCTTGTTCTTCATATGTGACATTTCTTTTTACCCTGGTTGTTTTCAAGAATCTACTTTTCTGTCTATCTGTCTACCATTTATCATCAGTCTATATTTCTGTTTTTCCCCCTTTCTCTCACTTTCAGCTTTCAGCAATTTTCCTATGATTATGTTGCATTGTTATGTTCTTCTCATTTATTCTGCCTGCAGTTTGCTGGATATCTTGGATTCTTACGCCTTTTGTTTCACTGAATTTGATAATGTTTTAGATGTTTTTGTGATCAAATATTTTGGGGGCTTTTTTTTTCTCTTTTTTATGGATTCTAATTACAGTATAGATATGTTCACTCACTGATATCATCCAATGCCTTACAGAGGGCCTCCTTATTTTTCCTCGTTTTTCCAGTTGCATATTTTTTCATCTGCCTTTGTTGTGTCCATTCTGTTAATTTTGGACCTTTGTTTTGTTAATTTTAATTAACATTTGTTAATTTTGTTCCTTCTCTTAATTTTGAACTCTTTGTTAATAATGGGTTCTTTGTTTCATCCATTCTGCTAACTTTATTTAATGTACTATATCTTTCAGTTCTGGTATTTCTATTTAGTTCTATTTTTATAACATCCTTATCTCTCTTGACATTTTATGGACCCTTTGACATTGAGGTATTTCATTTTTCTTTAACTTCAAGAAAGTTATCATACATTTCTTAAAGTATTCCTACACTGAATTAGAAAATTTCACTTTTCTTCTAGCTTTTTTTTTTTTTTGCCTTTTTTGTCATTTTATGGCCGCGGGTTTATGGCCGCACCCGCGGCATGTGGAGGTTCCCAGGCTAGGGGTCTAATCGGAGCTGTGGCCACTGGCCTGCTCCGCAGCCACAGCAACGCAGGATCCGAGCCGCGTCTGCAACCTACACCACAGCTCACGGCAACGCCGGATCGTTAACCCACTGAGCAAGGGCAGGGATCGAACCCGCAACCTCATGGTTCCTAGTCGGATTCGTTAACCACTGC